>OZ010577.1:93225555-93235555 GCA_963932145.1 Acanthosepion lycidas | reverse complement strand
TTGCTGCCTAAATATACAATATATATGTATGCTCTATCCATGATATTGAGTCCCTTTACCAGTGATTATCGAATACATTAGAACCACACACACACACACACACACACACACACACACACACATATATATATATATATATATATAACTGAAGTATTGAAAACCAATACAAGTGAGCAAAATAAATAAAAAAAAACAAACCCAATATATCAAGAAATCAAGAAAAACGCCACCAAAAAAGTAAAAGGAGATATATAGTGAGACGGAAATACCAAAAGACAGACACCTACCTATACAATTATAGACAGTGCTCAATACCAAAATTACAAAGAATCCGCAGTTACGCGTACCTCGCGACATACCACTCAAAAAAAGATTCAAACAGCTTCTTTTCTAATGTTTCTTGCTACCGCGATCGTTAGCAAAATACTCGAAAAGCGGTCTGAATTTTTATATTTTGACGTCGTTGGCGGGAGTTGTTTTCGACTATTGGGGTGACCATCGACATTTCCCTCTGACTAGAACAAGTCCTATATTGGATCTGAAGTGACGTCCGCAGCCGCCTCACGCTCGATTAGAAGGGGGGTCCAGAAGATGGCGATTTCTGCCTTTTCTTTGGACTCTTTTCGTGTCTTCTATTTGTCATCTGGACATGAGAAGAAAAAACATCTTTGAGCATGAAAGCTTTAGCTGCGAATTGTCTGAGGTGGTCCATGGGCAGACACACTTTAGCTGACACCATGCGCTGAGGCAAA
The DNA here is from genome assembly GCA_963932145.1 of Acanthosepion lycidas. NCBI lineage: Eukaryota > Metazoa > Mollusca > Cephalopoda > Sepiida > Sepiidae > Acanthosepion > Acanthosepion lycidas. Next base: position 93,234,803 of record OZ010577.1, on the reverse strand, counting down.
CCAGGTATTAACAGTCAAATTGAAGATGACAGCTTGTCAAGATGACAGTGCTCAATGCCAAATGAGGACTTGACCGCCTATCCACCGGCCACTGGACCCTTTCTCGAATCCTTAACCACCATGAGTGACCCTATTAGGAGACGGAGCTTTCGACTGCATTGCATTCAGGTACCCCGATACCATATATATATATATATATATATATATATATATATATATAGAGAGAGAGAGAGAGAGAGATTTTGTTTAATTCGAAATTATTTCTTATAATGTTGAACGTTATATTTTATTGAATGCATGTGTTTGAGTCATTTTTAAACATTGTGAGTGACATCTATCTGACTGTGCTTTCAAGAATTTTTAATCTGTGTCCCCCTTTTAAGGGCCTATCAACTTGATTGTGAAGCTTTCTGTGGCCATGCGGTCTTTCCGTACCTTGGATGAAACAGTAATTTATCTTATAAAAAGTGACGAAGGGTTGAACCCTGCGGAGGAAACATTTTCCCCTATGATTCTCGTATGCATAGGCCGGTAGATGTAATTCAAACTGTTGAAAACAATACACCCACTAAAATATGACGTTTAAATTCACGCACACACCCATATATATATATATATATATATATATATATATAGATAGATAGATAGATAGATAGATAGATATATTATAAATTAACTGATATAAAATATGTTTTCTTCGCTACACAGGAATTACCACGTTTCAAAAACCGAAGCTAAAAACTTCAAATTTAATTATACAATTAAATGAAAAGCATTAGTTCTGTTTCATCTTCAAGCGAATTTTGGAATAACTTATTTTTACATTTGCTGAGTTTTAAACGCACACATAATTTTTTTTTTTTTTTTTTAAGCTTAGCGCCCCGAGCAAGGCATGAAGCCACTAGGATGCAGGGGGGTTGCAGAAGATTTGTAGCAAGAGCAGATAGGAGTGATAGAAGAAAGGATGAAGGGAAGGATAGTGTGTAGATCAAGGTAACAGGAGATGTCGATTGACATTACATTTGAATAGTTGGAGATTATAGGTATCAGGGAAAGAGTAATTGGGAAGGGTGTTCCACAGGCGAGAGGTGCGAGGTATGAAGCTATTGGAGTAGAAGAGACGGCTACATTTTAAAGTTTCTACAGTGTAAGGGTGAGAGCGGGATGCCAGCTCATCGGAGCAATTGCCATCAAAGTATTTGTAGAAGAGACAGAGAGAGGCGACGGCGCGTCTGTGAGATAGTGGCTGCAGGCGAGACGCCAGATCAGGGCCAATCACATTACATATTCGTCTCTGGATCTTGTCAAGAACTCCGAGGTAAACAGAAGGTGCCCCAGACCATATATGGCAGCAATACTCCATGCAAGGGCGAATGGTCGTTTTGTATATTTGAAGTATCGATTCAGGGGAGAAAAATTTCCTGGCGCGGCACAGAGAGCCAACTTTCCTCGCGGTGGACGATGCAATTGACTCAATGTATTTGTTCCATCTCAGGTCAGCAGTCAACGTGAGACGCAGGGAGTCGCTCTCAAGAAGTTGACTATCAGACATTCTAATGGGGGGCAGGTAAGGATATCTATGGTGGTTAATGGAGAGTAGTTTAGTTTTGAGGCGTTAAATTTCCAAGGATACAGAGAAATCCAAGCATTTAGACAGGGGCGGTAGCGTATTCATTTTATTTACTATTAGTGTATCAATTATGCGTTACGTTCGAAAAAGAGGTTATGTCTAGATAGTGTAGGGGTGCATTTTTCAACGACTTTTGACATCCGTTCAGCGCATGTTGTCTGCTTTTTTTTTTTTTTTTTTTTATCAACGACAAATATTTTTCGGCATGTTTTCCCGTTAAATTCATACTTATATACTTAAAGATTTTTTCTAAAAGGGGTGTTTGGATTAGAATACGTTATTAAACTACAATTTTAAAATATTATTTTTACTCTTAATTGCTAATAGACTATATTTCTTTTTAAAACAAATAAATGTAATAGAATTACGCAAATTACTTAAAAATTATTATTACATATCAAATATAAGTATGTATATTACAACCCCCCCCCATTTTTATTTTTATATTTTTATTTTTAAATATTATTTAAGGAACACTTTTGACAATGTCGGCAAAGAATAGCTATTTCATTTCTTTGATTCAGTAAATTTTTATTTTTTATAAACTTAGTAATATATAGGACATGGGTCATTTAATGACCTACATATTCTAGCTTTTCTTATTAATTTCCATTTTACTGTATGTGTTTTATTGATTTCTTTTAAAGCCAGAAAAATCTTTAAATATACAAATACGAATTTAATGGGAAAAATTGCCGAAAACCTTTTTGTTGTTGATAAAAAAAACAAAAAAAAAAAACAAAACAGACGACATGCGTTGAGAGGATGTCAAAATTCGTTGAAAAATACACTCCTACCCTACATTGAGGTCAACATTCAGCTAAAACGCAATTGTCTGACCATGTGTGTTGTCTGTTGACTCAACTATTTATATTTGCTAGTCAGTAGTGTATTATGAGTAAGTCTATTGTATAATTATAACGGCTACTAGGTGAGCGGTAACGGTAATGTTTGGAATTATTCTCGGTGTCATTGAGTAGAAATAACTGTTAATCCGAATCTCGTCTTGTAGTATTTTATAATGTTGTGTGTTAACTTTATTATTAATTGTTTTGTTATTTGTTGTTGATTGTTTTTTATTAAATTTACTTGTAGTTTGTTAATTTGTTTATTATTTACATATTTGATTTATTTATTGATTTGAATTAATTAATTTATTTGTATATTTTTAAATGTTTTTATATCTTTGTTTTTATTTCTTGTTTGTTTTTACTTTTCAAATTTAAGTAACGTAGTAAAAATTTGTTTTCGTGTGGAAATTTTGAGATGAGTTTTAATCGTTTATTTGTAATTTGTATTCGTGTCGGGAGGTAATTACATGTATTTTCTCTTCCATACAGAGTTTACAGTTTTGGGATTTATTGCCGTAGGCCGATGCAGTTTTTCCATATTTTCCATGATATTTTTGGACTGATTTTATTTTTGTTTTTAATTTCGCAGATATGTTTAGAAATCATTGTGCTGGCCGTGTATATACTGTTTGTAAAGAATGTTTTGTATGCATAATTTCTTTGTTTCCTGGGTCCTTCATTTGTTCTTATGTATATTTTATCTTCGGTATCTGCGGATTTTACAGCGGCTTGGTATATTACATTGTTCCGCAAGTACTTGAAATTAATGGGCATTCGTTCTTTGTTCTAACATTTAAACGTGGATCTGATTTATGCGAATGGTTTGTTGGTTGTTATCCTGTTGTGTTTGTTTTATTATCTGTGTCATGTTCTCAGTGCAGCTCTGGTGGATTTTTGCTGTGTTTTTGTTGAATATCATGTGGGAAGTACTTGATAGAGAAAATGTTTGTTCATGGATTTAATTAATATTTTTCCTACGTTTGTTTTTACGTTTTTGTTGTACGGTGTGTTGAACCATATGATGTTTCCTTTCTTGTTGGCTTTTTTGTGCTGTATGTTGCGTATGTGAGTTTTACCGAAAATCCATCTTCTAGGGATGTTATATAATCTTTCTTGTTGAAGATGGTGCCACTGGAAGAATTGTCAGATAACCTGCAGTTAATTGATTTTGAGATCACAATATATACATGATAATGAAGATCGCTCGAGAGGTGGAACTGATAGTCGCCATGCAGTGATGATTTCTATATCCACACTCTTTATGTCTGTCTATATACAAGGTGCGAATTAAGCTAGAGCTAGTTGGGAGAGAGAGGAATTCACACCTTTCCCAAATGCATTTTGTGCAACAGTGAATGTAACAAAGTCGGTCAGGATTCGAACTGGATGACTCGGGTTCTCATACCGAGTACCTGGTCATTACACTAAACACAAAGACATGATGGGATATATGAATATACTAGATGAAATTCAACTTCATAAGTTGGGGTCCTTATTTCAAAATTGACAGCATCAATAGTTTAGAAAAATGAAATAAATTAATAAATCATTTGTCCGCCATTGATTCTGCTAACATTTTTCTTAAGGTTATGTTCACCCTATACACGGCCCAAGAGCCACTCAAGGTAGAGGATACTGAAGGATGTTGTATGATGGGTAAGCAGCAAGCGGAGTATGAGAATATGTAGCGTGGTCTCACGTTTTCCACTGATCTGAGTTAGAACAACTACATTGAATCAATAGCAACATCTACTGCAAGGAAAGTTGGTTCTTTGTGTCGCGCCAGAAGGTTTTTCTCGTCTGAGTCCATCTTTCAAATCTACCATTCGTCCATACTGTCGCCATATATGGTCTGGTGCCTCCGCTGTTCATCTCGAGGTTCTCGACAAAATCCAAAGACGGTTATCCAATGTGATCGGTGCTGACCTGGGACCTTACCTCTCTAAGTCACTTTCTTACAGATGTGATCTAGTTTCCCTTTGTCATTTCTACAAATATTTTCATGGCAATTGCTCTGACGAGATATTTTTCACTGGTGCCACAACTGCATGAATTTAAGCGCGCTACTAGGTTGGCATTTCGTTCCCACCCTTTTACTGTCGAAACAGTTAATGGTAACCACCTCTTCTTCTCCAACGGCTTCTTCTCTCGCACTTCCCGACAGTGGAACTTCCTTCCTATTACTTGCTTCCCTGATAACTATAATCTTAAAAAAATTAAATGTAATATCAATCGACATCTTCTTATGTCTTGGTCTTGATCCCCGTCCGTCTCTTTATCCTCTCCTCAAATACTCCTCTTTATTCTTACTTTCATTCTCTGTAATCTCTTTCTAGTGACACTTCCACTTTTCTTCGTGGGAAATGCTTTAAAAATATCTGCAGACGATAACTGTTGATTCTAGATTTGAATTGGTTAAGTAGGTAGTGGTTCGAAAACATCCTCTTGGGGGATCGCTTATACAAAGTAGCAGCTCGTCGGACGAAGTTGTTTAATTGGAACTTCCTTCTTACAAATGGAATATAAAGGGAAGGAGGCCTCATGGTTCGTGGCATCTCGGGTCCTAGCTGCGAAGGTTAGAACTGGTGGAACTAAGGAATGTTGTTCGTTTTGTTTTCGGACGACAGTTTAATTGATAGGCAAATCTCTTGGTCACTCATTAATCCTCAATAAGCGTAGATTGAACGGAGTCAAGTTCGAAATTCGTTTAAGATTACACGGATCGATAGAGACCTGAAGAAGGCCGAAGTGTACAACGGCCGAAATGTTGTGATAGTAACAACAAAAGAGAGAACATTCCTTCAAATGTTAATAATTATAATTCCCCTCTCAGAAATTCAGATGTGTATTTGTGTGTGTATATACGTGTATGTGTATGTGCGTGTTTGTGTTTGGCTTTTTGCATTTATATTACTTCTCACTGATAAGTTTACCTCATTACAATGCATACATTTACACTGGGGAGGAGGAAGCTTTATATATGCGACAGTTTGTTATTATATGGGAAAGGTTTCAAGCAATTGTTCCCAGCGGAGACTGGACACTATTTCTTTCCTGTGAATATGTCTATATACGATTAATAATGAAAAGAAGAAGAAAAAATACTTCTGTCTGCTTGAATCATAACATCTGTCTTCCACTCTATGACACTTACAATGACTGACCTGACTTAATAAATGAATCTGTAGTCAACTCTCTCACAACTACCGACGACTTATGCCCCTTGGTCCTCAACCCAACACAAGGAGTATAATGACATCGAGGTCAAGAAGTAGACATTTCGTAAGTTTTACTTAATGATCGTAATTTACAATAATGATGCTCGCATATCTAAAGATGCCGTGAAGGGCTTCCCTGAATTGAAAAAAAAGTGTAAGTTCTCAAATAAAAATTATACGCAGGGGTTGCTTAGGTCTACGGTAAGAGAGAATCTTCTATCAATCACTCAATATTTATTATAATAGCTTGTTATTACTGTAGTATTATTCTTAATTATTAAATATTACCGTATTATTATTAATTTCTATTTTTTAATCACTGAGTGAGCCTAACAAGATCTACGGTAAGAACGAATATTATATCCGTCAAATAACAATATTTACTCTATATTGCTATAATTGTTCTATTTTATTACTAATTATTGTTTGTCATATGATGGATTGTGAATGTACAGGATAATATATATATATATATATATATATATATATATATATATACAAATAAGAGAAAGAACAGATAAAAATAAAGTAAAAAAATCCAGTTCGTAGCATTTATTTTTAAAAAAATAAGTGCTCAATACAAAGTAGAAAATATGTATATATATATATATATATATATATATTGAGAGAGAGAGTTGTAAGGTATGCTATATGTATAGGAGAAAAGGTATTAGGGACAGAACGTATAAAAATATAACCACTGTAGACATAGGTATCAACACTAGGTAGCAACAGTCTGTCTTCTGCTTAAACACAATCGTCAGGACAAGCAGTTTTAATACCCATATCTACACTGGTAATACACACAAACACACACACACATTTATATATATATATATATATTTATATATATATATATATATATATATATATATATATATATATATATATATATATATATATATATTAAAGAAAAACATACCACTTTAAGATTCCATTATGATAATTTATTTCACCAGAAGCCTTTTACCCTTACAGATTACTAAGTTTTTCATAACTTATATATATATATATATATATATATATATATATATATATATATAACAGTTATTGTTCAGAGTTAAATTAGATCAGGAAGCAGTTGTATTAAAAAGTGTTCAATTCACATACAAATAAAATTAAAATTTAAAGTGCAGAGCTTTAAATTTTTTTTAAATTAAGTGATCAGTCAATTACGCTACCATGGTTTCAACGTTTAGATGTGCTCGGGCGATATATGCTAAATGATTTCCTAACCATTTATTATTCATATATGAACGCACAACATGAAATGTAATAGAAGGGGAAGAGTAAGGCATGAGTATTGAAATCGATTGTTGGAATGAATATATTTCAATTTCAACACTCTTCTCTTGGGCAGATGCATTAGCGTGTATATTTCCCAACTTTTAGATGCAAATTCGCGCACTTACCAAATATCATTGGTTGCCTCTGACATGTAAACACGTAGTCGACCCAGCTGAGCCTATAACGTACAGATGTGGAACAAACCAATTGGCAGATAGAGATATAAGCACCTTCTAGAGAAGGAAGAAAGGTAGAGTTTATTAAATTCTGGCGAGAATATAGACTGCACATTTGTAGAAAACCCAAATTCACACACCCGCTGGTCGACAGTAATTGAGGGAATCTGAAGTTGAATAAACCATAATTGTTAAGAGTGTGTGTTTTAGTTTCGTGTCATGATTATTGTATCGGAAGGTAAGGTTACACTAAATAATATTGCTTTCCTTTATTAAATACTGCCGTTTATTCTCAAGCTGTGATCTAAATGCTGTGGTCGTTGTAATATCTAGACCTTTAGTTGAATAAATGTACAATGTAATTATAAGGGCATCAACAAAACATTCGCTTATTCATAAAAGCAGATTGAAAATGAATGACAAAACTGTTATTTTTAAATTATTGGATTTTTTAAAATGATGAATGATAAATTTAGTTAACTCCTTTAAGCAAGATCTGGTAACCTGGACAAAATATAAAATAGATCAATCATTTTATTTAACCCATAATAATGCTCCCCTTTGAGATTTGGAACTGATTATAAAAACTAAAGTATAAAAATTGATTATCAGTTTATAAAAAAAACTATCGATTATACGTTTATAAAAATATCTGGTATTGATAATAGTTTTATGAAAATCCAGGAATATAGGTTTATAAAGAAGACCGGTGTTAACTATAGGCTTCTATTATAACACATCGATGCCTACTCATCCAAAAATTGGAAGAAAGACATTAATTGATTAATGTCAGTTTTACGTAAAGTTTTCATGAGAATTCGTGGACATAATCAAATTGACATAGTTTATTTTCAGAGTTATGAATAAACTGAAGCATACACGCACACATTCGACTTTATATATTGGATTATATTATGGAAAGAAAAGGAAACTATATTGGATTATAACAAAGAAAAGGAATAAACTCAAATCGGAAGTTACCACAAAGACATCTATTATGTCTTTTACAAAGGAAAGGAATATTTTTTGTTGTCTGCAATCGATTGTTTGCCATTTTGGATCTGATTGAGAAAAATGCCGAATATTTGCTATACTTGCTTCGGGGTCGGATTTAGAAGTCGAAAGAAAGAAGAGGAGAGAGAAAAAAAAAAAAACGAAAACCGTAAAAGAATAGAAAGGAAAGAAAGAAAGAAGGAAAGAAGTAAGAAAATCTAACATATAAGGAAAGCGATGCATTCTAATATAACTTGTTTGGCACACGGATGAAGATATTTGCACTTGCGAGGGACAGACAAGGTTAGACAGACAGAGAAAGAAAAACGAAAGAAAATTGTGAAAAGAAAAAAATTAAATAAACGAAATAAAAAAAGAAAAAATAGACAGATAAGAACCCCACTTCCCACTAAAAATGTTTTTTCTATTATAAAAATAGAAAATGATTTCTTGGATTTTAATTCTTTAGCTTTAAGATAGATGGGGTTCGTCAGGCTATCTTGTCAAAGATATATCACCCTTGCTTTGCATGGACAACTTATTGTGTCTTTACAATCCCAATAGTCTTCAGAACCAGTTACATTAGTGAAATATGGTAATGTAAAAAAAAAAAGAATGTTCAGAAAATTAATTTTTAATCTCGTTATGTTATCATTGCATCGGCAAATAAGTAAAATATCTCATATATAAAAGTGTTTATTCATCTGAGGATTTCAGTTAATATTGGTATGAGTGTTTGTGACTTTGGTGTCTTTTACAAGGATTTAAGAGACATTCTGGCTTCTCTCTCTCAGGTGGTGTGCTTATATAACTTCCTGCTATCTGTATGCAGAACCTAATTTCAGATGGGTTGTCCACCTGTTTACATATCAAGGGCAGCCGCTGGCATCCTTAGAGGAAAAACTTTGCACCGAGTGGCTATGGTGCCATCTTCCAGGACAATCATACTATGCACCTGGCTCATCTGATGTTCTGCTGCAAAGTTTAGTTTAGGTTTTCTTTGGTTGAGCTCAAGATATCCTTGGGTCATTACAGAGCCACTTCCCTTAGAACCAGGTTTCCTTATTGACAGTAATTCTAAACCAGGGCCCTC
>OZ010577.1:93213055-93220555 GCA_963932145.1 Acanthosepion lycidas | reverse complement strand
TTCCCCACTTCATTAATCCACGAAAAATCTACACCGTTCGCTCGATATGCAGCACGTCAAAGAAATAGTGAGACTTGTTATGAAGATCGTATTGAGAATAAAACCGACAGTTACCCTAAAGTGTCGATTCCTATGTCCACGCTGTCCATATAATGACACTAACTTTGATATTAAGTACAGCCCTTATGAATACAGGAAGATAGATGTATATGTGTACCTCTCCATTTTCCCCTGTCTCTTTTTAATGCTTGGCATTCATAACGAAAGCCGTAATACAAACATTTCTGAGTACGTTGTGCGTCAATAGTAGTACACAGTATGAGTCTAATGGTGATTACGAAGGTGCGGCAGCTCGGAAAAATTCACTATGATCGTTCTAATAAGAAAAGAACTCTTCATATATATATATATATATATATATATATATATATATATATATATATATATATATATGTATGCACACACACACACATATATATATATGAAACAAAGAACAAATACGAAACGTTTATCATCTGATAGTGATATTAGTTGATATTAGTTTATCATCTAACCTGCCTCATTTTATTAAAACTTCATCTGGGGTTGAGGAATGGAGAAAAAGAAAAAATAAATTCTGGTAATTTTACTTTTGTCTTGTTTGATTTTCATTTATCGATCATGTTTCAGGTGCATTTGACTCATTAAACTAACGTTAGTATAATTTGTTGCGTTCTAAAAATCAAGGAGAGACGAAGTTTAAATAATTATCGGATTCCAAATATATATATATATATATATATATATATATATATATATATTAATTCAAATATTAAGACTAAAAAGAGAAAGAAAATAAGTGACTTAATAAAAAAAAACTCTTAGTCTCGAGCAACGCCAGCTTGGGAAAAATAATAAAAGAGTTAATTATTTTAAACACAGACAAATGCATGCACGCATTTAATGAAGCCATTGGGGCGAAATTTATTATCGGATATTATTTTCGAAACATACTTTCATGAATGTTTTTCCAAATGTCAATAACTTATAACTATGTTGGGGTTACATAGCCATTTTTATTACTTACTGTCGACATGAAGAACGCATGGATAAAAATAATTCTTTCGTCTATTTCCTACCGATTCTGAAGGATTTCCATCTCAAAACTCGGACACTAATGTGGATAACACACACACACACACACACACACACACACACATATATATATATATATATATATATATATATATATATATATATATATATATATATTCTGACGATTTTTTTCAATTTCCAAGTTAAAGTTCAACATCAGGCATCCAATATTTTCTGATCGGTCTGTGTAAAGAATCTACCAATATTCGAAATCGAAAAACCAAGCATTAATGAAATTTCATTTTAGTAACAAATATATTTAACAGTTAACAAAAATGAAAACGAAAGAAAATAGACCCGAACTTAACGTATGAATCACGCTATATTTGAAAAAAAAAACGCAAGTCGCGACAAGCTGGCGCGTGATGATATGACACGATGTTTGAAAAATCTGAATAAGAAAAAAATGGAAAAATCACAAAGCTTATCTCTAGACCGATTCTTCTTAACACATTTGAATAATATCCAAACAAATTATTTTATACTGGTTCACGAAAGGCGAAAACACTGAGAATATATTGGGCATATAGCATAGGTGCATTAAGTGTCAGCCAACTGCTTTGACCACTTCCTTTTTAATCTTTAGAAAACACTGGTACTGGCAAGTTGTGACAAGCTTAAGACACGCGGTTCTTACTTTTTCAATCCTCCAAATTTTACTTGCAAATGATAGCATCGCCGGTATGTAATGTCTTATCTTATTTTTAAAAATATTGACCTGTATTACTATCGCATTATTATTTGAACCTTTGTTTGTGTACATTTATTTTGCAAGCTTTTTTTTTTAATCATTTCACTCCAAGCAAGGCAACAAATCCACTAAGACGCAAGGAGTTTTTGTGTGTGAAAGAATACGAGAAAGAGAGAAAATATTATTTAACAGAAGAACAATAAAAGTCCAGCAATTAAGAAGACAGAAGATAATAACTGACATTGCCTTTAAATTCTTGAAGATCAAAGTTGAGCGAAAAGCAAGGAGCCGGAAGAGAGTTCCACAAGAGGGAATTGAAGGAAACTGTTAACACAGAACTTTCGGTTGTATGGTGTAACCCGGATATAAGAGAGTTGTCGGGACCGGATAAGAAGTCTCTTATATCCGGGGTTCTCTTATATCCGGGTTTGGTCTATTTTGTTTAGGTAAGTATGACTCTAATTTGGGAGCAGATAAAATCTCTCTTATATGCGGGTTTCTCTTATATCCGGGTTTGGTCTATTTTGTTTAGGTTAGTATGGCTCTAATTTGGGACCAGAGAAAATCTATCTTATATCCGTATTTCTCTTATATCCGGGTCTCTTATATCCGGGTTACACTGTATATTGCAATTTTAATTGCAAAATAATGAAACCTAATTCTAATCTAGTACGGCTCTTATGTTCGTAAAGTCGAGGTACCCATTAGGAAAACTAATCAGAACAGTTACCAGGTGTATTTCGTCATGTGAAACCATTTTTTTTTTTTTTTACCACGAGCTAAATGCCATTGAGGCGGTATTGTAACTTCATGTAACTTCCTTGGTTAAATTATTGTAAACTTTAGACATGATTCTTGTCAGTAAGCTACATTCCTTTTCCACTTAGATTACACGGACCTACAGTTATATTCGACTTTCAGCCGTTGAGTCACCTTCCAAGATTTTCCTCTAATTTTATTATTCCGACTAAACTAGTCTCAAGTTTCTATTTACTTGTTTTTTTCTAGTTTCACTCCTTTTGCTTTCAATAATGGGATCAGCTCTTAATTGCTGTTGCTCCCAGGTCCAGCCTGATGGATAGCACCTGTTAGGGTCCCAGCTATGGGCAAATATTGATTCCACAAACAAAAAAATATCTATGGAAATATAAAAATATATTTTCATAGTAAAAATTTCAGCAATATATATTTTATATAAAAAATTACCAACAATACATATGTATAGCAAAATGACCAACAAAACATTTTATAAAAAAATGACCAGCAATATATTTTATAGTAGAATTACCAAACATACATTTTATAGCAAAATGACCAACAATACATTTTGTAGCAACTTATATTTAGTTGTATTGATGTGAATTTGTTAGCCTGGGTTTCACACTTTCTGCGATCGTCAGAGAGCGTGAACTTGGGTCACGAACTCACATCAATCCAACTAAATGTGTTAGCTCTATCACTGATATTGAGTACTTTCATATAAGTACCGCGCATATATATATATATATATATATATATATATATATTATTTATATATATATATAAACACATTTTATATATGAAAATATATATTTTATATATGAAACCGAAAGCCGACTAATGATAATACGAGACTCTAATCATTTAACATTTTATTCTCTCTAATATTTCATCATTTTCATTGGGCTGTGTGTGTGCGCGAATCGCTCTGGCCACTACCAGAGATCTGTCCAGATACATGGACATTACATTCTTCGATGTGTGAGAGACTTCCCCGGATTGACAGATGCGTTTTTTTTGTTTTTTTTTTGTATAAGCGTGTTTATTGTAAAATCGTACCGATGTTTGCAAATCTTATGATGATGCGAGATTACATGGCCCAATCCAGGTTAATCGATTGTTGACCTGTGATTTTTTGGGGGTGGGTCAGGTTTGAAATTTGTATAATATTAATATTAAATAATATTTTTTGGTCAGGTGTGAAATTTGTATGATATTATATTGTATAATGACTTTTCCATCATTATACAATATAAAGTGAAGAAAAGAAAAAAATTACATGAAATGTGTTAGATAAAAAAAAAAATGTCAAAAATTAAAAATTCCCAGCATCCGTCACTCGTACGCATGTCTGATCGCACCAACATAACAAATTTAGACAGATGAGATCCTAAAGGACGAAACGCGTCACCCGAAAACTTTTTCCACTTTACATACATTTTCCCCAGTATTGTTCTTACTATATAAACATATATATCATCTCATATATATATATATATATATATATATATATATATATATATATGTGTGTGTGTGTGCGTGTGTGTGTGTGTGATATAACGATATATAATAATGTATAATCTTATATACCAACCAATAGTATTTGTAAAAATAGTGTAACAAAAAGAAAAAAGTTTTGTGACGCGTTTCCGTGCTATTAACGTATGAAAAGCGTGACAAAAACTTTCTTGCAATTTGTCATATTATATATATATATATATATATATATATATATATATATATATATATATATACTATTACGTTGATAGTACGACTCCAAGTTGTTTCATTACCCTGTAATACCACATTGAGGACTGTTTTGTTAACACCGAAAATTAAATAAAATATTTATTTGCAAATTTATATATGCACGTCATCGCACGCATGTGTGGTTTCTTATATCTATATCTATTTAATTCATATATATATATATATATATATATATATATATATATATATAGGTAAGTTGAAAATTAACATAATTTTTTTCCTTATATTAGAAATAAGGAAGACAATAAAAATATTGTACATCAAACATATCCATGTCTCAGCATAGTCACCACCCCTTTCAATGAAAGTGTTTCTCCTCGGAATGAGGGCATGTATCCTAAATTCATAAAACTATGTTGTATTCCAGCTTGGTAAACCTCAGCCAGTTCTTTCTATCAGTTTTCTCTTATTGCCGTCTTTCCCTGAGTGCCTGTTTTATTGAACCAAAGCGATAGAAGTCTTTTGTGAATTTTTACAGGAGTTTCTCCCTTGGCAACAATGAACTCGATAAGTGTTCTTGGCGTTTTTTATCAAACTTCCATCAAGGCAACCATTTTAATATCAGCTCATTTGTTCATATATCTGAAAAAAAAAAAATAAAAAAGAATAGAAAAAAATGTCTATGTGCATTTATATAGGTACCTTCACTCTGTTTTGATACCTAAGCATTACAAAGAATTAAAAAAAAATGAAAAAAGAATTCTTGAATCTTTCATTTTAGCTTTAATTGAAAGCCAAATGATTAAACTTGCTATTTCCAGTAAGCAAAATACTCTGGCGTCTTTCAGATAGAAATTATCTTGAATGGGATCTCAACTTTATGGTCGCGTTTAGAAAATCAATAAAAATCGATAAATATTGGCCATTATTGGCACATTTGTAAACCAAAGATAATTCAAAAAAAAAAATCTACTTTTCGGAAACTTTATATGAGGAATATTAGCTGATTTAAAATATAATTAATCTGATTTCAAAAAATATTATTTACTTTAATTTTAAAATAACTGAGAAATGCATTTTTAAAACAAACAGTAGCGGCGATTACGAGCTTATCACCGTCGCTTGTGATCAACTTGAAAAGTGATGATAAAATCTATCAACACCCTTACTACTGATTTACGGAGATTTTACCTGTTAAAACATAATTTTTAAAAATGACGGGTGAACCGCTTTTTTTATATAATTTTTAAGTACTCGGTAATCTTAAAAAAGTTGGAAAATATTCACCGTAATCTAATTTTAGGAATGATGAATTTAAATTTACTATAGTTATCGCACTTATTTTCTGATTATGTCGTGCATGCTCGACCATACTTTCAAAAAGGGGCAATACTTTAATACATAAAAAATTATAAATTTTAAAAAAATTATTGTTGGCAAACGACTTTTATTGAACTTTTCAATTTTTGATTCGTAAATGTATTTTTCACTTAACAATATCACCTAACCGTATGGAAGTAAGTTTAAACGATTTATAATATTATAAATTATAATAATTAAAATTAAAAAAAAAATGAAAACAATTCTTGTAAAACTTCATTGTTCATCAAATTTTATTTTTGTTAAGAAAATAGAGTCTTTAATAAATCTTATTGATAAAAGCAATTATAGAGCTTAAATAAGTGGTGTGTGTGTAACATATGTAAAATAAATTACTAACATTTTCATAAACCAAAAATTTACAAAAATAATTTGATTCATTTGTAAAAAAGTTCTGGAAATTTCATTAAAATTCCACAGTTATTTGAATTTTGCAAGAATTTCAAATCAATGTGTTTTTCACCTGAAGAAAAAAGCGCCAAAACACGAATCGTAAATATTACGTCGACCGCTTATGTAAAAAAAAAAAACAACAAAAAAACCCAAAGAGCAACAAGATTATCAACCAAAAGTTTGAACGTGCTAAAAAGAATTAAAAGAATAAATAAAATAATAAAGAATTATTTAGTCTTTCCTCTTAATTGAATAGTTTTTATTAAGTCTGGCGCCTTTTTTCACCATCTATGTGGTTTTTCAGCAAGCGTGTGTAGGTACCTACATTTATATCTGTACCAAATCCCGAATAATTTCATTGAAAAATGCTTCTCCGATAACAAAAATTATAATATTTTTTGACTATATCTCTCTCTCACAAACACACACACACACACACACACACATATATATATATATATATATATATATATATATATATATATATATATATATGCGTGTGTGTGTGCATAAATAAAATAAATAAGTCAAAAATTTAAATAACTTCATACATGCATATATATATATATATATATATATATATATATATATATATATATATATATATGTATATATATATATATATATATATATAAAATAAAAATATAGTTTTAAGGTATGCAATATTTATGGGTTAAAATGCTTGATATCAGAGATAGAGCGTATGTAGAAAAAAATGGATACATTGTAATCAACACCCAACAGCGACAGTCTGTTTCATGATTACACACAATCGTAACACATTACACATATCTATCTATCTATCTATCTATCTATCTATCTATCTATCTATCTGTCGATGGTTAAACATTGGCGATTGATCTCTCTTTCCATCTTGTACAAACTATCCACTGGAGTAGTAACTGGCTGGTTATATTCAATGCCTGGAAGAGAAAGCTAGTTAAATTGCATCATCGCTGATCTGAGCACCAATCAGAAGGAATGGATGTTCTCTCCGGGAAGCACAGTGCCTTAAAAGACTGTTGGGCCTCAAATTCACACCCGACCTGAAGTGCAATCTCTAGATACGGTCCATTGCTAAGGACGCAGGTAAAATAGTCGGCTCTCTGCACCGCTTCAGTAAGTACCTGTCTTCTGATATCCTCTACCTTTTGCCAGATCAAGTCAAAAATGGAATACTGTTGTCATATTTGGGCAGATCTTGCCCAGACCTCACTCTACAGACTTGATAAAGTTCAAAAGGGTCTCCGAGCCCTCGTGGGTGGAAAATTATTCACCACTCTTCCTCCCCTCTCGCACAGGCGGTATATGGCAAACCCCTCGCTTGCTCTATAGCTACTTACGGGGAAGGTGCTCGGACGAACTACACTAACTGACTTCGCCGAGGCAAACCCTCGCCGAGGCAAACCCTCGCCGAGGCAAACCCTTGCAGC
>OZ010577.1:93198055-93210555 GCA_963932145.1 Acanthosepion lycidas | reverse complement strand
GAATATTTTGCCGAAAAGCGGTAAGAGACTAGTAGGGCGATAATTTGAGGGTCAGAGGGTTCTGCAGATTTCTTAATAAATTATAGAAGAGGCCTTTCAAGAAGCTGGAAAGCAGGAAGCAGCGAGTTAATTCGTTGTAAAGTTTAGAAAGAACAGGAGCTAGCTCAGGAGCACATTTATTTAGGGTGACGGTAGGAAACCATTCACGTCCGCTTGCATTGTGGGAGTCTAATTTAGAAATAATGTCTGAAACCAGTGACGGTGTAATGCGCATATCACTCAATAGAGCCTCCATTCACCAGCCAGGGGCACCATAGATGAGTCGAGAGTGGAGTTGGGAGAGAAATTCCAGGCAAAGTGCTATCTGCTATCTGCAGAAGATGTCAGAAGTTCAAATCGATTGAAGAGAGGAATATGTTTGCGTGCCAATGTGAAGAAGCAGATTGAGAGGCAGGGAAAGTTTCTGCGTAAGTAACTCATTTAAATAAATGATTAATAAGATATCTATTTTAGCATATACTGGCAGCATGGCTCAGTGTTGCCCGTGCTTGATTCAAAAATCGTACGACTCATACAGCAATCGCTATCACTTGACTTAAAATATTTTTGCCCTTCCTTGCCTTTAAAGGAGTGCCCTTGCCGTGCTGATGTTGCTACATGCCTTACTTCTTGCCTATCTCACACTGCGACTTTTTTTCTACGCTCTATACTAAACATTTTTACATTAAACTGTTACTAAAAAAGAACTAAACAAAATGAACACAAAACGATCAGCTTTAAAAAAGGACTCGTTACTGGAAAAACCGAATGAAAAAAGAATGTTAACAGCAAATAATTTTTCACACCCAACCCAGTTCTGCGGAATCAGAATCAACGTTGAGTTTAAGCAAGCGAATGAGCCAATTGGAGTAAAGTGTCATGCAGATTTAATTTTTCCCACTTGTGACGAATGCAGCTATCGATTTTTTGCATGCTAGCATGCTAGTTAACATTCTTGTCAGTAAGCTGTTGGCTCTCATGCTGGCCAATAGAATCTTCATGCCTATTCGTGGCAGCCAGCTATAGGCTCTCACTCTGGTCAGTCCAAAATGGCCGCAAACTACATGAAAAGTGCCGTAGAAACATGAAAAAATCGATTATTTCCACTATCGATGGGTGTTGGGAAATGCAAAGTCGGTCTTGGCCTTCCCGCTACCTTGGAGCATGTGCATGTAAATTTTGATGCAAATCCGTCGAACATTGCGGCCGTGCATTCGTTACACACACACACACACACACACACACACACACACACACATCCAGCCTTATATATATATATATATATATATATATATATATATATATATATATATATATATATATATATATATATAAGGAAGAGTTTATAGTTATTCCAACGAGAAAAAAGTGTATATATTAAAAAGAAGAGATAAACTGGAGCAATCTTAATTGTCTTATTATCATTGACGCAGAAGAACTTTCTCGATGCCAGTTCAAGAAAGTCATTTGTGTCACTACCACACAACAAAAGAGAATGTTTAACATCGAGAATGCTTAACATCAAAAATGTAAAAAAGTAAACCTAAAGAGACTGACAAACTTACCTGGGTATTGGTTTGTTCATTTACGAGCTAAAACACCTAACGTTTTGCCGGACGAGTATCGCTGCTTATATTTATAAGATTATTAGTGTTTTATATATATATATATATATATATATATATATATATATATATATATACACGCATAAATATGTCGATGAGTCTATGTGTACGTGTGTATATATATATATATATATATATATATATATATAAAACCGCATATATATTAGGTTGGTGCGAAAATAATGACATTATAATGTCTTTTTTTTCACGTATTTTTTAGGTCAAAAACGACATTATTACGTCCTTATTTTTGCACCAACCTAATATATATATAAGTGCGTGTGCTTGTGCGTAGGGATGCGCGTGTATATAAACACACACACACACACACACATACACACACATACACACACACACACACACACACACACATATATATATATATATATATATATATATAAATATAAAAGTGAACATAGAAGTCAACACTTAGAGGCGACAGTCTGTTTCATGCTATATGCAATCGTCAAGCCACGTGTGCTGTTATTTTTCTCGGCTATTTATATATATACGGGTTAGTCGTTTGTTTATCTATTTAGGTCAAATTATATTGCTTGTTTTTATTTTTGTTTCTTATTTTATTTATTTATTTATTTATTAACGTAGTAAAAATTTGTTTATATCACTTATTTAACAGTTTTGTTTTGGTTTGGGAATTTAATTAAAACTATTGTTTTGGTTTGGGAATTTAATTAAAACACTTCCCAGAATCAAGCACCTTACACAAGATATTCAACAAAAACACTGTAAAAATCAGCTACAGCTGCACCGAGAGCATGGCACAAATAATAAAAAAGCACAATAGGAAAATTATCAACAAACCACACGAACAAATTAAACCCACGTGCAACTGCAGAATAAAGAACGAATGTCCCTTAAACGGAAATTGTTTACAAAACAACGTAATATACCAAGCCACGATAAAATCACCAGATAATGAAGAAAAAGTATACATAGGAGTAACTGAAGGACCCTGGAAACAAAGAAATTATACACACAAAACATCTTTCACAAATAGTAAATATGCAAACAGTACAATGCTTTCTAAGTATATCTGGGAAATTAAAAACAAAACGAACATCACACCAAAAATATCTTGGAAGATAAGGAAAAAATCATCAGCCTACAATAACCAATCAAAAACTTGCAAACTTTGCTCGGAGGAAAAAATAGCTATCATTACTTTTCCCGACCAAAATAAATTATTAAACAAAAGATCCGAACTCATCTCAAAATGCAGACATGAAAATAAATTTTTACTACGTAACCTAAAAAATTAAAAACGGAAAAAATAAAATAAAAACAAATAAATATACTAATAAGCAAAAATAACAAAAAAAAAAAAAAAAAAATAGAAATAAAACATAAAAAAATACTATGTTACTTAAAAATCGAAAACCGAAAAGAGAAAATATACAAGTAAAATAAATTAACCTAAATTCATCCAAGTAAATAAATAAACAAACCAATCCCAAATAAAGATAATCAATTAAAAACTGTTCCCGCCAAAATAATACTTAGAATGAACTACAACAATCAACCCCAAAACTGAACAAATAGTTTTAATTAAATTCCCAAACCAAAACAAAACTGTTAAATAAGTGATATAAACAAATTTTTACTACGTTAATAAATAAATAAATAAATAAAATAAGAAACAAAAATAAAAACAAGCAATATAATTTGACCTAAATAGATAAACAAACGACTTCCGGTGAAATAACCGCCATAATAGAATACCCACAATGCACCACTAACCCGTATATATATAAATAGCCGAGAAAAATAACAGCACACGTGGCTTGACGATTGCATATAGCATGAAACAGACTGTCGCCTCTAAGTGTTGACTTCTATGTTCACTTTTATATTTACACACGCTCTATCTCTGATATTGAGCACTTTATTCCATAAATATAGCACACCTTAAGACTATATTTCTTTATATATATATATATATATATATATATATATATATATATATATATATATATAAATAAAGATAGATAGATAGTTTGATAGATATTACCCTATATATATAGAAGATTGAGAAATCGGAGAGCCGAGTTCGAATTCTATTCGGATCCATTACATTCACTTTCATGTGCTAATATCCTTGGAAATATTATGAATCCTTTTCTTCTCCCAACCCAACAGGTAAATAGCAGGACAGACTGGGTTCTTTAGCTTTGAATGGCAAATAAGCTAGGAGAAGGACAAGTTTGAATTCAGAACTTGCGGAGCTTCCTTTGGGGGTCTTGTGCCACGTTGCACACAAAGATCTCTGTATTTGTATCTTCAAAAAGGTATCTTGCTGTCGGTTCGTAGGAGCTGAAATGCTTGACCCTCATACGCCAGAAAAACGACGTGAGAGTCCAGTATATATTGTTTGAGCTTCTTTTTATTGAAAACTAGTCAATCTTTTTTCATATTTTTCATAATTCTTTGAGATTTCTTACATTTCCATAGAGTTTAATGGATGTCTGGAGTCATAAATGTCCTTAAATGAAAAACTGCTTTTGGGGTTCTATATAAATATGGCGAATCCATACTTTTTTCCAGGATCATTTGTATAAGCGAATATAACGAACATACACATCCATGCTAACAGCACCTGGTATTCCCAAGCGGCCACCCATGTAGATGCTGTGCAGTTTCGACGTTGCTTAACTTCGGCGATCGTATGAGAACAGATTCAACGTGATAAGGCTGTAAGTGTTTTGATGAGAGACTTCCTGAGATATTCTACTGATATATATATATATATATATATATATATATATATATATATATATATATATATATATATATATATATACTGATGTCCCTGTTGCAGAACTATTAAACAAAGACAAAATCGAAAAGGGATAGTAACAGAACGATGAATTCATCCAGGAATGAAAGAAAGGCCATTATTAAATAAAGATGACCGAGGAAGTGCAATTTCAAAACATTTAAATATACCAGTCTGAAGACTTGAATATTATGCAAAAGTGCGGGTGACTATAATGATGATGAAAAGAAAAAGGAAGTGACGAAGGAAGAAGAGGAGAATGAATAAAACGAAGAAGAAGAAGAAGAAAAAGAAGAAGAAGAAGAAGAAGAAGAAGAAACACGGGTGAAAAACAAAATGGCAACAGTTGGGTGCAGTTTATAGTGTATAAAATCAATACTGGGTCGAAAGAAAAGGAGCGCTGTCCCTCTGACGTGTTCACTACGTCATTTACTGTGGGACGTGTAAACAGTGGCGGTCTAAAGACGTCATTGACGTTGTTCGCTTCAGCGGCCATAACAGGTAAGGTACATCAGAAATAGCCGACAATAAAAATTAACGACCGAGTTTTCTTTTATTGACTTTGAGTCCAATTGTCATGGAAATACGTGGGGTGACGACTGCCTTCGTAAAAGCAGCGATGTTACCGATATAAACAGGGGGATCTGGCGATAGATGATGCAGAGGGATGACTCAAATAATGATGTCGTATATTGGCGTGATGAGGAACGGAGTGACAAGCAGCGACACAGACCGATCAGTAGTAATCGAGCGAATAGAGTAACAGACAAGACGCCTGATAATAGACACGTTTACTTGACGGGGGGATTAGAACTTTTGATTTCCGACCATCAAGCTAACCACAACCCATTTATCACATAACTTCGTAATGTTATCGGCCTGAGAAGGTGATTCCAGCTGACGGTACCTTTGGAAAGTGTCTGAAAAGCCTACCCCGTGACTGACCCAAGCATTTTAAGTGAAACTGGGTAGATGGAACTGTCCGGAGCCCGTCGATGCTTCCGCTAGCGCGTTGTCCCAAGTCATCGTGACAGAGGATTTAAGTATACTATCCTATTTCACCTCACACTATTTACATTATTCGGACTATTGTTCTCATCTTTGTCGCCATATTTATTACAACGTTTCGGCCGTTGTACGCTCCGGCCTTCTTCAGGTGGTTGGTATGTCGAACTGAACCCTTTATTTCGCTCACTGGGTTAGACTCTTCTAGTTCCACGTGCCAGGTCTAATGGATGTCAGTTATCAGTTATCTCCTGTTAATTCCCCTCTACAAGATCTCCATCGCCTTAACGAGGTATTGAAGTCACACTCTTTGGGTCCTGTCACTGGATCTAACTAACGCCAAGGACACATGGCACAGTGGATAAAGGCGTTGGTTAGATCCAGTGACAGGACCCAAAGAATTTACATAAAATAAATAGACAACACATGTCTATATTATTTAATGAAACAGGTATGAATATATATTGTGATGTCAACAAACACTCTTTGCCACCTTTGTGATGTCAACGAATACTCGTTGTCACTTTCGTAATGCTCGTTGTAGTAGAGACTTTGTAATCGCAGATACAACTATTGTACGCCGTTAAACAATGCTGGTGTTAGACGCCTTCGAATCACACTCGCACTAATAGTACTTACCCGATAATATTCGCTCAAAAAGTAACAAACAAATTGTAATCTGACTAGAGAAATAGTATAGTGAACAGTATAGAGGATATTATAGTGAATACTATAGAGAATAGCGACCCGTATAGTAATAGTGTAGAAATGGTGAACGATTAGACGCCACGCTAATTCCCATATATACATTTATTTTACCATCACGTGATCTACTTATTAAAAATGGGATCCTCTGTTTGCTCTCTGGTGATCTGTGTTCAAACTCCAGTGTCAGCAGCGACACTTTATTCATATATCACTATATATATATATATATATATATATATATATATATATATATATATATATATATATATACAGAAAGACAGGGAATTAATACAAGTAAAACGTATGTTACTTGGCTAACTGATGTTACCTTCAGTATACAGGTTTCGCAGACCTATCCTCCAACAATCACTCCGTCCACTCGTTAGGGGTATGAACAAGTGATTGTATATACTTCTCGATTTTTCTTTTTTATATGCACTTTTCATTAATTGCAATTTTTTTTCCATAGTGTATGTGTGCATGCGTGTGTGTCTGCATCTAGCCTGTATGCCCATGCGCCCACCTTGCGTATATGCGTACGTTTGGAATATCGTGGTTATTTGTCCCTTTTGTCGTTTCTTTCTCTTTACACTCTCTACTTATTATTTCGTTTTACCTTTTGTTTCTTTTTCTTCTTTTACCTTGTGGCTATGTTGACTTACGGTTTTCCAGACATATACCGTCGTAGTTAGAATGGATTTTTTTTTTATTAATCCGACAGATTTTTATCATTTTGAACGTTCTTTTAGTAGATTACAGTAGGGGCTCCACTTATTTATTAAACAGTATATTTATTTATTTATTTTCGTCTACTGGCCTGAATGTTCGAGAAATCTTATCAAAGAAAAGTTTATGCACTCTAGCAAGATTCGAACCTCCGTCCCTGTGGGCTGAGGGAACTATCGTTAAATTCTATACGTTCTGACCAACTGAGCTAAAAAAAAAAAGAACCAATTAGTTAGATAAGACTGAAATTGTATTAGGTTGGTGCATAAATAATGTCGTTTTTTGACGTTCAACTTCAAAAGAAAAACGACATTATCTTTGCACCAACTTAATACCTTTAGAAACTGCTCTTGTCATAGATCTCCCGAAATTGTTAATTTCTGCATAGTTTCATTTCCAAATGTAAACAAAGAGAATTTCAGAGTGTATTTATTTATTAAACCGACAGATTTTTATGACGTTGAACGTTATTTCTAATAGATATTCGTATTAGACAAGGTTCAGAATGGAGGGCAGAAAATGGCGTTACTCACAGGTACAAAGGATACGAATTTGTGTGCAGTTACGATGGCTCACGTCCTGAAAGGACATGACATAAACAATAATAATAATAATAATAATAATAATAATAATAATAAGAAGAAGAAGAAGAAGAAGAAGAAGAACAACAACAACAACAACAACAACAACAAGTTGGTTGAGTGCGGCCTACGTAAACACTCAGAAAACTTCGGTGAATGCTTATGAATGATGCACTGTTCGTATCTCTGCATCATACGTACTTTCATGTAAGACGCCATTTTTGGTAGAATGCTAATCTGTAATAAAGGAAACTAGTATGGTTTAATCGTGGAAAGGTTCAACTACTGCTATTATACAGATTACATGACCAAAGGATTGGTGATTCTTGCACTGAGTTTATTAACGTTAACTGGATTTGAAACTTAGCTGAGTTAAAAAAAAAAACAAGATACTATTCAATATCAAGTAATGACGAAGGCTGCAAAAGCAGCCGAAAATATGTATTACCGAGAAATTTATTGTACTCCTGCATATCAACTAAATAAAAAATATACAAAAAATATATCATCACTATACTCTAATGCAAGTATCTACTAAAAATTACATATATATATATATATATATATATATATATATATATATATATATATATATATATATATATATATATATATATATATATATATAGGTGGATAGGTAGATAGGATTTATTGCAAGTTGCCCTTACTCTGTAACCATTACACCTACTCAGAATTTATATTCTCATGCTTATCTGTCTTTCTGTCTACCACTTAACATGCTCCAGTGTGTATCAGATCGCATTCAGATAATTATACCACTGCATGTAAATTCACACTGAATTGCAAAAGAGCGGGTAATCCTTTCCGTATTAGCCAATGGAAAATCAGAGCGTCACTGTTGACGTCATCGACAGCGTCGCTTGGGAAACACGATCCAATGGCTCATAAAAGTGGCTTCCCAAATCTGCTAAAGCTTGGATATCCCCATTGACGTCATCAGGCACGAAAGTATCTTCTTCTTGCATTCTCCTCTTCCTACTCTTCTTCTTCTTCTTCTTCTTCTTCTTCTTCTTCTTCTTCTTCTTCATTTAACCTTTAACGTGCACTCATCCTGACCTCTCAGTCGCATTTTCTCCCACTGCCTTTTTTCGCTGTAGTATTTTAAGCATTTTTTGCATGTTTAATAATTTAATAATGTTAACTCTTGGTGATGAGATATAGACTTGATCTCTTATAATATACAGTTCAATACCCGATCTCAGACGTTATTATTCATTTCTAATTCTCAACCCTCCCCTAAAAGGAATCATTGTAAATTAAACTACTTTCACCTCAAAGGAAAACAGGACCTCTCCGGCGGGTGAATTTCCTGTTCTCATGTCCGAGATAGTAACGTATTCCTCCTCACCGGTAAGCGATGCAGTGTTCAAGCCGGCTTCAAACCAAAGTCGCTGATTTTCCACGCAAGTTTTCTTCACTGAGAATATTGGCGCGTCATTTTTATTTTCCTCGAGGTGAAATTGTATTAAACAAAGATATCAATATTGGTGCAGGTATTTTCCCACGGGTCCCAGAGTCGGGACTCTTGGAAGCATATTTGCTCTGTCTTAGTAACTGAGACATAGAGCACTTTTTGTCTTATTCATTTTACCTTTTTCTCTTATCGTTGTTTTTCTTGGGTTTTGTTTTAATGATTGTTAGTTTTTCTTTTTATTAAGTTTTTCTATAGTCATCTGGCAGGCTTTCTGCTGGTTTTACCAGTTCTTTGGGTTTTATACATACATATATAAGAATTGGGATCTAATACAAATCGAATATGAATCTGAATTCGACAGAATTATACGATAAATAACAAATAGGAAACATTTATCAATCTAAAATGTTTCACTCTTATTAAAGCTTCACCAGAAAATGAGATAATGTTAAAAAATTATGGTATTTTTATTTTTGTGTTTGATTTTCATTAGTTAAGCAGGGTTCACATGAATTTGACTTGTTAAGCAGCATTAGTATAATTTATGGCGTTCTGAAATCATGGAAAGATGACGCGTGCTTTCGAAGCCACAAAAAATTAATATAGTTCAAACCTGAGAAAAAACATAAATATTGAATACACACAGACACACACCATTATAATACGAATATATACATACATACATACATACACACACACACACACACACACACACACACACACATATATATATATATATATATATTATAAGTTAATAGACTTAAAATATGTTTTTTCGCTACACAGTTTCAGCCATGTTTCAAAAATGGAAGCTAAAAGCCCCGAATTTAATTTTGTACTTAAATTAAAGACATTAGTTCCATTTCATCTTCAAGCGAGCTTCCCTTTTTGAAACATGGGTGTTAATTATTAACACCCCACCCCTGCCGATTCTAAACAATCCGCCGTTGATGTTACCACGGAAATTTTTGATTTCAATTCTGACCATACTATTAAAACTCGTAAATTTCAGAAATAAGTCATTCCCCAAAAATTTCGCTTGAAGATGGAACAGAGCCTACTTTAACTCAAGTTAATTCAAATATTATTTTGAAGTTTTCGGCTCTTGTTTTGAAACATGAGACCTCTTATGTAGCGTGTTGGAATCATATTTTTAAATAAATAATTATATATATATATATATATATATATATATATATATATATATATATATAAGAATATACATTTTCATCAATATCCTACATAGACAAACTAGAATTATGACACACTTACATATATAAAGTAAAATTTACGTGTTTTCTTTTTTCGTGTTTACATCATATAAATATAAGATGAGCTGAAAAAGAATCCTCTGATATTTGTCTTTCCATGTCAGTTTTTGGTATTTAATGAACTGCACCTTAATAACTTCAGTCAGATTTGTCAACTGAATTATTTACGTTGATTAGGTTGAAGAAATAGATAAACATGACGACACACTAGAATATAATGTTTCTTTACCATTTTTAATTCAGGACGCACTTGTAGAATAACTAAAACTGTGGGACCTACTTCAAATTTTCAGAAAAATTACTCATGAAATTTTAAAATAATAAGGAAGTCTCCTGAAATAAGAATTTATTTTAAAGACATTACATCATCTCTTTAAGCGGTAAAGTTTTCAGTTAAATGGATTTATGAAGAATCTGCTTTTTTTTTTTTTTTTTTTTTTTAGATAGACCGAAAACAACTGATTTAAATCCGTCGAGGAAGGCAAAAGGAAAGGATTATCCACTCCTTCTTAAAGGTTAAGGAATTTAGAATACAGTTTAAAATATCAAATGACAAAGACTTGATTTAGGCATGGAAGCTATGTGCTTGACGTCTCTTTCTTTTCTTTTATTTTTATGTGCCGTGTCCTTTCAGGACGTAAGCGATCATAGCCCTCCAATTTCCCTTATCCCTTGTGGCTCTCAACAGGTTTTGTGTTTCTGACAATTCCCCCAGACCACACTCCGCCATTCACTTGTCCAAGCCCACCAGGTATGTTATGCGCTGATTTCTTCTGTCGCTTTTTCCCTCTATTCGTGTAGCAGATTCACCAGGCCCTCCTTTTTTCCTCTATGTGTAACAGATTCACCAGGCCCTTCTTTCTCATCACGTGTCACAGAAATTTCATCTGCCTCTTTCTTATGTTATGCATAAGCTTCCTCCTTGTTTGCATCCTCTCCAAGACCTCATCGTTGCTCGGTCCATGATATCCGCAGCATCCTTCTGTAGATCCACATCTCCGCCACCTCGAGTCTTTTCTTCATCCTTGAGGATACCATCCAACATTCGTATAGGAGTATAGATATCACGTAGCAGCTTATTACTCTTTTCTTTATCACCATAGAAATCCTCCTGTTTCGCAGTACTCTGCCCAGCTTTTGGCCATCCCAATCCGTCTTCGGATCTCAGCGTCGCACTTACCGTCCTCTGTCAGAACACTACGCAGATACTTAAACTTACGCGCATGTTTGATTTTTGTGTCCCCGATCTGCAGAACGTATCCTTTTTCTGATGTCCATGAATTCTGTCTTCTTGTAGTTTATGCTTAGTCCCTTCTTCTCGCTTTCCCTCGTTGCCTTTTTGTAGTTTTTTTTCCGTGTCTGCTATCTGTACCGTGTCATGTGTCATGGTTTTAAAACAAATATTTTTTTTTAGATATAAAAATAATTAATAAAATTACACTTCTGTTAAATTGGGGCGCATCTGGTTACTGTACGTGGTGCATTGGTACACACCTGGGCGTACCGGTGGAAAAAATCAAATCAGTAGATAATACCAAAAGCCAATACGAAGCACAAAACTTTCTTATCATGATGGCGACCTAAAGACAAATGTACGAAATAAACAGCAGAGTGACCTAGTTCGCATCTATAGATTTGAATCACTCAACTAGCGGAGATAAATGTGTTCACTAATCAAGTAATAACCAGTAACTAGTTTCAAGCCACTTACGAACACGGAAAACCCAGGGGAGGACATAAAGTACCAATTAGGATACATTACAATCAGTAAAACATTTAGAAATTCACTGCTTGACGCGAAAATATAAGCACTGACAAGAGGAAGGGGAACGCCCCCCCACACACACACACTATTATACGCAGTAAGGATAAAATTTACTAAAAACAACTGTTAGAATTTTTGGGTACTATGTACTAGTGAGCCAACCAAAATGAGCTGACTCATTTTGTAGTCCATGAATAGAAGTGTTAACCAATCAGAAAGCTGAAAATATTCAATCCGACGTGTATAAAGGCAGTCATTTTGTTTTTTTTTCTCCCAAAATATCTTCACTGCCAACCTCTGATATCGAAGACTTAAAGAATTACTTAACAGCTGCTACTTTCTCCGAATCTTCACTGCCAACCTCTGATATTGAACAGATTACATACTTCACTGGATTCTATATTCAACGGCTAATGCAAACATGATTAACAACAACAACAAAAATAAAAATAAAAATAACGAAATCAGCACCTAAACTCCAATAAAATAAACTAATCAGTCTGCAAATAAAAAATATATATTCAGGCAGCATATCTTCATTTAGACATGTT
>OZ010577.1:93170555-93193055 GCA_963932145.1 Acanthosepion lycidas | reverse complement strand
GTTTGTGCAATCAACCTCCAGTAAAAGTACACCGGTGGTGACTGATCAGAGAGCAAAAGACCCAACACACGTTGCAAATGATGTGGACACAGGCGCTACTCTTGAAGTACCCTCCTTTAGGTACTATGAGATGTACGACATGCTAGTGCTACTTGACATGTGCTCATACCTGGATCGTCTCCGGCAGCTTGTAAAATGTGATCTTCGTGGTCAGGCATACGAGCGGATCTCGATTTTCCTCGATCCACAGTTTGTGGTGCTACGGATTCTGTCTCAGCAGCGTAACGATAAACAGCAGCAAAGGTTGGATGCCTCGGCTGCCTTCGATCTGAAAACGCAATCTGATACAGCCATTCAGCTACACATCCATTACCATTCGCACGGCCATATGTAAAAATCATATTTACCTGCTCATGATGTGAATATTCTGCCATTGTTAAACGGAACACTTTTCAGATAACTCATTACTCTATATGTTAAACGATGAAGACAGACTAGCCAGACTAAATACATATGAATGACAAATGTAACCTAGTCCTCTCGGCAAGACAGTGCCATCTAGCGTAAACTTTCTTTAAACTTAGTAACTCAAAAACGAAGGATTTGTGGGCATATGCATATATGAACATTTTCCTTGTTTAATTCTGAGAAATCCGACTCCACAGTTTGTAAAAAGTATTTTTGCTGCATATATATATATATATATAATTGATAATAGTGGTAAATATACACATACATATGCAATCATATATCTAAAATATATAAGTATATATACATACATACACATACATATATATTTGTATAAATAATAATTCCAAGAGGATAGAATCCAGGTAGAACTCAATGTTCAGGATAGAGTAAGGATATAATAAATATTAGTGCTTAAGCCTTTTTATTATTATATATATATATATATATATATATATATATATATATATACTGTAAATTGCAGTGTACAAGTCGAGGTTTCAAGCTTAAACTGGGCGTCGAATTATATGGCGGGTATAAAATGCAAACCTGTACCTCTGAGTTGTAAACAAGTGGGATAACACACCTAACAATAACTGTATACCACTTGCTATACCTCCAGTAGGGTGCCACAAATATATCGCACTAAAAACGTCTTTGAACTGGTGAATATACTTAGCATATTACCACAGAAATTAATATAAATATTAACACAAATTCTGCTAATTGATGAATTTGAAATGTTCGCTAAAGTTAAACCGATACAATATATGGTATCTACCGGTGTGAATTATAAGTAGCTTTCTGTACAACTTATATAGAAAGATATTACGGTTAGCATGTGAATATACAGGTAAGTGGTGTGACCTTATGTAGTGTCGACACAGGTTATCGTATACTGTAGCCTATCTTCATTTGGCGGTAGGCCTAAGTTTTGTGTCGCTGATAGCCTAACGTATTTTTAGGGTCGACCTATACGATAGGTATAGGCCTAACTCATAATTTTGAGCTAAAAACTTGAGTTCGGCTTGTAAAGATTGAAAGATAAAGAACAGAAAATAATTAAAGAACGAAAGAATAAAAGTAAAACGAAAATAAAAAGTAAACGAAAATAAATAAATAAAGAAAGAAAGAAAGAAAGAAAGGAAGGAAGGAAGGAAGGAAGAAATTGGAGATAAAAATAAGATAAACAGATGAGTAAAAAGGAATAAAGAAATAAAAGAATAAAAAAGAAAGAATGTCAAGATATGAAGAAAAATGAGAGATATAAAAGAAAGAACAGTTGAAAACGGTAAAGAAAGTCGATAATAAAAATATAAAAAGAAAGAAAGAAAAACGAAAGAAAGAAAAGACGGAAAAGGCCAAGACTAAACTACGGAACAACTCAATGAATGAAAGAACGAAAGAAAGAAAGAAAGTGGAGATAAAAACACGATAAACAGATGAGTAAAAAAGGAAGAATGAAATGAAAGGAAAAAAGAAAGACTGTCAAGATTTGAAGAAAAAAGTAAAGATATAAATGAGAGAACAGTTGAAAACGGAAAAGAAAGTCGACAATAAAAATATAAAAAGACAGAAAAAAAAGAAAGAAAGAAAGAAAGAAAGAAAGAAAGAAAGTCAAAAACATCGTAAGAAATGTGATAAAAGAAATATAAACAGAACTGGACGAAAGAAAGAAAGAAAGAAAGAAAGAAAGAAAGAGAGAGAGAGAGAGAGAGAGAGATAGATGGAAAAGGCAGCCATGAATGTACAAAGTGGAGAAACGAAGATAAAAAAAGAAAGAAGAAAAGAAATTAAAGAAAGAACGAACGAAAGAAAGAAAGAACAAAATAAACTCATGGCAGAAGCCATTCAGTGACAAACATATCTGCATGCTTATGCATGCTTGTCTCCAAAAAAGAAAATGTCATCTGTTTAAATCTGATACAAATTCATATTTCCTCAAACAAGTAATCGAAATTATCATTGATTACGGATTAAAATTCTAACCACAAAAACAGAATTCAACATTGTTGAGGTGAGAAGAGCCGCCGAATGTGGACCATGAATAATGACAGTAGCAAAGAGATTGTAAAATAGCTATTTCCTAGTTCCTCATTTGATTTCTTTCACCATGATAATAGAATTGATGGAGGGTACGAGTACTTTTATAATACGTTTAATTATCAAGGCTAACAAGCATTATATGGCTGACTATTTTATACATGATGCGGTGACAGAAACGATTTATTTAGGTCAGTCAGAAGGACATTAATATGAAGCAAATGCAACAGCCTCGCATATCTATATTATTACCATTATATATATATATATATATATATATATATATATATATATATATATATATGTGTGTGTGTGTGTGTGTGAGAGTGTGTGTGTGTGTGTGTGTGTGTGTCTGTGTGTGTGTAAAGGGTGTTCAAATAACTTGGACCGATTTTAATGTGAATTAAGTTTACGCGTCTAATGATTTTTTCTTTATTTTTCAGATTTGCCGGATATTTGAGCAATATTATTTTTCACACGTAATTGCCATGACTTAAATAACATGATCCAATAAAGAAATAAATTCTCACCAATAACACTGATTTATTTACTGCTGACTTTCATTCGTCTTAATGAAACACCCTTATATATAATCCGTCTTAATGAAACACCCTTTATATATAATCTATATGTGTGTGTGCACGTGTGTGTGCACGTGTGTGTGCGCGCGTGTCCATGTAATCTTCAGGCCATCAGACGGTTTGAAGACTGCGTTCAAGCATGAAACAGACTGTCACCATTCAGTATTGAATGCAGTGTCCACTTTTATATTTACATACGGTCTATCACTGATATTGATCTCTTTTATCCATAAACATAGTATAACTTGATTTTATTGTTCTATTATTTTATATTATTATATTATATTGATTGATTTAGTGGTTGATTCATTTTCTACGGCTTATCAACCCTTTGCATGCTATTTAAAGGCAAAAAAAAAAAAATTAGATTGTAAATGCAATCGTCCGGTGCTGATGGAAAACTGTTTTCAATCGAGTCCTGGCGACTAAGTTGTGAAGGATACAGAGTTGTGCTACCGTTGAGTTATTATTATTATTATTATTATTATTATTATTATTATTATTATTATTATTATTATTATATTTTGATTTCTGCTATGGTCACACTACCTACCAAGTCCGTGGGAAGACCTAAGGCAGGTAGTTGTGTGTTCCTATGGCTACATTTCATGATTTGTTTTTCTAACTCCCATATAATCACTAGCCTTACAAGGACAAAGTTCTTCTTAGTGTATTGACTGTACCTATCAAGACGATTTTTTGTATTTCTCTTAAGCTGGAATTTCCAGGTATTTTTTCAATGTGTTGTTGTGTTCCTTTTTTATCATTCCAAGCGCACCTACTATGACTGTTAGTGTTCTTGTTTTCATTTTCAACACTTTTTCTATTTCAATTTCCTGGTCTTTATACCTCGATAGTTTCTCAAATTCTTTGGTTGCTTTGTTACAGTCCGCAGGGCAAGCCATACCAAATAGTAGGCAAGTTCTTTGTCTTTAATTTTTGACAATTATGTTCGGCCTATTTATTATTATTATTATTAGAGCTTTGTTATTATATATGGAGAACTATTTTATTAACACTAGAACACAATGTGTAATATTTTATACTTATACACATAGTGACACACTCTCACAAACAAACACGTACGCACATACATAGAAAATTCGATATGTAATATAATATATATAATTATATTTTATGTAATATTATATCGTATTATATGTATATAATTATATGTATACAGTTATATATATATTATATACTATATATACGCATACATATAATTATATATATTATTATATTATATATAAATTTAATATAATTATTATTACAATATTTATCAAGAGTAATGTCAATTATTGTTTATTGTAATAATTAATACGCCTATTTTTCTCACAGTTGCTGACAAGTGAGGAATCAGGACATTCTGAATTGATCTCTATAAATATTGTGAACTTAAATTACTATATAATACCTATCTATCTATCTATAGATAGATGGGAACAGATGAAGAAAGATTTGAACAGATAGATAGATAGATAGAGAGAGAGAGAGAGTGAGAGAATGAGCAAAAGACAGAACGAGAGAGAGAGAGAACAGAATCTGCAAAGATAGAAGATGAAAATGTTCGTTTAAAAGCGAAAGTGAAAGTTGTAGTAGGTCACTCGCCAGATCTGACTTTGACATCGCCAGTGTCAGCGCTTCAGCGTAAACAAATCAACTCATATGCCAACGTTATCGACACCCCACCCGCTGCCCTTCACCCTTCGCATAGCGGTTGCCCTGGCGACGGGCGGTTTTTGCAGTTTAATGACGTATTAGGGGGAATCTCTGAACACAGTGATGACGTGAAGAAAAGGCTTGTGTGTTTACCTGCATTACGCTATCCTTTTACCTGCATGGAGATTGGACGCGTGTGCGTGCCTGTGTATGTATGTGTGTGTGTGTGAGTGTGTGTGTGTGTGAGAGAGAGAGTGAGAGAGATGGGGAGAGTGGGAGAAGGAGATAAACGGGGAGATACGGAGTGAAAGAGAAATATAAATACAGATAGAAAAGAGAAAGAAAGGGAGAGAGATAGCGATAAGCAGCTCGGTACTCAGGTAGAAATTATATAAGTGTATTTAGTATATTTGCGGGAAATGATATGCATGTATATCTATAATTTACCTCGAGTATAAAGATTAAATCATAGATAGAGTAAACGGTCTGTTAATAACAGAATTTTGAATTCATTCATCTAATCTTGCGGCCATTCGTAATGTAACAGCCTTTAAATGAAATCTGAAAATAAAATAATATTTTGTAAATTTATAACAATTTATGCGAAAACATTATATAGATTTTTATATGGATTTTCATATTTGTACAAAAACTTTTAACAATTTAGAAGATATTTGACAAAAAAAAAAAATTATACACGATCGTCTAACAAATTATTATAGAAGACTGATAGTAATAATTTAGATTTTTAGATTTTTATACACGACTTTTAAGAAATTAATATAGAATATTTTCGACGATGATAATTTAAATTTTTATTCAGAAATTTTAAGAACTTAATAGGGAATATTTTTGACAAACATAACTAAAATTTTATTACAAATTTTTAGGAAATTAATATAGATCTTAACATAATTTAGATTTTTATACAGGATTTTTAACAAATTAATATAGTAGATTTTTGACAAACATAATTAAAATTTTATACAGATTTTTATAAATTAATTTTGATTTTTTGCAAAATTAATTAATAATTTAATACAGATTTTCGTAAGAACTTTTAACAAGTTATCTGGGGAATTTTTAATCTTCGCAGATGTCAAAAAGCGTCTTTTTAAAAAATTCTGAACAATTTTGGCGAAAATTAGATTTCGTTTCTATATCATTTTTCCATTATTAAAAAAAAAACAATGTTAATGAAAGAAACAGAAAAAAAATGACTGGATTTGACCTCTTTCTTACTCTTTTTTTGAGAAATACATCCCTTCAGTACATGGCTGATCATGACTCTCTACATTTTCTTAAAGGGATAAATAAATAAGAAAAATTCGGGATTAAGTACCACACAACGGGAAGCTGGGGACTTCTGATCATGATCTTATATAAATGGTCATGGTTAAGGTTAACTTTAACCGCGAGTCTATTATACCTATTTATTTACTTTATTTGACATTTCTCCATTTGTAGACAACGTCTGGTTGTTTGAGGTTCTCACTCATAGAATTTTAGTGTTTATGAAAACAGTTCTCTTTACTTTGTGGTTGTTTTTAACTAATGATGTGGCGAACACATGTGCCACACACAGTTAGTCATTTATGTGCCATTCGTGGTACACGCTTAAGCGATGATGTATCTGTTCATACATGACTGACGAGGCAGATTTTTTCCCGTAGTAGGTTGCCATTTCTTTCTGCGGTAGACTAGTTGCCATCCAAGGCTAGAGAACCCGGTTTGTCCTGCTATTTACCCATAGCTGGTGGGAGAAGAAGAGGGGGGTTCATGCCTTTCCAAAGTGTATTTGCGCGTAAGTGAATATCAGTCAGTTATGTGCCATGCGTGATACACGCTTAGGCGATCATGTCGCACGGCCGTATGCAAAAATTATATCTACCTGCTCCCGATATGAATATCCTGCTATTGTTAAAAAGGAACAGTTCTCAGATAACTCATTACTCGATATGTTAAACGTTGAAGACAGACTAGCCAGACTAAATACACATGAATGACAAATGTAACCTAGTCTTCTTGCAAGACATGACAGACGAGGCAGATTTTTTTTTTCCCGCAGTAGGTTGATATTTCTTTTGGCGATAGACCATTTGCCATCCAAGGCTAGAAAACCCGGTATGCCCTACTATTTACCCAGAGCTGGTTCGGAGAAGAAGATTCATACCTTTCCAAAGTGTATTTGCGCGTAAGTAAATATCGTTCAGTTATGTGTCATGCGTGATACACGCTTAGGCGATCATATATCTTTTCTTTTCAAGGCTATAGAAGCCGGTCAGTCCTGCTATATACCCATTGCTGAGGGAAGAAGAGGAGGATTTATACCTTTCCCAAGGGTATTAGCACGTAAGTGAATGTAATAGATTCGACTGGAATCCACAACAACACTTATTAAATGATACGCTTTCCGTCTAAATGAAAGTTTCTTGTTTTTACATTTAAACCTGATAGGAGTAATTAAATAAATAATGTGATGTTTCTTAACCGGAATTGTTCAAAGGTAAAACAAAAAAAAACTGAAATTTTCAATATAGCGACTGAGGTGTTTATATATTTCAGCACGTAATACAGACAAGATAATATATCAACGTGAAATACTAAGTTACTATAAAATTATAAAAAAGCGTTTGATAAATTACGACTCAAAGAACTGTTTGAACTATGGAAAATTTCATTCATTTCTGAGAATATTCTAGAACTTAGAAAATTACTGTTAGAAAATTCCCTCTGCATACTGATAGGCAATGATTTCAGTAAATACACAAAAATAGAAAGTGGCGTAAGACAAGAATGTGTCTTCTCTCCGGATTTATTCAACCTTTACGATAAGGCAATCCCGAGAGAATTAGAAGTCCTATCAGGACTCATTATTGGCAGACACAATCCTGCCAACACGCTGATGACACAGTGCTGATAAAAGACACTGAACGGAGACTACAGAAATTCCTGCAGAAGACAGTAAATGAAATTGTGAAAGAAAGAATTAACATCGATTGTAAGACGACAGAATGTATGGTTGTCAGCAAGAGAAAAAGTCCAAAAAACGAACTACAGATTGGAGACATAAAAATCAAGCAAGTACGAATTTAAATATCTGAGAACTGTTTTGACAGAAGATGGGAAGTGTGACACCGAAATCGAAAAGTGAATTTGAACTGCGAGAAAAGGCTTCCAAAATCTAAACGAAATATTAATAGAGGAGAACACAATGAAGTGTGCTGAATTTTTATGCAATATTGATCATTGGAAATTCTTCTCACAGATGAAGAAGAAACTAGAGACAACAGAAATGTGGTTCTACAGAAAAATGCTGAGAATACCAGGAACTGAAAATGCGAGTAACAATGAAGCTTTAGGGAAAATGGAAGCAAAAATAAAAAAGAATAAAAAAGACTCTTATACTTAGAATCAAAAAGAGGCAGTTGAAATTTCTGGAGCAGAAATTGAGGAAATAAGGC
The DNA here is from genome assembly GCA_963932145.1 of Acanthosepion lycidas. Lineage (NCBI taxonomy): Eukaryota > Metazoa > Mollusca > Cephalopoda > Sepiida > Sepiidae > Acanthosepion > Acanthosepion lycidas. Next base: position 93,184,840 of record OZ010577.1, on the reverse strand, counting down.
TTGGAGAATTGAATACTCACAGGGCATAGTGAAGGTAAGAAGGGTAGAAGAAAGCAGCATGTAACTTACTTAACCGGATTGAAGAACAGAAATTAGGCGGGTTAGCAAAAGGATAAAACTTACTAAGAGCTAAAACGGAGAAGATGTTGGGGAGAGTCACGATCGCTCACACCCTGAAAGAACACGACATAAAGAAGTAGTAAACGCCCATGTTTAAAAGTGCGGAATTGAGAATCGTGATAGAGGCTGTCCGTAGATCTAGTCACGTCGACATCAGTCGTTCGTCGGAAATAAGAAGAAAGAAAGAGATTTAGGTTCAATCTACATAACCACCCTATAGAGAGTGATATGTTTCAATCCGTAACTCGGTTAGTGAACAAAAAACAAAACAAAATTAACAAGGAAAACAAGAAGCAATATAATGGAAAGGTGTTTTCTTCTTTTTGCCTTGTTGAATATGCACCGGTCCATTCACAGCTTTTGTTCACATCGATACAAAGAGACGAAATTATTAAGACACAAAATGAGAAGTGGGGTTGGAGAATTTAACACTCAAAGGACACATCGAAGATAAAATGGACAAGAGACAACAGCAGGCCACCTTACCTGATTGTGTGAACGGATGACGGAACGGAGGGTTGGAAACTTGACAAAGGTTGTTAAGAAGTTCAACGGACATGAAGTCATAGATAGCCATGAAGGGACCACGGCATATACAAAAAACAAAAAAAAACAAAACAAAACAAAAAAGAACAGAGAAGTCACAATGAGGAACCGATATAAACAACAGGCTGAATCTGTCTACTCGATGAAACCTTTCGTGAGCCCCGCAAGTATACGTTTACATTGTTATTTACTAAACTTATTTTAGTTTGGCACAAGTCTAAAAACATGGGGACTTAGCGAGAATCGAACTCGTTACTCATAGTCCACTGAACTAACTCGCCATACCGAGGCGCCCAAACTTGCCAATAAAAAAAGTAGTAAAAAATGCAAACTCAACTATTACTAGACTGATGTAGTTTATGCTTTTGTTGCCGTTGAAAGAATTGGAAAGGTCGAAATAAAGTAATGAATGCAAAAAGAAATCGAAGCCGCCTGATTATTGTTTTTGGTCAATCCCAATCGGTTAATCAATGTCAGACAAAGGTAACGCTGCCAGAATTAATAAGGCCAATATTCTCCTGGCTTCATTCTACCTTTGGCCTTGACTTATAAATCCGAATGGCATCTCCCGGTTCGAACAAATGTAACTGTATAGTAATACTCCCTATCGATCAGTCAGTCGTGATACAGGATCCTTGCTCTCGCCAAATTAATCGATGATGTACCGTGTCAGCAGTGATAATTTAATAGCTGTAAAACAGAATCTGTTGATTTCAACTTGATAGTAGATCTGCTCAGAACGCGGCAAAAATGCCTTTATTTAGATAATGCCCGTAGTGTAACTTTTGTTGACTCGGAAAGAGAAGTTCAAAATCCGGTCGAGTTTGTTGCAGCCGCTTTTGCGTATGTACACTCGGGAAACGTATGAATCCGTCTTCTCTTCCCATCGGTTATGCATTACGTAGCAGGACAGACTGGATTCTCTGGCCGTGATTGTCAACCAGTCTGGGAAGAGAACAAAACCGATGTGCTGATTAAGGAAGAAGTAAACCTTATATGTTACTTTATTGCACGTGAATTGAAATGAACTGTAGAAACTGCAAACGTATTTTTTTCTCGCCCAATTTCTTCCTTCTGTATAGCGTACGATATAATATTAATTTAAACTTTGGTAGTGAGATAATTAGCAGTGAACTATCCCACCTTGGGACACTGGGGAAGACGTATTCTCTGCTGGTGTGCAAACGTTTTGGGACAACTACATAAAATGATTATGCAACACCTTTTTTTTTCCTTAAGAAGTTAAGATTGTTCAGCAGTATGCTTTTACCAGCAGAGTGTCTCTGAATCTTGAGAATTGGAAAATAAGATTCTCCGTTTGCGTAGGCGCCTTGCAGTAGAAGGGACACTGTTTTTATGTGCTTGAGGCTGAAAAATAGGGTCATGCAAAACTATTGAGCCAATGAAAGATCTAAGATTATAAAGCCATGATAATATGCACATTTATAAATATGAATTGTTCCATCTTTTTAACCCGAGTGTAATGTGCCTTGGCAAGTCATTGTAGTTGAAGATTAGCTTGCTTCTTTACACTAAAACCGTGGGTAAAATTTCTGCTGAAACAAAGATAAAAGTTTGTGACTTTGAAGAAGAAGATGATTCAAATAGAGATAGCAGGCGGTTAAGAATTTCCAGTAACGGTGTTCAAACCATTCAAAAGACGTTTGCTACTACTGGAAGTGTTTTAGGTAAAAAAATAAATAAATAAAAAACAAACAAACAAATAAATAAAAAACGGAAAACTACGAAAATTACACAAAAGAGATTAAAGTAATACTGTGTCAGTCTCGATAAGCAATCTATAATTAATAACCAGCCAAAGGTCATAAGTAGCAAAAGAAAAAAAAATTACTTATTACTACAAAATAGAATTACACTTGAATGCAACAAAACATGGAAGGAATGCAATGACAAAATAAACAAGAAAAAAACAATTCAAGATACACCACAAAGACCGGTAAAATTTGGTGGTGGACACATAATAAATGGTGTTTCATTAAGACAGATTATATATACGGGTGTTTCATTAAGACGGATCAGCAGTAAATAAATCAGTGTTATTGGTGAAAATTTATTTATTTCTCTATTGGACGATATTATTTAAGTCATGGCAATTATGTGTAAAAAAATAATATCGCCCAAATGTCCGCCAAATCTGAAAGAAAAAGAAAAACAATATTAGACGCTTAAACTTAATTCACATTTAAAATTTATCTAAGTTATTGGAACAGCCTTTAATTTGAAGCTGCATGAAAAAGAATGGTAGAAGCGTATTTGTAAAAGTTAATTGAAATCTAAACAGCGAAAACTAAAGTTTATTTCGGTCTAATCTTCTGTCAGCACTGCGAAGATGGAGAAACATGATGGTGCCTTTATGCAACAAAGACGTCTCTTCTGAATGAAAATGTTTAATCGTTGGAAGACTGACCAACACAAAGTCTTCATCTCAGTATAATTAAATCATTTTAGTGAGAACTGAATAAACAAGTACTTCAACGAAAGCCACGTATACTCTCAGAGGTTTGGCGTTATTTCCACATCGAATTAACGCTATTAATCAAGCCAAAGGCACCAACACTAATTATTAGTTACAGACGTTGTATTTTCTGTAATAATTTTTGAAAATGGAAAATACTTTTTTAAACTTAAGAAAAGAGTTGAAAGTCAAATATTCATTAGGTGTCCATTATTTTTGCATGGTCACTATGCTGAAAATCCTCTACCATCCACAATAAAGCATTAACAAAAAATGTAGTAACTTGTACTCTGGCTGCAAAGATCACAGACTTTATTGAAAAAAGCATACTGCTAATCGCTTTCGATTTGGGGCTAACATTTAAAAAAATGTTTAATTTACCGGAGTGGTCCAAACGTTTTGTACGCCTGTGTATCGGTGAGATTGTTGTCTGTTATCCCCACTGATGTCGAACACACACACACACACACACACACGCACACACACACACACGCACACACACACATATATATATATATATATATATATATATATATATATATATATAGTATAGAAAATGTTGATGAATCTAGCATGTTTCACTTTTATTAAAGCTCGAACAAAGAATGAGATATGGAAATAAAATAAAATAAAATGATAGTATTTTTTATTTCTGTGCTGTTTGATTTTACTTCGTTAAGCAGGATTCACGTGCATTTAACTTGTTAAGCAGCGTTAATATAATTTATGGCGTGCCTAACTTTTTTTTTTCTTTTTGTCCATATTCTCATTCTCTGATAAACGTCCTATCATTCTGTTGGATTCCGATCCATACTCAATCTGTATTTGATCCCAATTAATATATACAGGGGTTGGACAAAATAATTGAAACACTTGATAAATTCAAAGAAAATTGGTCATCCTTTAGCCTCATATACAGCTTTAATGCGTCTAGGAATGGAATCATACAACTTCCTGACTTCATCCAGAAGAATTTTCAGCCATTCTTCCATTTACATCTGCTCCAGCTCTTTAAGACATGACGGTGGAGGATAGCGGCTCCTAACTTGTCGCTCCAAAATGTACCACGAATGTTCAATAATATTGATATCTTGAGATTGGGGATGCCCCTCCATGTGTTCTAGCTCACTTTCATGCTCTTCATAGCAATTCTTAACCACTCGAGCGGCATGTATTAGAGCATTATCTTCTGGGAAGATGCAGTCACCACCAGGGAATAAAGTCTTGGCCATTGGATGAACATGATCTCCCAAAATGTTCAGGTAATCTTTGCTGTTGAGTCTACCATGCAGGGAAAGTATTGGACTGAGACATTTCCATGATATGTCGGCCTAAACTATCACTGATCCACCTCCATACTTCACTGTTGGAAGAAGGCAGTCAGGGTTGTAAGCTTCTTTGGGCTGCCTCCACACATAAACTCGCCCTGAAGTTGGGAAAAGAGAAAAACTGGACTTGTTTGAGAATATAACGTGCTTCCATTAGTTTGCAGACCAGGTATTGTGATCTCTGCACCACTTCAACCTCTTCTAAATGTTGCGAGTGGAGAGAAGAGGTTCCCTTACAATAGCTCTTCCATGATATGCAGCCTTATGGAGCTCATGACGAACAGTTTTAGTAGAAACTTGACTATTCAGATGATTATTCGACTCAGCAGTCACTTTGGTCACAGTAGTACGATGATTTTTTGCCACATTGCATTTCAATGCACGTCGGTCACTGTCAGTAAGTTTGCAAGTCCGGCCCGAATTGCTACGGTTGCTTGAGGCCTTGCCCTGTTTCTCGAATTGTATCTGTGTTCTTGATATGGTAGATCTTGAAAAAACAAACAGTTCAGCAATCTTAGTGATCGAGGCCCCTGTCATGCGAGCTCCAACAATTTGCTCTTTTTCGAACTCGGAGAGGTCATGCATTTTGCTGAAATTTTACTAAATTCTAAAAGTAAATGAGACAAAGATAGTAAATTAGATAAATAAACGTATTTACAATAGATAGAACCTGCAATTATGAAGTTTTACTTAAATTTCTTAATATAATAGGTCTTTGAAATATAGGAGTGGAATTTGCACCTGTTCCAATTATTTTGTCCGACCCCTATATATATATATATATATATTTCTTATCCATATGATTTTAGACGAATTTAAAAGGATATGTAATATGAATATTTAATCAACATAGCTTAATGCGACACAAAACCTAACTGTGACGCACCCATTGAGTTTCAAAGTCGTCATATAAACCTTCTGTAAAAATGTCTTGCTAACATTTTTCCCAGTGAGATTTACTAACATTAATTTATTAAAGGTACAAATGAGAGTCAAAATAACTACAGTGTTAATGGCCTGCAAAAATGCGTTTATTGTGCACTGCCTCGTTATCGGATCCATGACATAGACGAGGCAGTTAAACATTGCTTTCAACCGACGGATCTATAATAAAATGGCGGAAAATTAAATGGTAACACACTGAATGTACAATTTTCAAGGTGGTCAGTATTAAACGGTTTACGGCCACATCACGTTGAAAAACTGGTACGATCACCGAAGTTAAGCAACATCAGGCCTGGTCAGTAAGTAAATCGTTGACCGCTTGGGAATGACACGTTTTGTAACCTTAGATGTATCGGTGATGTAATAGATAATGGCTCGAAATTGTTAATTGGGGAGCCGTTTTCCAATTCATATTGTGTTTATATTCACTTTCTTGAATATACTCTTGGGAAAGATATGAATTTATCTCTTCTTTCCGCTGCCATATGTTACTTCGTTTGATTTGTATCACTACACCATTATTATCTCAAAAAGTTCTTACAATTTAAAAATATTTTCTGACTTGAAATAACCTGAAAAGATGTAGAAAATGAATCAATCAATATAATATAATGTTATAATATAACACCAGTCACCATTTTTTTTCGACGCAAATGTTGTTGGGCAATGGTCACATGTTTCTGGGCTATTTTTTCTCGTTGAATCTGAGACTCAAGTCCATTTTTCCATCACCTGACGTTTCTCAGTTCAGATAATTTCTATTTTTCTTAAAATAAGCCAAAATATCCATTTAAAATTTATTTGTCAGGGCCAAGTAGAAGCAACCTTAAACGTTTTCAGGTTAGAATAGCTTATCATAAAAGAAAAAGTATCCCAATATCTTAAAGAATGCATTTTCTGCATTTTCAGTTCAGAAAAATTTTTCAGAAAAATCTCACCCAAAATTAAATTAAGGGAAACGTGTGTCATTAATTTTTGAATCAAAACAAAGAACCTACAAAAGAATGAAAAATACATTCCTTTTTGTCCATCCAAAAGTATAAATCTTCTCTTCTTGGAAACTCTACGGTGCTCTTGAAAAGGTTGATCTTTTTTGATGCTCCAGAATAAATCAGCCATAACGTTAACATCTCATCTGAAAAGTGCCTAGTTGGCTATGCCTATCTGGTGTTTGGAGGTTATTTTAAATTTGTAAGTCCGGCCCGAATTGCTACGGTTGCTAGAAGTTTTGCCCTGTTTCTCGAATTGCGTCATAGTTCTTGATATGGTAGCTCTTGAAAACCATACAGATCAGCAACCTTAGTAGCCGAGGCTCCTACCATACGAGCTCCAACAATTTGCCCTTTTTCGAACTCGGAGAGGTCATCAATTTTTTCAACCCAAATATTGTTGGGCAATGGTCACATGTTTCTGGGCTATTTTTTCTCGCTGAATCTGAAAATGAAGTCTATCCCTTCCATCACATGACGTTTTCTCAGTTCAGATAATTTCTATTTTTCTTCAAATAAGTCAAAATATACATTAAACTGTGATTTGTCAGCTCAAGTAGAACCAATCTTAAACGTTTTCTGGTTAGAATAGCTTATCATAAAAGAAATAAAGAATCCCAATAACTTAAAGAATGCATTCGGTAATTAATAGAATTTTATTTTTTTTTTATAATTGAAATTTATTATTATGAATTTATCATTATTTATTAATAATATTCTGGTCTGAAATAGCTTAGAATTCTAATCTTGCTAGTCTAAATCAACGCGCCTAATTCTAAAGATCTTCTTCTATGAAATGTAACGAAACACAAATCACAAAGTGTTAACAAGCTAAGAACATTAAGAGCACAAGAACATTTTCCAATGAGATATCTCTCATAAAATCAAGGATTTTCAGGTCAGCTTATCTGAACTGAAATAGCTTTGAATTCATTTTGAAATTTATTTGGATACCTTTTCTTGAATGATAAATCATTTTAACATGAAAGGAAAGGTTTCAACTATGTCACTTGCCTATTTAAGTCGTGGCATATCCCTGTGAATTTGGCATTTTGACCTATTTTAAGCAAAATAGAAATTATCTGTACTAAGAAAACATGATGTGATGGGAAATAATGGACTTGATTTTCAGATTCAGCGTGAAAAAATAGCCTAGAAACGTGTCCATTGCCCTATAACATTTGGGTCGAAAAAAATGGCGACCGGTGTTATATTATAATACTATTATTATACAGTGTAACCCGGATAAAAGAGAGTTGTCGGGACCGGAGAAGAAGTCTCTTATATCCGAGTTTCTCTTATATCCAGGTTTGGTCTATTTTGTTTTGGTAATTATGGCTCTAATTTGACACCAGATAAAATCTCTCTTATATCCGGGTCTCTTATATCCGGTTACACTGTACATTAACACATCTGCTCCTCCTTGCTGTGATCAATGGAATCATGAATGTTATCCACTTTAAACTAAATAAATAAACGTCAAATTCTGTCTGTACGTTCGCATGTCTTAACCCCCTCCCCCTCTAACTCGCATCGCACTCGATCTACATAAGCATATTATAACTTTTCGTAATCAGCATGATCCCAGAAATGAAAATCTGACCTTCTTCTGGGGGCTTGAACTTCTAGCATAGAGATTTGTGTCCGGATGAGGAGGGAACTATTCAAATTTTATAATAACTGAAACAATTCAGTCAGTCAGCTATGTGCCATGCGTAATACACGCTTAGGGGATCACATATCGTTCGATATATAACTGACAAGGCAGATTGTTTCCTGAATTAGGTTACCATTTCTTTCTGCGGTAGACCAGTTGCCATCCAAGGCTATAGAACCCGGTCTATCCTGATATTTACCCATAGCTGGGGAGGGAGAAGAAGAAGATTCATACCTTTCCCAAGAGTATTCGACTGGAATTCGAACTCGGCTCTCCGATTCCTCAATCCGAGCCGCTATCGATAACTCCACCGTGCCTCCTCTGAAAAATTAGTAATTTAATTTATAATGAGCTTAAAGTAACACAAAAACTTTGTGAATTTGAAAAGAATTGTTTTAAATTGTGAATTGAAGAAATCACTTTTATTTCTTGAAAATGACAAGGATCAGAGTTAAAGTGAGAGTTTTCCTGATTTTGAAGTTCCGCAGAGTTTGTGATTTCAAGAACTCAATTTTCGGCCTGAATTGAAATTTTGAACCAAATCGGTTTTTGGCGGGAATTAGACGTTAGTCAGAGTTAAACGTGAAGTTCTGAAGTTCCATATAGCGAATTGAGGATTTCAGATTTTTCTTAAAAATTCTTGTAGCTTGCTTTTTAAATTGGACCTAAGGTCCTTTTAGTTTTGGACCTTTTAGCCCTCCACAGTAACTAACCTAAAAGTTCCCATGGGGTGCAGCAATTAAGTTAGTATAAAATAAATGTTAACGTAAATCTTATACATTTTATCAATTGGTTGGTTGATCATTGAAGTTTTATATTAAATCTCTATAAAAAAGAAAAACCGATTCGCTGTCCGTCACACAATGCCCGCGTGTGACTTTGCACGCGTATGTGTACTATATATACGTAAGTCTCTGGTGTGCGGAGGTGACGTATATGTGGTTGTGCCATTTAATGTACACACAAGCACGCGCATGTACACAATAGGAATGGGTTTGAAATAAGACACTGGAAGAATACATTCCCTAGCCATTCAATCAGGACAACCCATACCTGGGTTTACTAATAAAATCTTGAAGTTAGAAAAAAAAAGAAGAGAAGTTAATAATTTTTAACAAAAAATCAGATTGTTAAAATATTTTATTTCATGTATAAACACACAATTTGATTGAAACTAAAATGAGGTGCAAGTGCTAATTTCACTTTGTGTCTGGCAACAACATATGGGTAACAGGAAAAGTTTATAAGTCGAAATGTGTGGCCTTTTGAAGTAATTTTCATGGCACCAGCTATATTTAAACTGAACATATTTTCTAACAAATGTAGTGTTTTAAACGAATAAAGTCTTTAGATTTGAAACTTGATCATCTTGCCGTCAACGAAGCGACATGTCTCGAACTAGTAATCAATAAAAACGTAAGTTGATATTTTCTTATTTCTTCTAAAACAGAATCTAACTGAATTCTGTTTGTTTGATTCACTAATATCCTGAACTTCCAAACTTGAACGCTGAAGTTGGAGCCAAGTATTCCTTGTTGCTACAATTAGAGGACCTTTACGTTGAAGAACGAATGCATAAGATCTATTGTTAAATTTGAATCGAGTTCGTTATTTGAAGGTCGCCACCGTTAGATCTTGGTTGGGTTTTCCCCAGTTTTTTTTTTTTTTTTTTGTCCCTCATTTTAGTTCATTTCTTTGATTTGTTTCTTTCATATTGGCATGGGATGGGAAGAGCAGGGTTCGAAACGAGAATAGAGGTGATTCTGGTACGGCTTCGGCAGCGTGGAATCACCGCTTACGCTCGATGGTCGCGAGAAAAGGCAGTTGCCGACAAGTACCATCTACGTTAACGAACGAGATCAGAACATTAGGGGGAATCTCCATTGTTACTTGTGTACGTGTGTGCGCGCGCAGGGAGGGAGAAAAATCTTTACATACGCTAGATAAAAGGTAAAGAAAAGGTAGGGGGTGCACTCAGCAGAGAGAAGTGGGGGGGACACGAGAAAAAGAGTGAAAAAAAAGGTAAATACTGCTAAGAGTATCAGAGAGGAAGTTAAGAAGAGAACGAATGAAGAGGAGGAGAAATGCAGCTGACGTCACATATTCTGACGTCTTCTGGATTTGGAGGCTGCACGACTCTGACGTCAGAACGAGGCTCGTGTTGATAAACGTGATCAGAGATATACACATTTTGTTTCATATTTGGATACGCTGTTTGCATTTGTATATAAAGTGTGTTCATACTGAAGGTTTGCAAGAATGCAAGTAATTCTGTTCTGTACATGCGTCTAAGTGTGTAGCAAGTATGCATGTCATATCAAGTGGTTTCACTCAAGGCTAGAAAGAGTTTCATGTCATTACCAGCCAAATATATCAGATTTGTTGAAATAAATTTATATACACATTTTATATTTTAATCTTTTTAAAAACGCATTCACTCCATGCCAGACAATAAAGTCACTAAGAAGCAAGGGTCTCTTAAGTGCAAGAGAAAAACTATTAAGGACAGAGGAAAACAAAAGAACAAGAATTAAGAAGCCAGAAGATTGACATTACATTTAAGTTTTTGAAAATCAAAGTTGACTGGGAAGCAAGAAGCCGGAAGGAGTCCCACAACCGAGAAGTGTGATAGAAGAAACTGTTTGCATAGAACATACGGTTATATCGCGCCATATCAACTGTAACATGATGAGACATTGATGCCAATCTAGTACCACGCTTAAATTTATAAGGCCATAAATCTTAGGATAAATCTTAAATTTTAGATTAAGTTTGGAATCACACCATTAAAAGAAAGGTTATTAAATCGGTGACCAATTAAAAAAGAACAAATAAAACTGAATAAAAATAAAACAAAGGATAACGTTTTTTTTTTTATCCAAAACAAGGTTCGCGAATCACTCAAAGTAGAGGGTTAATTTTAAAATAGTAATCTTGAACGATGTGTGAGATATTAATCTAAGAGGAGGTGGTAGACAGGTGAGATTATGAGGATATGGAGGGTAGATAATGATTGAAACTTTAATTGACTATGTCAATATTAAAGTTTTCGGAAAGGAAAACCTTTTAATGTTTCTTCCACAAAGTTTCAGTTTTGGAAAAAAAAAACAAAAAAAAAAAAACTAATTTGAACTTCTTTCTTACATTTGGAAAACAGAGGAAGTAAGGCTGATTCAATTTCAACCCTATGGAATTCGGATAATATATCCGCGAAGTAAAGGTCTGAAATGATGGAACTAAAGAATGGAGCTCTTCTAAAAATTCGCCATGGAAATACTGATAGAGTCATGACAGGCTTCCAATGTTTTGTCTGTGGAAAATGGTTTACGAGTGCAACACCATATAAAAGGTTTTGAACTCTGTCAAAGGTGGAAAGCATGGATCGAACTGCTCCAGTACAGAGATGACAAAATACGCCATTTTTTGGACTAAATTCGACAGGATACAGCAGAGAAGAATGAGTGCAGTAGTTCATAAAACTATATAGTCGACAGATCATTTTTTTCGAACTGCTTTAGAAATAGATTCAATGTATGAATTCCTCTTGATGCCTGGAACAAACCTGAAAAACAAATTTAGATCATATCTATAAAGAAAATAATCATGGTATATAATGTATACTCCAGAATTTTCAGACGTTTTCAGGTGGGAGTTTTATTAATTTCAAAGAAGCAAAACCACTAATTCTCTGACTACAGTGCACTTATTGTAATGCTCTAGTTCCTCCTCCATCATCTCAATTTCTTCCAAAAGAGTTCCCCTGAGATTCTTCTTTAGCTTGGGAAACAATCAAAAGTCACAGGAACACGGTCTGGACGGTAGGGAGAATGAGGAACAGTTTTGACGCACATTTCTGTCAACACAAAACTTTATTGCAGAGCGAGCTTCCATATTGTTTTCACGTCTCGACTGCATCCTGAAAATGACTTATCTCTGATAAGCCGATTTTAGTAAAGTGTGTCCAAAGAGGCTAGCCATCTCCTGGAATATGGAATGAGAAAAGTTGGCGGGTTAGATTATTAGACGCATAGCAATAATATATTAAAATGACAATAATCTAAGGTTATAACTGCCTATTCTAAAAGTATCAAAGGATCTGGGATGAACCTTGTATTATATATTAAATGTTATCTAGTTATTTGATTTATGTATACGTATAAGTACGTCGTTTTGATTATAGAAACATATAAAAAGCTACAGTTGTTTTTACAATCAGAAATCAGAAGTAGTTTATATTTCATTCGAAACCTGCACTGTCCACTTGTTTAACTGATGAAGAAGCTGGCTCCCATTGGAAAACACCTGTCCCATGTTTTGTGTCCGATGTAACTCCACGATATAGGTAGGGCAATCATTAAAAAATGTTCTAACCCATTTCTGAAGAAGAGAAAACTAAGATGAGAATACTGGTCCGAATAATAAGTCATACAATTTAATCCTGGCTTTCTCTTCAAAACAACATTCCATATAAGGTGTAACAGCTTGAAATTGCTGAGTTTCTTTCGACAGACTTACCGATAAGAAGACATTGATTCCTTGGGTAGATTTGGAGGGCAAAAATATCCGTTAACCCTATCCCAGATAGATGTGGGGGTACTATTTGCAACTCACGCAACTTTTTATTGATACTGGTCCTTTTGTTGTTAAGGTACTGAATTAGTGTTCCAGATAGATGTGGGGGTACTATTTGCCATCTCGCACAACTTTTTATTGATACTGGTCCTTTTGTTGTTGAGGTACTGAATTAGTGTTCCAGATAGATGTGGGGGTACTATTTGCCATCTCGCACAACTTTTTATTGATACTGGTCCTTTTGTTGTTGAGGTACTGAATTAGTGTTCCAGATAGATGTGGGGGTACTATTTGCAACTCACGCAACTTTTTATTGATACTGGTCCTTTTGTTGTTGAGGTACTGAATTAGTGTTCCAGATAGATGTGGGGGTACTATTTGCAACTCACGCAACTTTTTATTGATACTGGTCCTTTTGTTGTTGAGGTACTGAATTAGTGTTCCAGATAGATGTGGGGGTACTATTTGCAACTCACGCAACTTTTTATTGATACTGGTCCTTTTGTTGTTGAGGTACTGAATTAGTGTTCCAGATAGATGTGGGGGTATTATTTGCAACTCACGCAACTTTTTATTGATACTGGTCCTTTTGTTGTTGAGGTACTGAATTAGTGTTCCAGATAGATGTGGGGGTACTATTTGCCATCTCGCACAACTTTTTATTGATACTGGTCCTTTTGTTGTTGAGGTACTGAATTAGTGTTCCAGATAGATGTGGGGGTATTATTTGCAACTCACGCAACTTTTTATTGATACTGGTCCTTTTGTTGTTGAGGTACTGAATTAGTGTTCCAGATAGATGTGGGGGTTCTATTTGCAACTCACGCAACTTTTTATTGATACTGGTCCTTTTGTTGTTGAGGTACTGAATTAGTGTTCCAGATAGATGTGGGGGTACTATTTGCCATCTCGCACAACTTTTTATTGATACTGGTCATTTTGTTGTTGAGGTACTGAATTAGTGTTCCAGATAGATGTGGGGGTACTATTTGCAACTCACGCAACTTTTTATTGATACTGGTCCTTTTGTTGTTGAGGTGCTGAATTTGTGTCCCAGGTATGTTACTAAAAGTAGATTGTCGTGAAAAAAGATTTTGTTGTGTTATTCTCAAAGTACATGCGAATATAATTAATTCTTCTTTCGTTTCATAATTGCTGACGTCAGCATATTATGCTGATGTGAGGATGTTTGTAATTTCAGAAATACAGGTGCTTTATGACCCAGATACATAAATATGATATCTGTCTGAAAAGTAACTGGACTGTTATCACAATTTATTTAAATTCCAAACAACAAGCTACATTAATCCCCTTCGATTCTAATGCACTTTTTCATCCTTCTTTCCCCGCCTTCAAAACGGGTCCCTTTGATGATGCCATTGAACTCAGGGGAAAGAAAGAATCACACGGATGAAGATCAGGTGAATAGGGAGGTTGTTTCACTGCCGGATTAGGGCGTTGTGAGCAGGTGCATTGCTTTGTGGAGAGCCGGAATAGCTCGCGTCTTGAAGAGATACACGATTTGTCCTTCCAATAAAGGATGCGAAAAAAAATTGCAATGGTTTCAAAAAGCTAAGAAAAGTTATATACTTCCAAGATATAATGTTGGATGGTGAAACAATTCGTTATCCCTCTTTCGACCATAGCTCACA
>OZ010577.1:93143055-93165555 GCA_963932145.1 Acanthosepion lycidas | reverse complement strand
TCAAAAATCGTACGACTCATACAGCAATCTCTATCATTTGACTTAAAATATTTTTGCCCTTCCTTGCTTTTAAAAGAGTGCCCTTTGCTGTGCTGATGTTGCTATATGCCTTACTTCTTACCTATCTCACACTGCGAATTTTTTCTAAGCTCTATACTCTATACTAACATTAAATCTGTTATGAAAAAAGAACTAAACAAAATGAACGCAAAACGATCAGCTTTAAAAAAGGACTCGTAACTGGAAAAACCGAATGAAAAAAGAATGTTAACAACAAATACTTTTTCACACCTAATCCAGTTCTGCGGAATCAAAATCAACGTTGAGTTTAAGCAAGCGAATAAACCAATTGGAGTAAAGTGCCATGCTGATTTAAATTTTTTTCCACTTGTGACGAATGCAGCAATCGATTTTTTTTTGCATGCTAGTATGCTAGTTAACATTCGTGTCAGTCAGCTGTTGGCTCTCACGCTGGCCAATAGAATCTTGCTGCCTATTCGTGGCAGCCATCTATTGGCTCTCACTCTCGCCAGTACAAAATGGCCGCAAACTACATGAAAGAAAAAAGCATAGAAGCAAGAAAAAATCGATTATTTCCACTATCGATGGGAGTTGGGAAATGCAATGTCGGTCTTGGCCTTCCCGCTAACTTGGAGCATGTGCATGTAAATTTTGGTCTCAAATCCGTCGAAAATTGCGGCCGTGCATTCGTCACACACACACACACACACACACACATCCCGCCTTTTATAGATAGAGATATTAAACGATGTTTCCTAAGCAAGACACTCAGACACAAGGGAGCTACTGGAAGTGAAATGAAAAGAAAGGGAACCGGTAATCCAATAATAGTATAAATTTCAGAGTTTAGCCGGTGACTAATTAGTAACTGTATATTTTAGAAGGAACCGGAAACCATATCCGAAACAAGAAACAACGGATAGACATCTACTCCTTTTAAAATGACCGGGTAGGAGTTGCTACCCGACGATCCTATCTAGTCATATTGTGGAGAAAACATAAAAATAAAATAAAAATTAAATTTAAGGGTTGAAATCCTTTTACACTGTCCCTTTATTATATTTTCTCAATAGGATGCTGAATATATTTACGTTTTTTTTTTTAAATTTCTTTTCCCTTTTCTCTTTTTCTTCTTATACGAGACGTGTTTGTAATAAGGAATTTGAGAACAGCGTCCCACTAGAATTCTTGCCAATCGAGTGCTCTGGATACCGGATAGCAAAAGGTTCTCAAGAAATAATAATAATAATCATGGTAATAATAATAATAATAATAATAATAATAATAATAATAATAATAATAATAATAATTGTATTTTAAGTATGACTTTATTTAACTTTAATTTTTTCCTTTTCTTTTAAATTTATTTTTGTATCCTTTTTTAAATTTTCCTTTATTCCAGCCGAACTTTCCATAATCGAATTCCGCTTTTTATTTAAGCATAGTGCATCATCGTCGATATATATATATATATATATATATATATATATATATATATATATATATATATATATATATATATATGCATTCGAACGTTTTCTTTTTAACAAGCATTTTTACGTGAGAATCTTACTTTTTAGGCTTCCGTATTATGAGGACGGTGAGAAATGACCCCAAATGTAAAATATACTCTATTTGTTCCCTCTTTCTTTGTTTAATGGATTCCTTAGCGACAATTCTGCTAATTTGTAGTGCGGAGTGGGGGGTGATCTACCCTATGTTTCATCATTAATGATTTTATTATTGACTAGCAGTAGAGCCCGGCGTTGCCCGGGGATGTAACAGTAAGAGATAGATCAAGTATCGACCATCATAAAGACTGAAAAATAAAGTTGACAAAGATTATTGTTTAAGGTTGACGGACACGCATGTCTTAATTAGTGTTTTTTATTTTATTTTATTTTTTTTATGAATTGGTCAAACCCAAACTCAAACAAAAACATTGTTTTCAATCGTTATGAGTCTACCGATTGAATAGAATTTTATTATAAACAATTGTCTTGTAAATGGAATTTTTAAAGCATTCTGAATATAAAAATAAAGAAAAAAGTGTGCAAGACAATAAGAAAACTACCTGCCAAAAAAAAAAAGTGAAGTTTTGTTGAAATCGGTTGAAAAATGTAGGAAATCCGATCCCATATGTAAACGAACACACACACACAAACAACCTGGGTTTTATAAGTATAACTCGATATGAGTTGTCCCCCTTTCATTCTGGCGACAGAATCGTGTTTTATCGTGTTTTCAAATTGATTTCGTGCAAAAACAATTGTGTTTTTCCAATTTTTTTGCGCTGTCAGAACCACCGCAAGGTAATTTTACGCAGTTCTGTGAAGTTTTGTTGAAATCGGTTGAAAAATATAGGAAATCCGATCCAATATATAAACGTACAGACACACACAATCTGCGTTTTATAATAAGTAAGATTATTAACACTCTTATTGATGTCAGCAAATCGAATATTTTATTTATTTATTTTGCTAATGCCACTCTCTGCATGCGTTTAATGAAACCTTTTTTCAAAATTGTATTTTAAGTTTGTTTGCCTGTATTTAGTTTTAGTTTTTCCTTTTCTTTTAATTGTAGTTTATATATATATATATATATATATATATATATATATATATATATATATAGATAGATAGATAGATAGATAGATAGATAGATAGATAATCTTAATCAGCAAACGACATTCCAGATTGGGAAACGGATGACACATCATGTGGAATCTTTTCAATCTTCCAGCATTCCTTTACTCCATTACTCGCTCTATCCCTCTGGCTCTCGTGTCTTCAATATCCTAAAAGCAAGTATCAAATCTTTCAAGTCCTCATTCGCTAATTTCAATTTGAAGAAACCAAAGCATGTATTTGAGCCTTAAAGTAATTTTAAATCCATTTTGTAATATGTAGTATGTTCATGATTAGAATGCTTTTTTTCATTTCCGATCACCCCAAAATGGGCTCTTCGAGGAGGTGTAATAGTTAGAAAGCTTGTCTCGCAAGAACAATTACGACTGAGTAGTGAGTTCGATCCTCACTGGGTGCCCCATACTTTCGGCCTTGTACTACATCTACGCCACGCTTGGAAAATCACTTTATATATATATATATATATATATATATATATATATATATATATATATATATATATATATATATATATAAAGTAGGGTAGGTTTGTCTGGCTCACTAGGTTTATCTAGGTCTGCTCTACGGTTGTATTGAGCTCTTTTATTAGTTAGGTGTTTACTCGTATCGGGGTTTTTTCTTTGGGCTTCAAACCTGTATCTGTGCGATTTTTTTCGACAGACTTTCATGTTTCTAGCTCTTTCTTTTTTTCCCTCGAGATTGATTTGATTATTGGCAAATCAAAAATTCGAGGGTTTTTCGAAACGAATATAGTTATCTATCTATCTATCTATCTATCTATCTATCTATCTATTTATATATATATATATATATATATATATATATATATATATATATATATATATTACGGCAAAAAAACAAAAATGACCTCAACACAAAGTATCTGTGTCTCGGAGCCTCGTTTTAAATTAATTTTCAATGTTAGTCTTCCTCTGGTAGACGTCTTGTTAATGAGAGTGGGTTTGTGTTAGCTATTGGTGGGGGGCATAAGATATCTTATCCCGGGTGAAGCGGTCTGGGGTTGGAGTTTATTTATAGCCAGAACCCTTGTTGTTTGCAGTTTAATACCAGTTCCTACTATATTGGTTCCTATTATGGGGCGTTTCTTATACAGGGCCCGAATGTGATTTTCTGGGATTCAAAGTAAATAGGTCTTTAGAGGATAGCCGCACACAGAACGGCTTGAAATAGACTATCTCTATGTTGAGTTTTTTTTTTTCTGTAAAAAATACATATGCTCTGTTAAAATAAATAAAAAAAAAACATCAAGAAATCGAAAGAAAGAGAAAATGAGATAAAAATGATAAATAGTGAGATCGATATATACTTCATAGTCATTAATTAAAGTGAGATCGTAGCTGGCCTACTAAATTAACTGGTCCCGCAGATAGATAGATAGATAGATAGATAGATAGATAGATAGATAGATAGATAGATTGAAATAGACTGCTAGGTGGATAGATACATAGGAATAGACTGAGATAGGTAGATAGAAATATACACAGATTGATATGGACATAGCTAGCTATTTCGATAGATGGATAGATACAAACAGACTCAGTTTGATAGATAGATAGATAGATAGATAGATAGATAGATATGAACAGATTGAGATAGATAGATAGATAGATAGACAGATAGATAGATAGATAGATAAGTAAGTAGGTAGGTAGATAGATAGATAGATAGATAGATAGATAGATAGATAGGTACGTAGATAGATAGATTACAACAAAGCGCTAGATACACGCACACATATACATATATGTGTGTCAATATGCCTAATGGTCGAAAACTGCGTTTTTCATTTCAATATCCTTTCATTTTTAATGCATTTAATTCCTTGTTAAAAATTAATCACATACATTAAACAACTAAAATAAAAATTCAGCTGATGACTACTAAAATGATACGATGATACGACTAATAAACTGGAATTAGCATTATCTCCATCCTGGTATTTTTTGGAAAGCTGACGATGACGACATGTATCGTCGCACAGTTTATCCACAATTTTGACCCCAATGCACACCATCTTATTCGAAAATTCATATATATACATATATATATATATATATATATATATATATATATCTGTGTGTGTGTATGTGTGTGCATGTGTGTGTGTGTGTGTGTGTGTGTGTGTGTGTGATCCTTTATTCGCTTAACCCATCGGCTTTGTCTAAGTGCCTGTCATATTCAGTAAGATTCCTGTGCTGTGTAATGGGATCTTCTATTACGTTGGTGCAAAAATAATGACGTAATAATGTCGTTTTTTGACGTGTTTTTAACGTCAAAAAACGACATTATTACGTCATTATTTTTGCACCAACCCAATATTTGAATCGCTTTCACATATAGATCTTATTCTGGTAGAAAAGGCTTACTTCCACAAGGATGTGCAGGGCACATAGTCATCATTTCATCCTTTTGGTATCGATTTACCTGTACATTGAGAAGGTGTCTATAAAGGACTGAACTCACACGACTTTTAGCAACCGTTTAAGTTACTAAATTGTATGTCGTTTGACAGGCAAGAATTAAAACGAAAACGAAAAAGAAGAAATATTGAAAAGGAGGAAAACTGGTTCAAATGAATCAATATATAATGCACGGACCAGTTTGAAGCGGCATGAATGGGCTTTTCAGTCTGTTTTGAAAGTAAGCCTTGCCGTTCCGTCGAAGTGTTTCTGACGGTCGAATCTCACGCGCGAACCACTGGCACACAGTCCCTTTTGCTATCATTCGTCAATTATCGTCAGCGCCAGCAAAAGTGACCTTTAAAATACAGTGAATAAAGCCAAGAATATGTGGATCATAGAGAAACAGCCTCCAGTAGAGTTGAATTGTAGAGGACAAATCTGTAAGGTCAATGATTTTCTATGACTCAAAAGGAATCGGTGAGCTCAAAAAGAATAAAAGCTTTCTTTTTCAATCAGTTCTTTGCAAACACTAAACAGGTTTGTTTACTCATACGCAATGACAGTTGCCGTCAAATCATTTGTTTAATTAGACACACTCACACAAACGCACACACAGACATATATATATATATATATATATATATATATATATATATATATATATATATATATATATATAACAGCAAACTTGTACAAATCGTGTAACAGCAAAGTTGTTTAATCGTTAGATTAAATTTTGAACCGTTGTGTCATAGAAATGATTAAAGATATCTTACTGGAATTCTTCGAGGTTTTATAACGCTATTGGACTCTAATAAGCAATAAGAACGTATAATTACTCTCTAAACATAACAGAAGGATCGTGATGAAATAGATCATAAACGAAAATGACATGTTCATCATTAAGTAATAGCTAAGGATCGGAAACTCATGACGTATTGAAATAAAGTTCAAATATATATAAAGGATGTTCCAATAACTTGGGCCAATTTTAAATGCGAATTAAGTTTAAGCGTCTAATGATTTTTTTTTCTTTTTCTTTCACCTTAAGTCTTTGGCAATTTCAACCCTGGAAAGATTAACAATCAAACAACGTGTTAAAGTTTCAAGAGTGCAGTTGGAAAAAAATGTTCTTAAATTCAAACAAATTGGATCGGAGGCAGATGTGAAAATACTATTGCGTGCTAGTTTACGCCGTTCAACTGAAATCATTGCTGCAGTGCACGAGAATGTGGCCGAAAATCAAGATTCTATTCGTCATTGCGTGCAGGAATTGAACGTCTCCACAACAACGTTACATCGAATTTTGACAAACGATTTGTTTCTACACAGTTTACATAATTCAATTGGCGCAAGAATTGAAGCCTGATGACCATTGATACAATTAATATGCCAACAAGCCAACAACAATTAAACAGATGAAGGATGAGATAATAAGACATATTGGTGAGATCGATATTATTTTTCACACATAATTGCCATCACTTAAATAACATGATCCAATAAAGTAATAAATTTTCACCAATAACACTGATTTAACACTGATTTGTTTACTGCTGACTTTGATCCGTCTTAATGAAATACCCTTTATATATATATATATATATATATATATATATATATATATATATATATATATATATATGTATATGTGTGTGTGTGTGTGTGTGTGTGTGTGTGTGTGTGTGTACAGTCTCATCTTGAGATCACTTCAAGAAGAAGATATGTGTTTAGGTACTACGTTTTACCTCTTAAGGCGAATGCTAATTCACCTGAACAGGTAAAACGTGGTGCTGAAACGCAAAAGCTATTGTGCAGCGATTTCAAAATGCTTTTGTTCTAATATCTAATATTAAATGTCACACACACACTCACACACACACATACACACACACACACACACACACACATATATATATATATATATATATATATATATATATATATATATCAGAGGTTGCTGAAATTTTCACGAATTTTCATGCTGCAAAAACCACGAAAAATATGTTGTTTTTTTAAATTTTGGGTAGTAAGGCGTGCCAAGAACGTTTCACCATTCCTCTCGCACACACACACACACGCATATATATATATATATATATACATGCATATATATATATATATATATATATATATATATATATATATATATATATATATATGTGTGTGTGTGTGTGTGTGTGTGTGTAACTCGGTGTGGGATGTGCATTTTATGGACTTTATCGGTGTCTGGTCAGATTCTGTGTTTCTCTATTGAGCATGTAAAATAAAGGTACGCCCACATCCGCCCTCACACAAACACACCCAGAGACATACATACACACATATATATATATACATATGTCGAATGCGTATGTTAGGTTGCATACATTATTCTCTCTCTTTCGTGTGGTTATGCATGGATGGATATCAGAAGGTAGCAAAAGTCTTTGGCCGTGTGGGATGGCGATAAGCATCCAATCGAAGAATGAAAAAAAAACAAAAAAAACAATACTATATAATCAACTTCAAAGTACAGCAATGAAGCCAAATAAAATAAGTAAACGAATTGGTTCTAGACATAACACGCAAACGGTTGTGGGGAAATGTTGTTTTACTCTGGATTATCTATTTTCTTTCATCCCTATTTTTCGCCTCGAATGGTTGAAGATTTTATAGAAATGCAGCTGTGGTCATTGGCAGAATATAATCAGCGTTTTGAGATAACTTTTTGACTTCTTTTTTGATTACAAAATCGTGTTAGACTTTTACGAAGGTTTGTGTTAAGAGGTGACAATTCAACGATTAATCGGAGAAAAGCGACGTAATGTTACAATGAATCTTGGCGCAATCGTGTGCAGTGAAGGGTTTATAAGGTAAAAGAAAGTACACTGCAGGATCAGGAAAAAAGAACACTGCAGGATCAGGAAAAAAGAACACTGCAAAGGACATCGGGGTATAAATAACAGGGAATATGTCACCAGAAATCGAGTTGTAAATTTTATGTTCTACAATGGCAATTTTAAAATTCTGCAGTGTCAGGCTATATGCTGATTGATACAATTAAATTATATATATATATATATATATATATATATATATATATATATATATATATATATATATATATATATATATATATATGTAGTAAAGGTAATAAATCCGTTGGTATATAATCCAAGTGGATCTTAGAAATATAAAATATAAAAACTAATCCACAAAAAGGGACTAATGTATTTATTATAACATAGTTAATAAACAAATTACCTCATATCCTCCATATGACGTAATTTTGCAATTTATTGTATAAAAATAACTGTATACTATATATATATATATATACATATATATATATAGTATAGTGAAATTGTTAGGAGGATTTGATAATTATAATTAAGTAATTCATCGAGTCTTAATTATAATTATCAAATACTCCTAATAATTTCACTTGTATATCATTGCTTGAACCGGCTTCTAATGCTCAAGTTTGAGCTGCTTGGTGGCTCCTGGGGGCACAGTCCTATAGAGAATCTCAGTTGAGTTCCACCACGGAATATGTGAGCGAAAGGAGCTATATTGAGTCTGATTTGCTACCTCTTCGTCGCCGAGATCCGTTGGAACAGTTGGTAAGACGATTTCATGATAAGCCATCAGGGTTTCAATTATCGCTAGTGGATGCGCACTGCTGATGAGTCCCAAATATAGGACGAAACGGTCGTCTAGCGCATTCTGTTGGGGTTTCTTTCAGACTCGATGAATTACTTAATTACATATATATATATATATATATATATATATATATATATATATATATATATATATATATGTGTGTGTGTGTGTGTGTGTGTGTGTGTGTGTGTGTGTGTATGAGGGGGAGATACACGATCTTGGCCCAAACTACATGACAAAATAACCCCAAATATACTATTTTTAGAAGCCGTATTTGTTGACTCCAAAATGTACAACACCCACTATATATATATATATATATATATATATATATATGAATGACTCATAAATAAATCCATAGACTAGGTGAATTTTTATCTGAAATTTTCGTTGTATAAATTTCCAAGTGATTAATATTCACCCCTGATCGAGGTGGACTGACACGTAAGAAAATTATGTTGAAAAATAAATATTTCTTGTCCAAAATAAATGTTTCGATGAAGCTATTTACAGATAATGGTTGCCAACGCTGGTCGGTAAATACGAGGAAGCGCTAAAAATTTTTCGCCCCTTCTCAAAAAAGATTTAATATTAAGTCATTTTGTCAGATTTCTAGAAGTGGGTTGGGCTGCGAAGTTTCCTTTCTCCTCGTATATTTTTGGGTCCGTAAAAGATTTCATTATAATTGTTAAAGTCTTAAAACAAAATCATATTTTGTCCGACTCTAGATCGTGGTTTATTTTGAAATGTGTCTTTCACTAAACTCAAAAAAAAAAAAAAGAAGTACGAAACGAAATCGAACAAATAAAGTATGTGTTTAGAAAAGCAAGGCAAAAAGAGTTGAAGAAAAGGCAGATATCGAAAAAAAGCCGACAGAAAATGTCAGCGGAAGTGGTGGATTGAAAGATAAATGGGCGATCGAAAAAGTCCGTGTCCGTAGGAGTGTTGACCGAACTTTTGTAAAAAGGTAGAAAACAGATATCTAAAACAATCAGACGGGCAAAGAAAGAAAGAAAGAAAGAAAGAAAAAAAGAAAGAAGAGATAAAATAAAGATAAAAGAATCGTTTGAAGAACGTAAGTAAAATATATATATATAAAAAAAAAACAAAGAAATAGAAAATATGGTACAATGAAAAACAGTACATGAGAAAGAAAAAAAGAAAGAACAAGTTATAATGAAAGAAGAAGAAAAGATATATGAAAACAAAGAAACAATATTGTATAAAGTAAAAGAATGAAAATAAAAAAATATATTCAGAATAAGGTAAATATATTCAGAATAAGGTAAATATATTCAGAATAAGGTAAAAGAGAAAGTATATAGAAGAAAAAAAAAGTCTATGTAAAATTAAAGAATAACGTAAGAAAGAAATATATATCTAAAGAAGAAATAGAGAATATAATAAAAAAGAAAGAAAGAAAATAGAAGTTACAAAATTAAAGAAGATAAATATAAATAGAAAGAAAGAATTCGATTAATAAAAATAAGAATAAGGTAAAAAAGGATAGAGAAAAATATAGAAGAAAAGAAAAAAAAAAGGAAAGAAGTGTTTCTACACTGAAAAAGAATAGTGTGCTTTTATTCAATGAATTATAAACATTTATTCAATCTTTGAGAGTAGATTACTGTCGTTATCCTATCATTGTATCGGGATGTCGTGGGATATCACGTCTTGTTCTTTTTTAATACTCCCTTGTTTCCACTGTGTCTAAGTAGGCATTACTTGACCCAGGAACTTAACCCACAATTACATTGTCATCAAACCCAGAAGCAACCGTTTTGATCCACTAGGCTATTACTATTGCGGACATAACAGTCGAAACGTTGTTATAATAACAACAATAATAAAGAAAATAATCCGAATGTAAAGAAAAAAAAATCTATAGGAAAGAATGGTTTCTGAAACAGTTTCCGACCAAGGTTACTTGGTCAGTGTTCGAGCTTGGTTTAAAGCAAAGTTGTAAGGTCGACACAATAATGATTTCTTTTCCCACTATTTGGCCTTGTGCTGCCACTAAGTGAGAGAAAGTTAATATGCAAAAAAAAAAAAAAAATCCTCTGCTACATAAAAAAAATAGACAGATCACGATTGTGGTGCCATGAAGTTACACTTGAAAGCGGCTCAAAGCGAAGATGAAAGAAGTCGGATAAAGAAAAGAAAATAACCGAAAACTAATATTGAAAACATGATTAAAGGAAAGATCGTTCGCCTCAGAAGGAAAATTGGAAGAATTGTTGATGGGAGGAAAACAGAAAGAAAGAAGCACAACAAAAGAAGAAAGACAACTAAAACGTCTAAAAAAACAAAAACAAATAAAAACAGGAAAAACAAACAAATGAGAAAGAAAACAAAAGTTCATACTTTTGTATTCTCCTCTTTAAATACATCTGTTTCTAATATGCAAAAGGAAGCTCGCATAGGCGTAGTAGTTAGAAAGGTGGTATTGAAAAACATTATCAATGTCATGATGCTCAAAATCTTTGTTCCCATACCAAACTAGCCTAAACAGAACCCCTGCACTGGGGAAATGGTTGCTACCTAAGATTATTATTAAAGCCATGGTCTACAACGTCCATGTCATTGTGTCAAACTAGGCTAGGTCTTAGTGTAATGGTTAACAAGCTGATCTCGGAGGCCGTTAACCTTGTTTCCTCATCTAGACTACCATTATTATTTCAATGTGTGTGATATTCATTATGTAAAATATCTTTCTGCCTTTGTTCCAGCTTAACTTCCAGACTATGAGAACATGGATAGCTACTAAAATTCTTCGGGGCTTCACAGCGAGAGGCGAACAGGATTAAAATATAGAAATGTCCAGTTTTAATGTACAGGGTGGACCGAAACCTTTGTCACCTCCTACCGCTCCTGTAGGAGGTTGTGTCAGCCATCTGAACTAAAAACAAATTATATTATGTATGGAATGACCACACCGTACAGAAGAGCATAAAAAGAGAAAACTTGATCATATTTAATACTTGATGAAATTAAATATGGAAATAAAACTAATTAATAAAATTAATTAATTACGAGCGATTAGATTCGTTGAGAGTTCCCTACAGAATCGAAAATGGATACTAACTCTCAGAAAACTCAATAACTTATTATAATTGATTATGGCCCCGTACTCATTTTTTACGTTCGCCAAACTGGGATAAAAATGATGAAAGTCATAAATAACTTCCTTGATCGAAAAGTTTCTCTTGAGTTTAAATTGTTAGCTTAAAAACGACTCTATTGGATTGGTGTAGCTTCTTGGGTAGCATAAGCTTGGGCTTGCCGAAGAACTCAGCAAAGTCCTTCAATGGGTCGTGTTATTTGTTTGCTTGAAACATATTCGCCAGTGGTCGTATAGGAAGAATCGTTTTCGAGAAATAGTTTATCAGAACTCGGTCAAGTGCCTAAAAGTCTATTTGCTTTTAGGAAGAAAGGCGATCCTACGAGAACGAAATTTAATCGGCAGATCGAAAAATGCATCATTAGTGACGAACTAGCAGGATTAAAAATAAGTTTATTAATTCTTTAGGACTTGCTTTGTTCACATTTCGGATAAGAAACTGAACAGATAAGAAATATCGAGAAAAATATGTTAGTGAGGAAAGTGTGCTTTCCTTAAAAGGGAAAATAGAACGTTGCTGTTCTGTGATGTTCTTCGTAGCTGAGTGTCTCAAGTAATAACAATGTTGGATTAAAAAATAAACCATTCTTTAGGCATGCTGCTAAGAAAGTTGGTTCTCTGTGTCGTAGAAGACAATTTTTTCCTCCAGAATCTCGTAACAGAATCGGATGAGCCCGATAAAAGACTCCGATGCAAGATTCTGAAGGGAAAAATTATCTAATACGACACAGAGAACCAACTTTCTTAGCAGCATACGTAAAGAATGGTTTATTTTTTAATGTGGTACTGTAAGCACCATGAATTGCGTCCCCTTCTACAATGGGCTGTTGAGATAAGACCTACTTAGAGTAGGTGGCGCATACTATTTGCATATGCACGATACTGGGCAGGAATAAGCCAATAGTCAGCTTGGGTCTGGGACTGGAAGAACTATATAACACCAGTATTTTTCTCAGTTGAGAGAGGCGCTCTCGATATGCGGAAACTAGACAAGACGAACACAAATCTATCTTACATATTTATAAGTCTATCATTCGTTCACGCTTTGAATATTGCTGCCACATATGGCCTGGTGCTCCTGCTGTATATCTAGAAATTCTTGGCAAACTCCAAAGAAGAAATCATTATGTTATTGGTCGTGATCTAGCATATCATCTTCAGTCACTTTCTCACCACCGTTATGTAGTTTCGATATGTCTTTTCTATAAATACTTTCATGGTAATTATCCTGATGAGAGAAGGAACGGGAAGAACAAGTCGTAGCACCAGCCGTAAGAATAGACCACAAAATTATCACCCCTAAGATAAGTGATCTAATATATACACAACTATTGTTCTGTCATTAGTGTAATTATGATCTAGCTTTTCAAAGATCGTATTAGTGTTCCGCTATCAAGTATTAGAATTTGAGAAAGGAAGACGCAAGTTTGTAACACTTATGCAATCTACAGCTTAAGTAAAGTGCAGTTTAGCAAAATTTTGTTAAGATATTTCGGTTACCTTCGTCTTTAATCCGAGATTCTGCTTAAGCTTTTCTGGACACAACGTACGTGGAGGGTTTGGTTTGTTTTATTTTGTTTTACGGCATATCAACCTCAATGGATTATTTATTGCCGACAACACTTTTAGGATAGATTTGTATGAATATAATATATATTCTTTAGTTTAGATTGGTTTGTTTCATTTTGTTTTACGGCATATCGACCTCAATGGATTATTTATTGTCGACAACACTTTTAGGATAGATTCGTATGAATAGAATATGTATTCTTTGGTTTAGATTGGTTTTGTTTATTTTGTTTTACGGCATATCAACCTCAGTGGATTATTTAATGCCGACAACACTTTTAGGATAGATTCGTATGAATAGAATATGTATTCTTTAGTTTAGATTGGTTTGTTTTATTTTGTTTTACGGCATATCAACCTCAATGGATTATTTAATGCCGAAAAAATTTTTATTGCTGGTAATATGTTTTTCTTCAAATGTCTATTTCTGGGAATATTTTTCCTTGAAGAAATATTTAGCTGGTCATATTTTTTCAAAGAATGTATAACTGTTTGTATTTTTGTTTTTCCTTTTCAAGTATTGCTGATAATAATTTTTCCTTCAAAAATTAATGCTGGCTATATTTTTTTTATTACAAAGTATTTCTGATATTAAACCCTATTTTTAAACAAGTTTGGATGCTAACTATTTGCCCGTAGCTGGGACCCTAACAGGTGCTACCACCACGGGTCAGAGTGAACCTGGGAAAACTAACAATCAAGAGGTGGTTCCACGCTTCTCAATACCTCCTGATCGGAGGCCTTGCGGTTGGGCGTAGTTGATTGTCTTACCCAAGACGCGGATGTAGTTTATCGTCATACCTAGGACGACGTACGTGGAGGGATCTCCTGTCCAGGACGTCGACAAACCCGTGATTGGATCAACTTGATCCTAGCAATAAAGTTACATTTAGTAACTGAAACAACGAACCCCGTCCTCAGCATAGTGTTTCAAGTTAGTAAAATCATTTATTTTCACAAACATGCACACACACACAAACTCTCTCGCTATATAAATCTTGTGGCGACAAGAAAATCTGTCCGCAATCTCCTTTACCAGTTTGTGGTGGTTGATCGAGCTGCTATGGTTGTCTTTTTAGGGAATCTTTTTAGCACATTCGTGACACATTTTTCTTTAGCTGACTAGACATCAGCTTGACGAACTGTTAGATATCTGGAAATCGATGGTTTTATGCGTGTGCACGCGCAGACACCTCTATCCCAAAGCACGCACACACACACACACACAAACACAGACACACACACACACACACACACAGACAATTAGTCCGAATTTGAGGGTTTCGTGGTCTGTGTTGGATAATCTTTTGTTAGATATACACATAGAATCACAAAATCGAAAATTCTTCATATATATATATATATATATATATATTAAAGACATTTTTATGTTTAACGTTCTTTTTATAGATATAAGTATTTAAGTAAATGCTCTGTTTATAATAAACTGTATTAAATAACATTTACCGGCCTGAATGTCCGAGAAATGTTCATAGAAAATATTCGTCCTTTGACAGGATTCGAAACTGCATCCTATACGGAACCGTCATTTAGCGTGACGTACCTAACCGTCCGGCTAAATGTCTTAATATATATATATATATATATATATGTATATATATATATATATTTATATACCTGTGTGTAACTGCAAAATTGTCCAAATCGTGTAACAGCAATTCTCTATTCCACAAGATGTTTAATATCTTAAAAAAACACTAAACTAAATGAGTTTCTTTTTTCCAAGTTTTCAGATAAGACGTTTAGCCATCTTGACAACATATGTCGTAAGAATCTTTGAAACACCCTTTGAGTTATTCAGCTAGAAAGAGAACAGGTTAAAACCATTTTGTATCAGCTAGACTATGTCTTCCAAACTGAGCAATGGTGAGACGAAAAAAAATCATTCAGGCCTTCAGCAATGGTATCAGCATGTAGACTCTGGTTTCCATCTTCAATGTCCATTCAAGAACCGTCAAAGAGGATGGTGAATAACTTCAAAAAAATGAAAAAATAGAGAGGAAAATTTGGTCGCTAGGTCACAACAGAAATAGTGATCATTATTTCAACTGAGAGTTAAATACACTTTTTATTGTTCAAAGTAAAGTCCAATAGTGTTATAAAAACCTTGAAGAATTCCAGTAAGATATCTTTAATCATTTCTAAGATACAACTGTTCAAAGCTTAATCTAACAATTGGACAATTTTGCTGTTATACGTTGTATATATAATTGTGTGTTTGGGCAGCAATCTCTCTTTTATAGAAGTTTCATTTTATTTAATTTTTCTTGTGTTCATATAAGCGTTTTCCTTTCTAGACATAGTGTGTAAAAATTTTGTAAACGTTCTGTGTATTCGAGCGCTTTTGGCTATTTTTTTTTATCTATTATCGAAGATGATTTTTTTTTTTAACAGAATGTATGGAGTTTTTTTAATGTACGTATCGAAAGTTATAGAAATGTTTGATATTCCAAGCACGGTCAGCACATTCCGGCCATGTTCATATATATATATATATATATATATATATATATATATATATATATATATATATATATATATATATATATATTGGAGTAATGGATAACGACTCGGTTTAAGGACTCGAATTCCAGTCGAGTTCATGACATTATTCCTTAATACCACTAAGAAAGGTATGAATCTATTTCTTCCCCTCCCCAGCCATGAGTAGATAGCAGCAGAGACTGGGTTGTATAGCGTTGGTTGGCATACGGCTTAGGAAGACTACTCGGAATTCAAAACCATGTTGTCCTGTGGCACGCTGTGCACTAGTTTTCTAAGTGTGATCGGTTCTACACAATCATTCATGTCTGTAATTAAATCATATGTGCGGGTCTTCTGGCTGTTTTATCCTAACAACTGAACTAAGGACCCTCATACGTCGAAAACCGACGACAGAGCCCTTTATATACATATATATTTTATATATATATATATATATATATATATATATATATATATATATATATATATATATATATATATATATATATATATATATACAGAAAAACAACAAAAATTATCTCAACAACGGAATAGACTATTTCAGACAGTTACTCAACGGTTTTCGTCAACCTCTAATTACTTTTCTCGGAGCACTTATTTATTTTTCAAAGCCAGTCTGTGGTAGACACCTTTTTAATGGGAGTGATTCTGTGTTAGTGGTCTGGGTTTGGAGTTTATTTTTGGCTAGAATTTTTGTTTATAGTTTAAACATCAATACCTGCTATATGGTGTTTCATATAAAGGACCTAGAGTGTTTGTTTTTCTGGGATTCACAACCAAACAGTTTTTGTACCACCAGGCGATGTGCGATGTAAGCCGAAGTCCTTTAAGGCTAATGTAAATTAGTTGAGTTATATATTTATAGATTGTGGGTAATACCAGAGCACTCAGTGGAATAACTCGTGCTATCCAAGCTGACGAAAGCCGTTGAAGAACGGTTTGAAATAGTCTATTCCGATGTTGAGGTAATTTACGTTTTTTTTTTTATTTGTGTTTTTTTTTCTCTAACAAATACATATGCTCTGTTAAAATAAAAACATCGATCTCTCTGTGGATCAGTTTTATTAATTAATATTACTAGGATCCACCGGGATTATATACCAACGGATCGATTACCTGTACTATATATATATATATATATATATATATATATATATATATATATAATTATTTATTTAAAAATATGATTCCAACTCGCTACATAATTATATATTTATGCTCTACTTTCGTATCGAGCACTATTTTTTAAAAATAATAACAAAAATACTAAGGAACTTTGGATTATTTACCAAACCAGTTTCTTTCCTATTTTCTACAATATTTTCACACACACACACACACACACACACACACACACACACACACACACACACACATATATATATATATATATATATATATATATATATATATATATTGTTAGGGCCTGCCGAAGTGGTTTGAAAGTTAGCATTCTGACGATGAGAACTTGCTTTTCGATTTGCCAACCAAATTTTTGTTTTGTTTTTAAGCATTTCATCCCAGGCAAGGCTGGAATGCAACTAGTACGCAGGGGTTTAAAGAGGATAAAATTAAAAGAAAAGACTGTGTATGGGGGGAGAAAAGGCTAAAAGATAAATGAGGTTCAAGACAACAGAAGATGGTGATTATCGTTGCATTTAAAATTTTGAAGAATGTAATTATCTGGGAAGCAAGTAAGAGAAAGGGAGTTCCACTGTCGGGAAGAGCGAGAAAAGAAACTGCTGGAGTAGAAGTGGCGGTTATATTTAAAAGTAAAAGAGTGGGACCTAGATGCCAATCTAGTAGCATGCTTAAATGCATGTAGTCGGGGCATCAGGGGAAAAAGCTTTTCAGAGCAATTTCCATGAAAATATTTGTAGAAAAGAAAGAGAGAAGCCACATTACATCGGTGAGAAAGTGACTGAAGTAGAGATGCCAAATCAGGATCAATGTCATTGCAGATCCTTCTGTGAATATTTTCAAGAATAGCAAGGACACCAAACCAGTTATGGCAACATTATTCAATCCACAGGCGAATGGTAGATTTGTAAAAGTGCAAAATGGACTCTGACGAGAGAAAACTTCTGTCACGACACAAGGAACCAACTTTCCTTGCAGTAGATGCAGCTATTGATTCCACTTCAAGTTAGTTGAAAACGTGACACCAAGATGGCACACTGAGACGCTCTCCTGGAGTCGAGCATCAGCCATTCTAATGGCGGGAAGTCAAATTTCTCTATGCTAGTTAAATGAGAGCACTTTAGTTTTTGAGGCATAAAAATTTACAAGCCATTTTCTGCCCAAGTTAACCATGATTGAAGATCCTTTTCAATGGCAGCAGCCATGTTAACTTTGTCAGCTCTGACGGATTTTCTACAGAAACAGGAGTAAATGTTTGTATCATCAACATAAATTCCTACTTGGGAATTGATGACATCAGAAAAATCATTGATGTAGATCAGAAACAGCGTAGGGCCCAGGATAGGGCCTTGGGAGACACCTGCATTCGTGTGAAAGGATCTGGAAGCGAGCTATTTCAGAATACCCTTAATGTCACAATTTGATAGACATGATTTGATTAAATCAAACAATCGTCTTGTAAGCCTACGTAGAAGACCAGCATACCAAACTTTGAGATATCTAGAGTTACAGCCCGAGGTTCGCCATCATTAGGATGAGCTTGATATACATATTCAGTGATGGCGTTAAGCAAATCAGAGGTATACCAGGCAAAAAGGAATCCATATCGTTTGTCAGAGAGGTCGTGGAGGTAAGATTTTTAACGATTTCTGTATTGATTAAAGCCTTGAATACTCTGCCAAAAAGCAGCAAGAGACTAATAGGGCAATAGTTAGAGGGGTCAGAAAGTTCGCTCCCTGTATGAAGTACTGTTTGGGGAGTGCCTATAAAACATGACACAGGTTTACCCCAAGCTTTATCAGTGAAAATAGTGAAAACAGCCAGAAATCCGTCTCCAGACACCGACTTATAAGTTTCACAACTGCGATCAGCTGATTACTCTTTTCTAATTTAATGTTATTCTCTCTCTCTCTCTCTCTGTATCTCCCTCTCTCTCTCTCTCTCTATATATATATATATATATATATATATGGGGAGAGGATTTTACTGAAACAGCTTTCTCCCAAACAAGAGCATTTTGTGAATGACCGTATGATGAATCTGTTGCGTCATTCTTCATGTTGATGAAGGACAGCTTCCTTCAAAAACAATCATTTAAAACCATGTCTTTACCCTCGGATTTGACGAAGTAGCTGATGTGTCATTGGCGAACTGAAATCTTTTTCAGCCACTATGCATTTTCGACCAACATCTATCAGTCATTATGTCTTTCTTCTTCCTCTCTATGCAGAAATTCTCGAGATTTCTTTAAAAAGCGGAGTGCGGGAAAAATCTGCCTCGTCAGTCATGTATCGAAATATACATGATCGCCTACGCGTGTATCCCGCATGGCACATAACTGACTGACTGAAGTTGAAATAAATTGGGATATAAAGATTATGCTACGCCATTTCTCCCAACAATCCAGAGTCCTTGTGTTTATTTGCGTTCAGACATTGCCATCTCACGGCAATGGGAAATACGCTAGTATATGAACCACCAAACTAACATGACTACAACTCTACAAAAATACATATATCTACGAATAGATTTTGAACAAATTAGATTGGCGCAATTGTTCCCAGCGAAAAACCGGTTTATGTCTGTGTGTTTAGTTTCTAGTTTTTGAAAAATAACAATGAATGAGCACTGGGAACATTCGCACAAAATTCAAATCAGTCTACATTTTTATGCTAAGAAAGAATTGAAATTTCAATCCCTAGACGAAGTAGTATAAACTTAGTAAAAAAAACAAAAACATGGACAGCGGAACGAAAACAATATACACCCGCAGATTAAAAGATTCAGTCCGAACTTTCTTGAAGATTAGCCGGATCGACAGACACCTGATGAAGGTCGAAGTATACAATGGTCGAAACGTTGTAATAAAAACAACAAAGATGAATACATTAGTTCTAGTCTAAACAATTTTTTATATTCCCTGCTAAGGGAATAAACACGTAACACCAAGTGGATACTAAAAGAAAGGTTTATTGTACACAAAAAGTACAATATGAAATACGGTACAGTTATACACACAGGTCAATCTTGTAGTGAGTGCTACTAATTGGAAGGTCAGACGTACTTGGGTCATTTCACTCACTTCTCTCTCTGTCCTCCTCAAGTCTCTCGTAGACAGTGGACTTTATAGATACTTACTACCTATAGTGTAATCATTCATGGGGGTGACTGGTTATTCCATTAGATCACAATCATAGCTCCTTATTCCACAAACTGAGACAAAAAATAGAGTCTGTTTAGTGAGTTGAATTAAAAACTGGAGCATGTGTTCAGTATTCGATACCCGGATAACGAATTCTGATCTGTAAGGAAACAGAATATCTCAACTGGTTTATCGTCGTTACACGGTCTTTTTACCAATATGTGTCACGTCGTTTAATCAGGTGACCTAATCAGCCAGGTAAACATCATCGGAGATGAACAGCTGAAAGAAAGACTATAGGGCGAGTGAAAGGAAAGAAATAAAGTGGTAGAAGAGGAGGAAATATCTGGTAAAAGAATAGCTAGAAAGAGAAAACAAACATAGAGAGGAAGGGGAGAGTGTGTGTGAGAGAGAATGAGAGAGAGAGCGAGGGGAAAAGAAAGGAAAGGGAAATAAACTGAAAATGGAAGGAGAGAGATAGAGATAGATATAGTGAAAAATATGATAGGAAGAGAGTGAGAACGAGAGAATAATCAAAAACAAGTGCAAAGTAGATAGATAGATAGATAGATAGATAGAAAGAAAGAAAGAAAGAAAGAAAGAACGAAAGATAGATAGATAGATAGATATATAGATAGATAAAGAAAGATAGATAGATAGATAGATAGAGAAAGAAAGAAAGATAGATAGATAGATAGATAGATAGATAGATAGATAGATAGATATAGATAGACAGAATGATAGATAGATAGATAGATAGATAGATAGATAGATAGATAGATATTAGGTTGGTGCAAAAATAATGTCGTTTTCTCACATAGTAACATATGTGAGAAAACGACATTATTTTTGCACCAACCTGATAGATAGATAGATAGATAGATAGATAGATAGAAAGAAAGAAAGAAAGAAAGAACGAAAGATAGATAGATAGATAGATATATAGATAGATAAAGAAAGATAGATAGATAGATAGATAGAGAAAGAAAGAAAGATAGATAGATAGATAGATAGATAGATAGATAGATAGATAGATAGATAGATATAGATAGACAGAATGATAGATAGATAGATAGATAGATAGATAGATAGATAGATAGATAGATATTAGGTTGGTGCAAAAATAATGTCGTTTTCTCACATAGTAACATATGTGAGAAAACGACATTATTTTTGCACCAACCTGATAGATAGATAGATAGAGATAGGTAGATAGAAAGAAAGAATGAAAGAAAGAAAGATAGATAGATAGATAGATACGAAAGAGAGGATATCTACGCGCGCGCGCACACACACATCTATGCAGAGAAAGAGATAAATAATAGTTATAGATATAAACAAAGATATTAACAAAATCAAATCATAACTAAACAGAAAAGATAGATCGTGGACAGTAGGCGGGAAGTACAAAATAAAGCAGAGAAACTTGAATATCATAAAAAAAAAAGAAAGAGGAACGAAATGGAAGGTAAATAACGAGGAATTACCTGCAGTAGACTTTTTGCGCAATGTTAGCCTGACCAGCACCGCCTACGCGAGTGTTTTTCTTCTCCCTCGCAATTATGAAACGGAGAACTCCATTCTACGTGGGAGACGAGGAAACACCTAACTTCAGCCATACATCATAATTTATTGACGTATATTTAGGTTATTTGCACTCTGATACAATTGCAATGATGATTACAGACCCATAGACAAACAGGTGCAGGCTATTTTGTGTGCACATGTTTAGACGTGTATTCGTTAGCATCAGCATCAGCATCATCATTAATACCGGCTGATACGGCCGCTGCCATCAGAGACGTATTTTCCAATGAAACATTGCTTATCAAATTAACTACCCCCACCTCCTTTTCTTTCATCTTTGGATAATCTGTTTTTCGTTTTTATTTCTTTTCTTTGTTATTTCTTTCTGGATTGTTTCGTCTTTTTCAACCCCCTTTCATTCTTTCTTTCTTTCTTTTTTTTTCTTTCTTTGTGGCTTATTTTGTCTTGTCTCTTTTTTGTTACCTTCTTTTTTTCTTTCTTGCTTTTTTCGTCTCTTTTCTTTTTTTTCCACCTTTTCTTTTTTTCCCACCTTTTCTTTCTTTCTTTATTTTCTTTCTTTCTTTATTTTCTTTTTCTTTCTTTCTTTCTTTCTTTCTTTCTTTCTTTCTTTCGTCGTGGGATGTTTCCTTTATTCTCTTCTTTCTTTACCTTCTTTCATTATTGCTTGTTAGTTTGTTTCGTCTATTTTTCTTTTTTCTTTACCCCCTGTCT
>OZ010577.1:93133055-93140555 GCA_963932145.1 Acanthosepion lycidas | reverse complement strand
CAAAACTTATATTTGCAGACGCTCTAGCCCGGATATTGATCACTGTTGCCTAGAAATATCAGTCAGTTCGTTATACTCATCTAAGCGATCATGTTTTGTTCGATTCATGACTGAATGACGATTTTATCGCAGAAGGTCGCCATTTCTTTCTGCGATAGACTGGTTGCTAACCAAGGCTATAGGAGCCAGTCTGCCATGCTATTAAACCAATAGTGGGTGGTAAAAGAGATGGATCCAAACTTTTTCCAAGGGTATTTGTGCTTTACTGAATGTAAACAACTCGAGTGGAATTCGAACACGGATCTCCGAATTATCATTCCGAGCCGTTATCCATTACACCCCCCCACATAAATATAGCATACCTTAAAACAATGTTTTATCATATATAGATGAAAAAGTAACCTTGCTGCTCTGTCACGGTTCCTCTGGCCAAGGGATCCAAAGAACGCCGGTTAAATCGGTAGTTTCTCCTCCAAAGGTGGACACCCGGACAGACGGACGCGCACACACACACACACACACATGGACGCGCACACACACACACATACGCACACACACACACAAACGCACACACACACATATACATATATAGTGTACTGGGAGAATTGATCACTATTCAAACATACATTCTTAAATATAACAGACAGCGAATGTCTACTATGTTTGATCATGAGCCGTTCTAAACTTCGTATATTTGCTTTATTTTCGGGAGAAGAAAACTTTTTTATTTTTCCTATAAAACCCCGAAAGACCACCTAAGAAAATTCATCAGAAGAACATTAAGAACAACATGACGTATTTATGGTATTCGAATTGGAGCGTTTGGAAGTCTCATGATGCCGAGACAAAGTCCCGAACAGCTCTCGAACTTGTATTCCCTTATCTTATCTTGGCCGGTGTTACGGCTGTTTGAAAAAATGCAGATACTTATATTCATATAAAACACATACACACACACATACACATAGAGGGTGGTTAGAAAAGGAACCCCTGTTTTATATGATGGACTTTCCCGTATTGTAAAAATTATAGTTAGACAGGAGAGTCCATCATATATAAAATAGGGAGTTACTTTTCCCTGTATATAAGATATAGAATATTGGAAATCGAAACCGATCTTTATTTTATCATAGACTGGCTGCTTGAGGATACCATTCTGGGAGAAACCATGATAGAATAAAGGTCGGCGTTTCCAATATTTTCTGTCTTAAATTATCCTACGTCTTTGTTTTCAAAAATTGTACTGAGCATTGTCTTTATTTAGCCGTTCCATTTGGCAAATATCACTTTTGTCATAGACAGAATTTATAAAGTATATATATATATATATATATATATATATATATATATATATATATTTTAAAAATTAGGAGGCCAATTAAAATAAGCGACCACGGTTTCGACCGGGCCGTCTCTTCGGGCGATACTTTTAAAATGACCACTTTAACGCTTTATTTAAAAAACTACACAC
Source organism: Acanthosepion lycidas (assembly GCA_963932145.1). Taxonomy (NCBI): domain Eukaryota; kingdom Metazoa; phylum Mollusca; class Cephalopoda; order Sepiida; family Sepiidae; genus Acanthosepion; species Acanthosepion lycidas. The sequence goes on along the minus strand of OZ010577.1, from coordinate 93,139,084 downwards.
ACACACACACACACACAGAACGCTACATAATTATCTTTCAAAAAACAACAGACGTATGATGATTGAAAAACAAGACATTGTGTGTAAAAGGAGGTGAAAGAAAGAAAGGAAAGGAACAGGAATGCAAGTGTATTGTAAACAGTGAAATGGAAAGCAAATAAGAACCTTAATTGTTATGGATGATGGGTGGGGACCGTCTCTAAAGGCTAACAGTGTTTTTTTTTTTAGATTTTTTTTTAACCGGATTAAAATTTTTTCGTAATTTCTGATATTAGCAGAGTTTGCAAACGCGTGTATATATGTTTTTACCTTTTCTTAAGTTTGTCCACCTTAAGACCAGGTCCCTGTTATTGTTTCCTTTTAAGTTCCACATGTGTCTGGCAACTTTGGTGAAATATCTTAGCTTTCGTAGCTTAAAAGTCGATGTGTGATTGCACCATCTGCTCTTAAAAGAGCCTTTCGTGAAGCTTATATATGTTTTAATTTGACCATTTATATTTGTTACTTCTGCTTTATAAACAATAGATTCTGTTTTGCAAGCTTCATTTAATGGACATCTAATTTTATTTCTACAGTTGCATAAATTACTAGTATTATTTTGCTGCATGTTTATTTTGAGGTTTCTGTTATTTTGTTCTTTTATTATTGAATCTGAATTACTTGCGAAGCTGTAGCTTAATTTCACTGTATTTTTATTGAATATCTTATGTAGCTCTGAAATTTTGGGGAAGTGTTTAGAAAGCAACTTGAAAAATAATTTACCTATATTACATTTCACCTTTAAGGAAGATTAAACCAAATAATATTTTTCTTTTCCAAGAAATAGCTTTCTTATGGTGTTTAAGGTGGTTGGGAATTGTAATTGACCTTCTGGTTTTTAAACTTAAAAGCTCTACATGTTATTTTTTATTTTTGCCTATTTTTCACATATATATCGAGCACTTTTTAATACTCCTGTTCCCTGGTCTGATTCAATTCTAACCATTAACCCATATATATATATATATATATATATATATATATATATATATATATATATATATATGTGTGTGTATTTGTAAATATTAACTTAAAAAATAACTTTACGCAAGTTTAACTCTTTCCTAGATAATGTTTGCGAATATTTTAAGATAATATTTTAAATATTGCTCGACAGACTAGATATCTAAAAAAAAAAAAAAAAAGCCTATTGGAATTGAGCGATTCTGGGGTAGACTTTTTCCCCGTATTGATTTATACTAGAGAAAGTTATATATATATATATATATATATATATATATATGTGTGTGTGTGTGTGTATGTTTGCATGTGTATGTGTGTATGTAAATAAATGTTATATTTGTTAATAAATTCAATAGATTACTTTTCCCCTGACAATCGGATCTGTGTCTGTAAAAATTCTCGTCAGAAGATAAGTCATTGAACTTTTTATTTATCTATTCACTTTTTATTTATCTATTCACTTTTTATCTATCTATCTATCTATCTATCTATCTATCTATATATATATATATATATATATATATATATATATATATATATATATATATATATATGTAGCGAGAGAGTGAGAGAGAGAGAGAGAAAAGTGAGGAACAGATAGAGAGGGCGAAAGTAAGAAAGAGAAAAAAAGAAAGGAAGTTGGCGCTATGTTTATTAAGACAGATCAATGGATAGACTCTCGTTGTCTATGAGATAGTAATTCACCTATTGATTGTTCTGTTGAAAGACATTTACAACGATTCCTGCAAACCACTGACCATTTCTATAGTTATGAAGGTCTGGCGAATCTGCGTGCTCTCATCTGTATGTAGATAACACGTTGCGTGTATCTTTAAGCAGTGTGGGCGGGGTTCGTTTTGCTTATCGCTTCTTGTTTATCACCCAGGTGCTTACCTTTTCGCGGGTACAACACATCAAACGTTTAATACGAATGTAAAGCCTTCCGTTGTCCTTTTGTTCAGTTCAATTTCTCGATAGCTTTGTGCCGAAACACAAAGCTATCGAGATATCGCAAGTGCGTGTTGCCGCTACCAGAAGAGTTTGTGCAGGTAGCGTAACGGACATCGTGGAGGAAAGTGAAATCGACGAGTTGCGTTCAAATTTCGGCCTCGTCAGTTACATTCGCTTTCACCCGAGAAAGGCATGAATCCATCTTTTTTTCTCCTTCTAGCTATGGATTACATAGAAGAGTAGAATGGGTCCTCTCGCCTTAGGTGGCAGCCAATCTAAGGGAAGGAATACTCTGAATTTAGAACCGTGCAGAAGGCAACGAGGAACTACTTCGCGACCTTTCCCTAGACGTCATAGTTCTTCGTAGATGATAAAAGACAGGAAATATTTTATTCATTTACAGATTTCATTTTCGTATTACGGCGTAAACCGGATATAAGAGAATTGTTGGGACCGGAAAATACGTCTCTTATATCCGGGTTTCTCATATCCGGGTTACACTGTATTCGTTTGTACATTTTTCTTTGATTCTAATTTGAATAAAATAATAATTAAATGAATACTCTCGAGGTCAATATATAGGTCAGGGACCTATATATAGAATCCATTGGCGTAGTGGTGCTACGCCTACACTGTCTTCACCTATAAATAAAGCAAATTTTAGACGAACACAAATATGCGCATATATATGTATATATATATATATATATATATAGATAGATAGATAGATAGATAGATAGATAGATAGACATATCGCCAGGGATAGTGAAAACGGCCAGGTTAGTCTGTTGTATTCCCTTTGGCACAAATGCCCTTGGAAGAGGCATGAATTATTCTCTTCTTCCAAGAGATGAGTAAAAATAGCAGGGTAGACTGAGCTCTCTAGTATTTGGTAGGTAACCATTACACTCTAAAATATTAGAAAATCTCTCGGAGATAAGGGAAAAGGAAAGGAAAACTATGGAGGACGCTAAGTAACTTAAATATCCTGCATTTTGTTTAAATGCTACTTAAGATCTTCCGCAAATTCTTTTTTCATTTATTAGGTTGGTGCAAAAATAATGTCGTTTTCTCACATGGTAACATATGTGAGAAAACGACATTATTTTTGCACCAACCTAATACCTTAACTCTTTATTTGCGAATATTTTAGAGTGTAATGTATTTCAAGTCTGAACCCTTAATCTTATTTTTCCCATCGTTAATTTTTCTGCTTGTATAAATAGAGATCCCTAAATAACATCTTTCCACATGCCTTCACACACATCCCCACCGAAATAAATATATATATATATATATATATATATATATATATATATATATATATATTGAACAATAAAAAATTTTTAAAAAATTTAAAAATTAAAATCTTCAGACACATTGGGTTGTATATTAATATTCTTTCGTTTTTATTATTATTTCATTTAGATTCCTCGACTGGTTTCGGCCACCATGGCCATCATCAGGAGAAAAAAATAATTCTGCTTGCTGGTAGCAGTGGACTACAGAAATGCATGTCTTGATGGAGAAAATGAAATCTTGTCTGTAGTTTTCATTTGTTTTTTTTTAAATTTTTTAACATGAAGTTTGGTCATATTTTCGTTATATATATATATATATATATATATATATATATATATATATATATATATATATATATATAACGGGATGTATCAAAAATACTTTTACAAACTTTGGGTGCAGGTTACTCACAGCAAAACAAGGACAAAGTATAAATATACGTCCGCAAATCCTTCGTTTTTGAATTAAGTTTACGGTAGATGGAGCCGTTGTGCCATGTAGACATGGCTGCATTTGTCATTCGTGTACATTTGTGTCTAGTCTGTTTTCAACGTTTAATGTGTTTATTAGTCAGCTAATTGAGAAGTGTTCCATTTAGCAATGGCAGGATATTTATATCGTGAGCAGGCAGATATGATGTTTAGATACCGCCGCGAGAATGTTAATAGACACGGGGCTGCATGGCTGAATTGGATTGCGTTTCCAGACCGAAGGCTATCGAGTCATCAAACCTTTGTTGCTTTTTATCGTCGCGTTGCTGAGATATGTTAAGCGGCACCACCAGAAACTATGAATCGAGGAAGACAGAGATTAGCTCGTACGCCTGACCACGAAGAACACACTCTAGATAGCCTTTTTGAAATATGTTTATGTGGACATTTTTCCTTGTTTTAATATCAGGAACCCGCCCCCAAAGTTTGTAAAAGTGTTTTTAATATACCCCTCTCTCTCTCTCTCTCTCTCTATATATATATATATATATATATATATATATATATATATATAGTGTAACCCGGATATAAGAGACCCAGATATAAGAGAAACCCGGATATAAGAGGGATTTTCTCTGGTCCCAAATTAGAGCCTGTGTTAATGTATATATAATAGACCAAACCCGGATATAAGAGAAACCCTGATATAAGAGACTTCTTCTCCGGTCCCGACAACTCTCTTATATCCGGGTTAGACTGTATATGCTCTACTTTTGTATCGAGTACTATTTTTAAAAAATAATAACAAAAATGCTAAAGAACTTTGGATTATTTATCTAACGAGTTATTTCCTATTTTCTATATATTTTCACACATATATATATATATATGTATATATATGTTCAGGGTAAAACTGGATCTTACACTTATTACTCGGTATCATAAGAATGGATATATATAAAAGGTTGCAGCAGCTTGAGGCTTGTTGTCAAAACGATGAAGAAGAATTCCAAGAGAGCAGAGGTTGTCAAACCTCTGTATTCGCGAACAATTTACTTCTCGATCTCTCTGCCTCCGGACTTGGGTAAATACCGAGAGCAGAGGTTGCTGTTACCTGAGGATACTAGTAGTATTTGTACAGCCAACTACGGCTTTTGCATGTAACAATTGCAACAGACATCGCCGTTCTCTGAAGAGGCTGTCTATCTACAACAGGAGCTGGAAATCACAGACTGAAACAATTCATTGCGAAATCACCATTGTCTTAGAAGGCAGATGGAGGCCAATGTGAAGATAAGAGAGTGGTGGTGGTGGGGCTGTTGAAAAATATTACCAAATGATCTAACATGAGAAATATGTTTTTTTGTATCGGATTTTAAATTGATAAATTTTCAGCACACCTTTGAATATGTATATGACTTGTAGATTGTCATATATATATATATATATATATATATATATATATATATATATATATACATACATACATATATATGTATATATATATATATATATATATATATATATATGCGAGTGAGAGATGGGGGTAGATATGCAATCGACTCACTCTTTCTCTCTTTCTCTTTCTCTCTATATATCTAGTATGTCCTTTCGTACTCTCAGTTTTTGTATATATGTATAATATATGTATAAATGTCAGTATGTTGGCCTCTCTATCTGTCAGTCTGTCTTGTTTTCTCTCTCTCTCTCTCTCTCTATATATATATATATATATATATATATATATATATATATATATATAAGGTTAAGTTAAAATTACTGTATACGCCAGTTATTGATGTTAAGGATTGAGGAAGAGAGGTTGTATTAAAGAAAGCCCAGAATATTAATCTTATGAAGACAAACGGGGACATTAGAAGAAAACGCAAGATTTTAATTTAAATTTAAAATTAAAGAAGAATTTATAAATGAAACCAAGAATAAATTGAAAAGAATTTATAGATAAAGAGGCATAGGGGATTAACGGAAGGAGGATTAAGTTTATAAATAATCATCAATATAGTGTAAATGTTTTAGTGGGGAGGAGTAACTTAGGGTAGCTAAATAACATAAAATTCGCCTATGGGATTAGAATTAGTTTTTTGTTTTTTATTTATTAATTTTTTATGTTCACATTTGCAAAGTTAGAGCAGATGGGAGTCGGGGAGTGATTTTGAGTAGTTCATTAAGGCAAAACTATATTATGGAAACTTGAATTTGTTTCTGTGTTAACATTTGAACACTAATTCGTTCCTCTGATTCAATAGTTGGCTTCCATTATTGTTTCATTAATTTAATTTTTAAGCATAAGTCACACCTATATCTAAAAGTGTTCGAAGTTTT
>OZ010577.1:93123055-93128055 GCA_963932145.1 Acanthosepion lycidas | reverse complement strand
AATATTTTTCATTACCAGCAATACATTTTTGAAAAATATATTATTGCTGGTAATATTTTTTCAAAAATGTATTGCTGGTAATATTTTTTTCAAAAATGTATTGCTAGTAATAATAAATTGCTACTAATAATTTCTTCAAAAATTCATTGCCGGTAATAATTTTTTTACAAAAATGTATTGCTGGTATTAAAAGAAATTTTTACACTTTCATAGAGTCACAGCTGGAACCCTAACAGGTGCTACTGCCCCGGATCAGGATGGATCTGGGAACAGCAGCTATTAAGAAGTGGTACCACGCTCCTCAAAATCTCCTTGCTGTTGGATGTAGTTTATCGTCATACCCAAGACGAAAAGAAAATGTGGTGTTCAAAACGCCAGAGATGGGCGCGTAGTTGGATTGATGTGAAACCCAGCGTCACAAACTCACATCAATCCAACTAAATATATTAGCTCTATCACTGATATTAAGCACTTTCCAATAAGTACCGCGCATATATAATATTTAAATAGTATATATAATAAATTGCATATATATATATATATATATACATATATATATATATGCACAATTTCATATATATATATATATATATATATATGTGAAATGTGTATGCATATATATATATATATATATATATATATATATATATATATATATATATATATATATATATATATATATATATATATATATATATATATATATATATATATATCCCGCACACACACACATATATATATATATATATATATATATAGGTAACTATACTCGTCTCGGAAAACCTTCGGTTTCTTGATTTGCTAATGGTCAAATCAATGTCGAAGGAAAAAAGGTTTTAAAAGAAGTAAAAGCTATGAACATGAACGTCTGTCGAAAATAATCGTACAGCATACTATATATATATATATATATATATATATATATATATATATATATATATATATATATATATATATATATATATATATATATATATATATATATATATATATATTGAGGAATCGAAGAACCGAGTTCGAATTCCAGTCGAATCCATTACATTCACTTACGTGATAATACCTTTGGAAAAGGTATGGATCCTATTCTTCTCCCCGCTCCCACCTATGGCTAAATAGCAGGACAAACTGGGTTCTATAATCTTGGAGGGCAACTGGTCTACAGCAGAAAGAAATGCGAATATGCCTCGTCAGTCATGTATCGAAAGATACATGATTGCCTAAGCGTGTTTCACGCGTGGCACATAACTGACTGATTTATTTATTTTCGTCTACCGGCCTGAATATTTGAGAAATATTATTAAAGAAAAATATAGGACAAGAGAAAATGATTGTCTAATCAGCATAAATATCAAGTTAAAAGCTGAACGTCGTTGATGAAAATTTAGAATAAAATCCTGAGAACCTTTTCATTAGTAGAAAAAGATCTAGAACAGTGACCATTAATGACAACTATTATTTCCCGATTAGCTAAGAAAGATTGAATTGATTACAAAATTCGTAGCTTTTCAACTTGTGGAGAAAACCAGCATACCAAACCCTATCAATCGTTTTCGAGATGTCCAAAGCAACAGCCCGAGCATCTCTAGTTTTATCTAAAGCTTCATAAACTCTTTCAGTAATAATCGTTAGTACACCTGCAGTTGACCTAGAAAAGCAAAAGCCATATTGGTTATCTGAAATATGGCACCATGAAGAGCTTAAAAATTCGGAGTTAATTAGGGGCCCTAGTAGTTCACCAAAATTAGGTAGAAGGCTAACAGGTCGATAGTTCAAGGGATCAGACGGTTTACCTGATTTCTTAAAAACTGGGACAGAAGATGAGCAAGAGGCAGCGAGGCATTTATTGTATAGTTTAGGGAGAACAGGAGACAGTACGGAGCATATTTCTTGAGGATTATTACATGGATACTATCAGGTACACATGATTTGTAGGGATACAGATTAGAGATCACAAAAGAAACCATGAAAGGAGTCATAAGCATATCATACTTATTTTCACTTGAAACAAGCGGGCTTTATCGACATTGACGTTTGGCGCAACTCAATCTTTTTTCTACCATTCATTAATACTTGACAGTGTAAAAATATACGACAATAAGTTTCATAATTATGAAGACTAAAAGTGTTAAAGGAAAAATAATTCCTGGGTTGACGAGTTGAACACATAATCCTGTTTCATAAGATGAATTCATGGCAAAGGGTAGACGACATGGACACATAACCCTTGGTTGACGAGACGGAATCTGGTTTGGAAAGATGGACTTTTTCTCCTTAAGAGAAATACAGTATTTTCAGCGTTCATTTCCTGTACGGATAACAGGAGATCTTTTCTTCATTTGCCTTTTAGTTTCCTTTCATATCCACGCCCCATTCACTGATTCCTCTTCCAGAACATCTTTTCTTTCACCTTTCACGGTCAAGTACCACAGGCAGTAACGGAGAAAAAGCAGTAAGGTCAACCAATGTGGCATATCAGTATCGAGAGTCAATATATCTAAAGGTATAATCGAGAAAGAGAGAGAAAGAGAGAGGGGGGAGAGAAATAGAAAGAAAGAAAGAAAGAAAGAAAGAAAGAAAGAAAGAGGTTTGTTCTTTACCTGATCGTTTTAGGAAATATGCACAGTTTTAATGCCAACTTTGCTGCTACTATTTTTGATCCAATAAAACTTATGCATTTTCTTCCTTCCGGACGTAGGCGATCGTTGCTCTTCACAACTTCCTATCCTTTGTTGCACTAAGTAATGTTTGTTTTCTGGCTATCCGCCGCCATTCTTATTCTAACATCCATTTTGACCAAGCTCCTTAGATCGATTGCTCGATGTTTACCTCTGCACTTTTTGCTTTCAGTATGTTCTGTGAGTATCGAAATCTCCAAGCCCTCTTTCCTCATTCTGTGTTCCAGAAATTTCAACTGATTTTTTTTCTGATTCTAATTACGAGTGTCCTCTTTAATCCTATCGTCCTTAAAATTTTTTCGTTGCTCAAATATTTCTATCCATGCTATTCTAAGCATCATTCCGTTTGACAACAGCTCTTTTTACCTCAATTGATTGATTGATTCGTTTTCTACGGCCTATCAACCCTTTACAGGTTATTTAAAGCCAGAAAAAATTTTTTTTAATTATAATAATTATTTTTTTAGATAATAATTATTTAATGAAACAAGTCTTAGTAATTGACCCCATAGATGGGAAGAGAAGAGGTTAATCCGCACCTTTACCAAAGGTATTTGTGCGTAAGAGAATATAACGAACTGGAATTGGAACTCTGCTCTCCGATTAACAATTCCAGACCAATATCCATTACACCACCCGCACATTCAGGCTTTCGGCACCTGGTATTCTATAGCTAGGAATTTTAGAACCAAAACTTATAAAAGTGTAGAATTTTAAATATCTGAAAAGAATTTTAGCCGAGGATGGAAAAAATGACTCAAAATCCGCCATGCAATGTCAATTCTCTTCCATGGCAGTGAATGTTGGGCAGTTTCCTCACAGATGAAGAGAAGTATTGAGAACACAGAAATATGGTCCAATGGTTATTGAAAATACTATGGACATAGCGTGCAAATAAGGAAGTCAGGTGGATAACGGCTCGGATTGAGGAATCGGAAAGCCGAGTTCGAATTCTAATTGAATCCATTACAATCACATAAATGCTTGAAAAGGTTCATACCTTTTCCAAGGTATGAACCTTTCTCCCCAGCTATGGGGAAATAGCAGGACAGACCAGGTTCTATAGCCTTGGATGGCAACTGGTCTACCGCTGAAAGAAATGAAAACCTGCTGCGGAATAAATCTGCATCGAAAGATACATGATCGCCTACGCGTGTGTTATGCATGGCACATAAACGAATGGTTATATTTACTGTTTCCTTATATGGAAACATTCGGTAGTCATTGACCGAGCAGCCAGTACTTCTGCTTGTTGAAAGTCATAAAATCTTTGTCTTAAAAACTTTTCAGTAAAAATAGGTTTTTCAAATCCAGTAACTGTTATCGCTCTTTCTAGTACTGATGAGGGTTTCCTTCGTAAGCATTTCTTTGAAGTAATGTGGGACGTCAACATCTTCATGATACCATTATGTTCTCTTCGGGTTGCATATGATATCCAGTTGCTACTGGTGAAAGTTCTCAAGTGACGCATTTGCCGTTATTAGGTATAGTTCTTTGTGATTCTGTAGCGCCAATCCATAATGTTCGAAGAAGCATGGTCTTTGCTAAGATCCACAGGCATCACTAGTTCAAAGTCATTTTTAATCATTGAGCTTAGGAAGCGGTTGTATACAGCTGACAGATAAATTAGATATTCTACCTTTATGTATCCATATTAAAATCTTGATCTTACATGGCTGTTAAAGAACATTACACGAGTTTTCAGGTTAATGTTTTGGTTTTTCGGTGTTTGCGATGTTCTGCGAACCTGCTTCTAGCGTAGTCTATTCTATATTCAATTTATTATCTTCTATACTAAATTTGTTATAACTGATCCATATATTGAATTATTTGAAATGGTATTTATTAATTTTACATACTGCATTTTATGATAGATTCAGGCTAAGTGCCATTGCTTTCATTCCAATTCCAGAAAGTTTTGGAACTATTTATTTTGGGTCGTATTTCTTGGAACGCTTGATAGAAGTTGTTGCTTATTTGTTATTTGTTTGAACATTATTCTTATCCTAACTACGACATCACCATAGACTCCCTCATCATTAATATATTGGCCTTAAGAAGTAAAGCAGGATAGCTCGCTTCAATTAGTTGATACGTTTGGGATGTGGAGTGCTTAAATGGTCATCTGTGTTTGTAAATGCGCGGGGCATAGTCTTGGAAAAGATTAAATCAACTGGAGGCTCTCATTTCCACCTTGCCGTCCTCTTGATGAGATTTTAAATGTTTCTCTATTGTGGGTCCTCGCCAGACATGTCAACAGAAAAAATTCTTAAAGATCGATGTAGTCACTGAATTCTGAGCTTGGGAGGCGGGTTTTAATAGATG
>OZ010577.1:93098055-93110555 GCA_963932145.1 Acanthosepion lycidas | reverse complement strand
ACTTTTTTTATGAATGAACTTTCCTACTCCAATTTCTATAATGATACAGTTAAATCAAAATATTAGGTTGGTGCAAAAATAACGACGTAATAATGTCGTTTTTTGACGTAAAAACATACGTCAAAAAACGACATTATTACGTCATTATTTTTACACCAATGTAATAATTAACGCTTTCCGGCGGTTAACAGGAATAGTATTTAATATAGTTAAGGCAGGTTTTTCACTGATGAAATAAAATACTTTTTTATGCCATATCATCGGCGAAGCATCTCAAGGCAAGTAAGAATATTATAAATTCCATTATATATTATCCTATGGTGATCTCATCCAACATATTCAACACTAAGGGGCGACAGTGTTCCATGCTTGAATACAATGTTCAGACTTAATAACTGCGTTCAGGCATGAAACAGGAGGTCTCGACTCGGCGTTTATATCAGTGTCCACTTTTTATATTTATATACGTTCAATTCCTGATATTGAGCACTTTCCTGCATAAATATAGCATACCATAAAACATTATTTTTATCCTATATATATATATATATATATATATATATATATGTGTGTGTGTGTGTGTGTGTGTATGTGTGTGTGTGTGTGTGTGTGTGTGTGGTAGCATACTTACGGACGATAATGGCCATGCCCCCATTCATATGTTGGTCTGCATTTAGAGATTCGTCTCCAGTTGTGCTGGTCAAATTCTCTACCTCCGGGCAGAGTGGATCCCCAGACGAGGCTATGTCGAAGGGCAGAGTCTCGTCTCGGGAAACAGCTACCCGACTCCGTTTTATACGGGGTCTACGGGGAATTTTTGGCCGAGGCTACGGTCTCGGATACCCCATATTAAATTCGACTTTGTGCCACATCTGACTGCGTGGGGTAATTTGGTAGATATCCTGCAGTTGCAGATTCATTTTGGAATTCACTTGACTCACTTCTAAGAGTTAACTACTTCTTCTATCTTATATATCTTGTTCTTGTCCTAAGTATTATCGTCCATTACCAACATTCGTTTGACAATTCTCTTCAGTAACTACCCCTAGGATACAACAATATATATATATATATATATATATATATATATATATATATATATATATATATATATATATATATATACAGGGTGTATCAAAAACCCTTTTAAAAATTTTAGGATCAGGTTTCTCACACCCAAAATAGAACAAAAGTCTATATAAATATATGTCCGCAAATCTTTCGTTTTTGAGTTATTAAATTTAAAGAAAGTCTACGGCAGATAGTCCTCTGTTGCTATTTAGACTGCTACATTTTATCATACGCGTAGATTTGTAGCATTCTGCCTTTAACATTTAACTTGTGTAATTAGTTACATGAGAAGTGTTCCGTTTAACAATGGCAGGATATTCCTATCGTGAGCAGGCAGATTTCTACATACGGCTGCGCCAATGTTAATGGACGCGAGGCTTAACGGCTGTAACAGATTTGCGTTTCCAGACTGAAGACAGCCGTAATCATCAAAACTTTGCTGCTGTTTATCGTCGCGTTGTTGAGACAAGATAGGTGCCACCCGACACCAAAGTTTCTAAAAGTATTTTTCATAAACCCTATATATATATATATATATATATATATATGTATGTATATAAATGGTGTATATTATATATATATGTTGTATATTTATTATATATATATATATATATATATATATATATATATATATATATATATATATATATATAATATATATTTAATGCACAATTCAAAGTGCACTATTTTGTTAACACCAACAGTCAATGATGAATAGACACACAGACACAAACACACAGACACACACACACGCACACACACACACACACACACACATATATATAAACTAAATAATTAAGAAAGATACAACGTTAAGGTTCCATGACAATAATTTATCATATATATATATATATATATATATATATATATGATAAATTATTGTCATATATATATATATATATATATATATATATATATATATATATATATGATAAATTATTGTCATATATATATATATATATATATATATATATATATATATATGATAAATTATTGTCATATATATATATATATGATAAATTATTGTCATATATATATATATATATATATATATATATGATAAATTATTGTCATATATATATATATATATATATATATATATATATATATATATATGATAAATTATTGTCATATATATATACATATATATATATATATATATATATATACATACACGTATGTGTGTGTATCAATATTTCTGACTAATATAAAGGTTATTTTTAGTGGGTGCACGTGTTTGAGTTGCTATCGCTGTTTTTTTTTTATTTTATTAAAAGTGAAATTAATGGCAAATAGCTTAAATCGAGAAGACCTACCAAAGAAAAATTGTGCCTCCCACAGGACTGAAACCGCCATCCATTTCTTCCCATGAGGAAAACTAATTTTTGAGCCAAAGTGTGTTTCTACCACAGAGACCAACCTGACAAGTTTTCCAACGAGATAAACATGCTTTTCTTTAAATCAACATCTCTTTACTTTATCTGTTCCTTACCTCTTCTCGTAGCTCATGTCGCGTAACACTCTCCTCTTGGCAATTCGGATCACACAGTAGTATCAGTTGATAATTCTTTTGCGCCGTGTATTAAAAAGGAACTTCCTATTCACACGACTTTTATCTGTCATCAGCGTTCTCACAGGTATTTATATCGTGACATTCTTCGAAATGTCACTTAGATTGAGATTTTTAAACTTTATATTGAGAATTGCCCCACAGAGGTTTCTTCTTGGGTCAAAGCCTTTCTTCAAGATGCCCCGTGGATTGAGATTCTTATCATTCCTATTGAGAATTGCCCCAGAGAGGTTTCTTCTTGGATCAAAGCCTTTCTTCAAGACGCTCCTTGCATTAGGATACTAATATTACTATTGTGAATTATGTCACAGAGGTTTCTTCTTGGGTCAAAGCCTTTCTTCAAGATGCCCCGTGGATTGAGATTCTTATCATTCCTATTGAGAATTGCCCCACAGAGGTTTCTTCTTGGGCCAAAGCCTTTCTTCAAGATGCTTCTTGGATTAAGATTGAGAATTGCGCCATAGAGTTTTCTTCTTGGGTTAAGGCCTTTTTTCTCAAGATGCCTCTTGAACTGAGTTTCTTAACCTTCCTATTGCTAATTATGTCACGGTGGTTTCTTCTTGGGACAAAGCCTTTCCTCAAGTTGCCCCATCGATTGAGATTCTTATCCTTCCTATTGAGAATTGCTCCACATTGTTTTCTTCTTGGTTCAAAGTCTTTCTTCAAGATGCCTCTTGGTTTGAGATCCATATGCTTCCTATTTTTAATTGTGTCAAAGTGGTTTCTTTTGGGGTTAAAACCAGCATAGATGCGTTTTTCCCTTATCGAAAATATCAGGTTAAATTACAATTATTCCATTCGTTCACACCGGTCTGTTTGGTTTCTATGGCCCACAGGAATCACTTCTCCCTGGTGTCCTAGCATGATCACAATAGAAGACTATTTGTGTCTGCCCGTAATAATTGCAAACGCGCCCTCAAAGAGTCTAGATATTTGCTGATATAATGAGACAACTCTAAGATAATTTGGCTCACTTGATTACTGGCGGCTGCGTAATAATGTCTTACACAAGAGTAAGTTTTCTATCCTTCCTCTCTAAACTCCTTCCTCATGTCTTTAATTCTCAACTTGGTATCTATGCCGATGACACAACTATTTTCTCCTGTCTTAATAGTATGTCAGATCGGTTAGATACTGTCAAATTGACAGCTAAAAAAATAACCTACAATTCTGTTGTGCGTGCGTATGTGCGTCTGTGTGTACTGAGTAAAAAAGACACGCCCTCAAAATATGTTTCGACTTAGCATTAAGCGTAAAGATAACTTAAAATAATGTAAATGGTTACACATATAAATCTATATTTGCAGAGGTTCTTAAATAAAGTGTGCGCCAACATTATACAAATTACATATCAATATACTTTATATCCTCATTGGGCTTTAAAACAAGCCGATAATCTAGGATGTATACGATTGTACAAATGCCGAAACACGACTTGTTATACATTATTTCATATTTCTTGTCTCTGTTTGCGAACTGCTTTCTTTTATGTGTCGTGTCCCTTCAAGACGTAGGCGATCATGGCTCTCCTCTTCTCTACTTCCTCAATATATTTTGTCCTTTTCCTACTTTTTCCAAACCCTGTTCCGTCATCCACTTCCTTAAGGCCGCTATATATGTCACGCGTTCTTTTCCTTGTCTCTTGTTCCTTCTATCTAACCTGTGAGTATCAGATTCTCGAAGTAATCTTTTCTCATTACTTGTCCCAGAAATTTTAACTTTAAATTTAATATTCCTGATGTTGAATATAATCTTCCTTTTTGTTTGCATCCTCTTTCAAAATCTCATCGATTCTCACATGTTCGGTCCATAGTATCCTTAGAATCCTTCTGTAGAACAATACCTCCGTTGCCTCGGGTCTCTTTTTCATCTTTGAGAAGATTGTCTAATATTCGCTGCCGTAAAGGGGGACAGATAGCACGCAGAAATAAGTATTCTTTTCTTTGTGACCAACGAAATCCTCCTGTCTCGTAATACTCTGCCTAGCTTGGCGAACTATAGCGTCAATTGTATGGGATTTAACGGATTGAGTCAGGGATCACCACATCACATCCGGTAGATACGCAATGAGAAGACAAATTTGGCAGTTATTCCAGTCAGAGAAGTTGCCGAACATCTTGTAGAGTACGTTGACTAGCAGTATTTTTATTCTATATGACGTATCACTTTAGGACGTTAGCAATCATGGCTTTCCATAATTTGCTGTCCTTTGTAGCTCTTAATATATTTTGTCTTTTCATTAGCTTTCCTAGATCTCTCCTAAACCCTGTTCTGCCATCCATTTACTCAAGCTCGCTACGTAGACTAAGTGTTAACGCCCTCTATCCCTCTTCTCTTTAAACTGTCCTGTGAGTATCAAATTTTCCAAACCCTCTTTCCTTGTGTCATAGAAATTTCAACTGCTTATTTCTGATAAGTATAAGTGTAGCTTTTGTTTTAATTTTCTTTAAAACTTCGTCGTTTATTCCCAGCATCCTTCTGTAGAACGACATTTCTGTTGTTTCAAGTCTCTTCTTCCTCTGTGAAGCGATCGTCAGGATTCACTGTTATATAGGAGGGCTTATATTACCTGACACGTTTCTTTATTTCTAACGAGATTTTCCTCTTTCTTAATACCTTGCTTAGCTTTTAAAAGGCAACTTTCATTATCCCAAATGTCCTTTCAGATTTCGATGCCGCACGTTCAGTCGTCTGTTAAAACACTCCCCAGATATTTAAATTAATCTACTTGCTTCATTTTGGTATTTCCAATTTGTAATTTGCATATTGGGCTGCTCTTCTTGTAAACAGTCCTACATTGTCCTCTTGCAATGGATGTTTCCTCTTTTTTCTCACTTTCCCTCACTACCTTCTGTAGGAGTTATTGAAGTTTCCTTTCTGTGTCTGCTATCAACACTATGTCATCTGAATCTTATATTGTTAAGATTGTGGCCGCTATTAATGAATCCTGGTAGGATATGTAACTCTAATTAGAATATAGGTTGAACAAGTCTGGTGAGAAGGCACATCCTTGTCTTACACATTTTTCTTTATTTTGTATATTTGCAGTATTTTTAATCCGGTTTGCTGCCAGTATAAATTCTGGATTGTTTTAATATCCTTACCAAATAAGTTAAGGTTCCGAAGCAGATCCAACATTAAATTGTGTTATGGGATCCACCCCTTTTTCATATAAGTGGACTCTACCAAGTGTACCTGGATTGCTGCCGTTAAATACCCAGAGTTACAGCCAATGAGGGGTAGTCGGATAGTGAGAGGATATACGGAGAGTGAGAGGATATACGAACGGAGATAGTGTGAGGTAACCTCTTGTAGAAGTCAGTTACAAGCTCGTAGACTCTAAGGAAGTCCTACTTCGAGACTGTATATATCTATCTGTATTTGCTACTAACCACGTTCCTGGACTTACTAACAGTATTACTCTTTGTATGATTGTGTAAATACATTTTATTTCTTATATTTAATTATTGCGTTTGTCATTCCTTGGAGACCGAATTCATCTCGGAATCCACAAGAAATTGAAAAGCAATCCCAGTGCAAACATCTAAGGGAAGAGAGTGTTTTACAAGATACCATGATATATATTAATGCCAGTTAACATTTCTAGGGCACAAGGAAAGAGGGTTTGGAAAATTTGATACTCACAAGACAATTTGAAGGCAAGGAGGATAGAGGATGTTAACACTTAGTTTACGCAGCGAGCTTGAGTAAATGGATGGCAGAATAGGGTTTGGAAGAGATTTAGAAAAGCTAACAAAAAGACAAAATATATTAAGAGCTACAAAGGACAGCAAATTATAGAAAGCCATGATTGCTAACGCCCTAAAGTCATACGGCATATAGAATAAAAAATACTGCTAGTCAACGGGCTGGGTCGTTGATTCGAGGTAAATACATTCTCATTGATGTTACTCTACAAGTGTACGTCACACACTCAGGCGAAAACCATTTTTTTTACTATTTTTCACACAATGCAAGGCGTTAGAGTCATTCTATGTAGAGATTTACTAAATGAGGTTGTTGTAAGTGCGTAAAGAGTGAAGGAGGAAAGAAATGGTACAAGTTATGAGTATAAAGAGGACAGACATCGGTTGAGCCTTGATTTGAAGAGTTTAGGATCGTATTGATCGGGGAAGCATTCTCTGTGGAGTCTGGAGGCTGGCAGACATTTAGAAGCATACAGAAAGATAGTGACATGCGCATTTTGTTATTCATTCATGCTCTCGCATCCACAGAGATACATTCTCATTCATTCTCTTCCTCACACACACAGAGGCATATATATATATATATATATATATATATATATACAGTGTAACCCGGATATAAGAGAGTTGCCGGGACTGGAAAATAAGTCTCTTATATCCGGATTTATCTTATATCCGGGTTTGGTCTATTTTGTTTAGGTAAGTTTGGCTCTAATTTGGGACCAGATAAAATCTCTCTTATATCCGAGTTTCTCTTATATCCGGGTCTATTATATCCGGGTCTCTTATATCCGGGTTACACTGTATATATATTATAATAAAGAGAAAGAACAGTAATGTATATAATCCGGTGTTCTTATTAATATTTTTTATTTCTACAAAACAGTGATCAATGCAAATCTACAGAGTATAAATGTTATAAATTTACTAATTTAAAAACATGGTTCCATCGCTACACAATAATTACCATACTTCAAAAACAGAAACTAAAGATTTCAAATTCAGTTATAAAATTAAATTAAAGTCCCTAGTTCTGTTTCATTTTCAAGCGAATTTTGGAATAACTTATTTTGACATTTACTGCGTTTTATAAGCACACACATTCATAATATTAATTTCTAAGGAGACGGGGAAATCCAATGATTTTAACAAGAGGCGGTAGGGTATTCATTTATCAGTGAAATAGCCAAGGGCATAGAGAGATACAGACAGATAGATGCATGTGCATTTTGTTATACACACGCGCTCTCGCAAACACGGGGAATCCTTCTCTCGCTCTCTCAGTCACTTTCTGTCTCTCTTTCTCTCCCTCCTCTCTCTTTCTCTCTCTCTCTCTCTCTCACACACACACACACACACACACACATATATATATATATATATATATATATATCGTGGTGGGTTCGTGTAAATTTATATGTCTTTCCTGTGAATTCATGTTATGCCATTACAAAGGCGTGGGTTGAGGCATCAATGTATCATATTTCATTGGTAACTGAAGTCTTCAAACCGAATTACTTCCAAAACCAATATTATGCCAATTTGCTCACATTGATCTCAATTAATACAGATTTATGTATTTTTTCTATTTAGTATTAATAGATTAGGAAACGCTTGCGTAAGCACACCAACGCAGTTTTTGTATGTGGCTGCGAACATCAACTCTTGTGTCTATCTGTCCTACCATCCGCGCATAGATACATATGTTTGTGTCAGTAAATGTCCGTTTCTCAATAGATCACGATAGTCATTAATATAAACGTACAAACGCACTCATATATATATATATATATATATATATATATATATATATATATATATATATAATGTGAATAATAGCCTGTCATAATTTCCTAAAATAACCGGTGTCTTATTTGATTAATTGTCTTATTCTCTCGTGATATATTAATATTTCTACTATGATAGAATTATGCTTTTCAATGAAAACTAATCTTGACAGTGGCTTAAATTCTCTTCAAGATTTAGAGAAACGTTTCATAAACGGCATTTACTTGCAAATATCATTATCTAGCATTTGTTTGTAAATCAAGCATTTGAAAAATATGTGTGAAGTTAACAGGAGTTGGACAGAGGAGAACAGTAAAGGTGAAATGACAATGAAAGAAAGCACAAGATATTATTTATACAAAGACATGTTTATTAGCCACAGAAAGCTTTAGGACGGACTCATCTAAGCTTAATTTCCAAAGCAATCGGAATGAGGTGCAGAGCAAAGCCTTGGATCTCGCGTTACTATTTTAACCTCCTCAGGTCACGTGTTAATCATTATCTTTAAACGTCTGTTGGGTTTTAAATTTAAATCCAGACCTCAAATTAAACTTATATATACAATTCACTGTTAAAGACACTGAAAAAATGACTGGCTTATTTTCTCCCACCAGGAAATACCTAACTTCTACTTTCTTCCTTTTTTTTTTAATCATTTCACATCAAGCAAAGCACTAAGAAGCAAGGAGTTACCGAGTGTTAGAAAATATGGGAAAAATATACTATTAAATAAAGAAGACAATAAATGAACAAGAATTAAGAAGACAAAAAATAACTATTGATATTGCATTTAAAAGTTTGAAGATCAAACTTGACTGAGCAGCAAGAAGCCGGAAGAGATTTCCAAAAGCGAGAAATGTGATAGAAGAAACTGTCTGCATTGGACATACGGTTATATCTAGATATTTCAACTCTAAAATTATGAGACAAGTCCGCCAATCTAGTACTGCGCTTACATTCTGTTGAAACTTGGCTAATGCATGGAATAATAATGCAACACAAAATGTACTTAGAACAAAATGTATTGAAACAAGAAAGTGTACACAATATTTACATATAGTCTTTTGTATATTCCTGGGAAGACCGTTCCTGGAGAATGTGTTGCCTGAGTCGCAGTCGGGCAGAGTCTCTGGTTGAATCTCTTGATTCCTGTATTTATCAATCCACCCACGAGGATCGAATGTGGCACAAGGCCGTTTTAATGTGGGTATCCCCGAGCCCGTAGGCTCGGCCAAAAATATGGCATATCTGAACCCGCCTAGACGGGTTCAGGCCCTGTCAACCGCCCCGGACGAAACTTTGCCCTTCGGCAAAGCCTCGTTCGGGTTTCCCTCTGCTAATGCAGAGAGTTCGACAGTCGCCGAGGAATCTCTTGATTCCTCTCACTCTCTTCCCGGTACCAACCATATTTATATGGTCGGTACTCCACTATGCAAATTAGGTGGATCCTACCACAACACATTCATAAAGTACCATAGAGAAAAATTTATCAAAATATGACCCTAACGAACAGAGCACTTCTGAACATTTGCCATGAAAAAGACGGTATAGCGACGATAAGGTGTTTACAGAAAAATCACAGGGAAGCTGAGTTAGGCGGTGGAAAGTAACTGAAGTACGATATGGTTTTCGTTATTTGGTAAAATTCTTTGTGATTTTATACGCCAGTCTATAGGGCCCAATGAAGGATCAGGTCAGGACAGATGACATTGCAAATTCTTCTTGGGACTTTATCAAGAATCTCTGAATATATATCAGATGAATCAATTTATGTGCCAGTGATATACAAAGCTTGTACGAATGGTAGACTCATAAATATGTAAGATAGATTGTGGTGAGAGTCATTGTAAAACTCGACACGGTGAACGAAAAAACTTCCTAGCTGCAGATTGGTATACTTTATCATTACAAGAAACAAATCGAAACGAAAATGGATTTTTGCTACCATGTTTGAGCTGACCACTGCCTAATATTCACGTTCCAGCCATGAGAGAGTTTAAAATCGTTTAGGCTGTCTCGTGAAGGAGAACCTCGTCTTTGACCTGCAGCCTCTTTCACAGAAGATGCAAACTTATCGTCGCTATACCGTCGTTTTCATGGCAAATGTTCAGAAGTGCTCTGTTCGTTAGGGTCATCTATCTAGGACACGCCATGTTATTTCCACTGAGTCGAATCATGCTCCTTTCCTCAATGTACGAAATGTAAATTCCAATCAGTTTTTTCCCCCCAAGAATTGTCACGTTATGGAACAGAGTACAGTCCTTCTCTGAGCGTTACTATCTTAACCTCTTCAGGTCACGTGTCAATCATTATCTATACTCCTGCCAACACTTCCACATTCATCATTACCATAATAGGAACAAACAGCTTCATCTATCGTCCAATTCACACTCCTCCTCGCTCTTTTTAATATGAGTAGAGATTTATCTGTTATTTCATGTTTAGGATTGGGTTTCCGTTTACTTCGAAATTCAATTTTAACTCTATTCTTCTAACGTCTCCGTCTAAACGCTGAAATTTATACTATTATTGCGATTCTAGTTCCTTCTAACGAATTTTCCTTCTCTTTCATTTCCAACAGCCTCCTGGCGTTTTAGTGGCGTCATCAGCCTGCTTGGGCTGAATTAACTTAAAAAGTAACAACATCAACCATGTAATTTGAGTGGCTTTTGTAGTAAATAAGTTGTAGTATAAAAATGAAGACGAATATATTTTTATAAGGCATCGTCTTTTGCGGAGAATGGTTGAAAGATAAGAATCATAACGAAAACGGTAACCATCTAATTTGAATGGCTTTTGTAGTAAGTGAATTGTAATCTAAAAAAAGAACGTATCTTTCATAAGGTATCTTATTTCGGGGAAAATTATCGAAAGATGTGGATTATATAATCTTTGGGACAATACAACTTTTCTCTTCAACATTAAATATAATCTAATCAATTTTCATTCCTTCAATTGTTTTTTTTTTATTTTAGCCCTGTTCTAAATTGTAAAATTTAATTATATATATTAACATTATAAATGACTTTTATGCCTTTTTCTAGTACTGATGGAAATTTACTTCCAAACCTTTTTTTTTTTTGGTATTATATAAGGTTAACATCTCAATGATATGATTATCTTATTTTATAGTTACATGTGCTACGTATATTCTTTTTTTGATTCTGTTGGAAGTTTTCAAGTGATATGGTTTTCGTTATTTGGTAAAATTCTTTGTGATTTTATACGCCAGTCTATAGGGCCAAATGAAGGATCATTTTCTTTAAAAGCTAAAGCAAGAGTAGAGGTGAGTAGAGTATGTGAACATTTGATCGAGTAGTTTGAATTCTAACCCCCCACACCCCGATTTTGCAAATTCGCTTTGTTAGTTGTCCGAATTTCCTGGCTAAAGTATTGCTATAATAAATCTTTAACTTAACCATCTTACCCATAGTAGTTGCTCTTTAATCACATTCCTCGGTCGTTTTGATATTCAATGGCCAATAAGCAAGCAATCAAAATCTCCAATGAAGACAAAATACAAACATAATACGAAATACCACGATGAAATTCTGTCTAGCATGAACAGAACCTTATTGATCGTACTTCTTTCTTTCTTTTTTTTTATGTGCCTTGTCCTTTCAGGACGTAGGCGATCATGGCTCTCCACCTCCTTCTATCCCTTGCAGCTCTCAACAAGTTCCTTTCCCCCTCCTTGCTTCCGCCAGACAACGTTCTGCCATCCACGTGCTTAAAGTCTGCCAGGTATGTCACGCTTTGTTTTCTCTTGTCTCTCTTTCCCTCTATTCGACTCGTGAGTATCAGATTCTCCAGGCCATCCTTCCCCATTATGTGTCCCAGAAACTCCAGCTGCCTCTTCCTGATTTCAAGTATAAGCATCCTCTTTGTTTGCAATACGAGAGCCAAATTGGAGACGTTATTTAAATTTGGTCATATAGCCACATTTTCGATTATCCGATGAATACCAAATTGTAATTTCTTAAGAGTAACAGATGTCGTAGTTAATTCAAATCGATTTATTTTTAAAGATTTACGATTAAGCATACCTTCCTAGCGTCAGTCTAAAAGTTAAGCATATCTTCTTAGCGTCAGTCTAAACTAACGTCTTCTTTTTTTTATATATTATAACCATTTTACTTTAAAAAAAAATTTTTTTTTTTCTTGATTTCTGATGAAAGCTTGGAATTTTTCTAATATACTTCAGTGAAATTACGACTTACAGTTTATAATTAGATGTTTGTCACGGTAATGGTAATATTCGCCATTTCCCTAAAAGGAAACATTTAGTCTTCATCAGCTGAGTCACCAATACTTCTTTCAATTGAAATTTATAAAATCTTTCTCTGAAAACAATTTTGAAGGAA
>OZ010577.1:93090555-93093055 GCA_963932145.1 Acanthosepion lycidas | reverse complement strand
CGTTCCCAGAGTTCATGTGTATGTTTTTACAAGTTTAGATTTTGTTCTACATATTGTATGTTCAAATAAATCTCTCACTGTTGAAAGTTTTTTTTTTTTTTTTTATGCTTGGAGTTCAGCTTCTCATTTACATTGCGTTTTACAGCCTCGGGATCGGCAAACGTTCGTTGTCCATTTCTTTCTTTTATTTCGATGGACGAATCAGACTCCTTCAGAAGCTTAAACCAATTTTTGGAATTACGGTCAGGCACCTACTCTGCTCCCACTTCCTTTCCTTTGTGATTTACTCACTGTTTCCTGTTGTTTCTCTTACATTATGTATGTCTCGTGAGTGTTAATTTTTCCAGACATTCTTTCCTCATTATGTGTTTCAAAAAATTCAGCTGTTTATGTCTGATTTTTGTAGTTACTATTCCTCCTGAGACTTTCTCGTTACTTCTATGCTGTAATTATGGTATTATCAGCATTCGCTGATAGAACAACATCTCTGTCTCTTCAAGTTGTATTTCCAAAGAAACAGAAAGCCTGTTCAAATATAAAAAGAGTTAAATTTGTCATTGATTTAATTATCATTATTAACAATGACAAAAAAATAATTTACTTTGGAAAGTTAAAATATAAAAAAGAGTTAAAATTGTCAAGTTTGAAATGAAACATCATACTGCGGGGATTGATCAACAAAGACCTTTCTTTTTTAATGTAATGTCTCTTCAAGACGTTTGTGATAGTGCTAGAGAGATGTTATATCGGAATGAAATGTCGTTGCCGACACTGGAGTTTGAACACAGATTACCAGAAAGCAAATACAGGCGATCCCATTTTGAATAAGTAGGTCATCACGTAATGGCAAATGAAATGCATATATGGGAATTAGCGTGGCGCCTAAGAGATCCCTATTTCTATACTATCCTCTATTACTATACGCATCGCTATTCTCTATATATTCACTATCCTATTTTTCTACACTGATCACTATACGGATTACTATTCGGATTACTATTCAGTGGTTGCTATCCGAGCGAATATTATCGAGCAAGTACTATTAGTACTATTACTTATTCGAAGGCGTCTGACACCAGTATTTTTCAACGGCGTTACTATAGTTGTATCTGCGATTACACAGTCTCTACTACAAGATCACTATGAAAGTGACAACAAGTATTCGCTGACACCACACAAGTGGCAACAAATGTTCGTTGACATCACAAAAAAAGAGAATTCTTTTTTTATTATCTTTGAATTGCCATGGGTTCTTGGGAAAGATATTGGAGTGATTTTACGTTGATTTCGAAGTGTAGACATATTCACCGCCAGACGGCTAATGAGGCACTCAAAGTAAAACGTTACTGAATTTGGTTGTTGTACGGGAATGAAACCAGAGGTGCATATTATGAGAATATGTAGGATGGATAACATTTGACACTTGACTTGAAGAGGTCAATATTGTAGCGATCGGGAGAGCGTTTATTCGAGAGTAATGAAACATTTCTCCTAGAATGACTACCATTCTAGTCTAGAGAGGTGAGTTTACCCTGCTATTTAATCTATAGTTGGGGAAGGCATTAGTGCGAAAGTGAATGCAGCAGAATAGCCTGGTATTTGAACTCGGTTCGCTGATACAACTTTCCACAACAATAACAGTTACGCTATCCGCCTATCCTTTTCTTGATTAAAATATTGGTTTCGATACTGAAATAATATTTGAATACTGGATTCTATCAATAACAATAGATTAATAAAAGGCTATTGTCCTTGAAAGGTTTAATAATAGTGTCTTTGACAAATTAGTGTAATGTCTGGTTCTTTTGAACAGGGTTTATGCCCTCCTCACAAAATGCGACCTTATTCCGTGCAAAAAAAAATAATTGTATGAGTACACATGCAAACATGTCCACGTTCATTCTAGCACCTTATACGACCGTACAGTCTCACACCTTTTCCCCGTCTGCTGCCAACTTTGAAAGACTTCGGAGGCCGACTCCCAATCAATGGTGTTTGGCAACAATAACAAAGAACCGATTGGGCATTGGTCGATCAGATGAACGTTTTATTGGCTTGGCAGTTCATTAAAGCAACAGGCTTCGATGAATATTCAATGAAAGTTACTGGAAATGTTGGGACGAGGGAAAGAAGAAAAACACTGTTCAGAGACGTGTGGTCAGAAAGGCTGCTACTGACTCAGCCGTCTATGGAAATTGGAGAATACTAACAACTGGAACAAATAGATTATCTGGGTTAATTTAGGACATTTAAATGATGTGAGGCTAGTAGGGCTTTTGCTTGGACTTAATTGCCTAGGAAGGATATAACTGTAGCTATCTGAAAAGAATATTCGTCATATATTTTCGGTTTAACTGAGTACAGTAGATGACCAAATATGAAGAAATTGGGGTAGATAAATTTCATTGCGTCAATCATAAAATGTCGGAAGGGCCTACTCTATAAATCAACATTCGATATCATAGTTTTAACTGGGCGCAAACACTGACCTCTGGGGTAA
>OZ010577.1:93078055-93085555 GCA_963932145.1 Acanthosepion lycidas | reverse complement strand
GATTGCCAACAACTTGGGTCAAGTCAGAGATAATTTAATTAAACCCGTGATATTTTCAGAGCAGAGACTTAGAAAAGTTATGGATTTATTTTTGTGTACTAATGAATATAGTATTATGTTATGAAATATACTTCTTTCTCTGTTGTTTCGCGATTAGGTTTGGTTTTGTTTATTTTGTTTTACGACATATCGACGTCAATGGGCTATTTAATGTCGACAAGGATAGGTTCGTATGAATAGAATATGTATTCTTCGTAAGAAATCAGTTTGCAGATCGGGTTTCATTGACATTTTTTGTAAAGAGTCCAATGTATTGTTGGTATTATGTTAATTCTTGAAAGGTGTATTGCTGGTATTTTTTTTCAAAAATATATTATTGGTATTTTTATTATAAAAATCTATTTTTATGCTTTCATAGTGTTTTGACCCCAGTTTTTTTTTGGGGGGGTAACTATTTGCCCATAGTTGAGACCACAACAGGTGCTACCACCACGGGTCAGAGTGAACCTGGGAAGCAATTAAGAGGTGGTTCCATGCTTCTCAAAACTTGCGATCAGAGGCCTATGATCGTCGTACCCAGGAAGTTTGCGATCAGGTCATACTATAAGTAATACCTGAACTAATTAAAAATATAATTATTAATTATTCAGTAAAAGGTATGGAAAATTATGTTTAATTAGCGTTTATCGATTAACAGTGATTCCATCATGTTATTTTCCGTGTTAATATAAATATGGACTGGATAAACACGGTGGATAAATTGTAACAGATTTATTGTGGAAACCAGTACGACAAGCAAGGAAATATAGTTATGAGCACGGTCTTCGCAAGTCAGTACAGTTGTGTGCGTGCTGCTTTCGGAAGGCCGCTAGTTCTCGCAGATCCCAGCTATTTAGCAAATGCCTCTCGCAGTCACATGTGGCACAAGGCCGAATTTAAAGTGGGGTTCCCGAGCCCGTAGGCTCGGCCAAATAATCCACATAGACCCCGCATAAACGGGGTCGGGTCTGTCTAACTCCCGTGACGAAACTCTGCCCTTCGTCAAATCGAGAGTTCGATTAGCGCAGCTAGGAAAGATCCCAGCTTGACTTTCCTGTCCGTTGTCCTAACGGATACTTATAGGTGGTTACCACCTATAGTGCCGCCACTCATGGCAATGCTGGAAAATCTCCCTGGTGAAGATGAAATTTCAGGCAAGAGATGTGGTTCTGCAAACAGGAGTACCATAGACTAAGCTTGTCAGCAACGGAAACTTTTTCAGGAAAATATCAACAAAAAGAACCATTATAATAGGAAATAGGAAGACAACTGAAAATTCTAGGACATATAATAAGTAGAGAACGCTTGAAGAATCTGGCACTGAAATGTCTTACTGAAGATAAGAGCGACAAATAGAAGAAGCGAATAAAATATATAACGGACTTGTGTAAATGGATATACAGAGTGAGAAGAATATTAAAAAAAAAGACAAGCACTGTTAAGAACTACAAAGGATAGGAAGTTTTGGAGAGCCACTATTGCTGATGTCCTGCAGGGATATGGTATGTAGGAGAAAAGGAGTGTCATGTTTTCTCTCCTGTGGACTTCAAAATGTCAGGTGTGATCATTGCTTAATAAGGTCGTAAGACAAGGCTGTTCATTCTGGACAGATTTATTTAACCTATACAGCGAGGCCATCATAGGAGAATTAGAAGATTAACGAAGATTTAATAATCGGCGTGTATAATCTTAACAGCATGTCACCTTGTTGATGGCAGAAATAAAGCTACAGAAATTCTTAGACAAGTAGCATGGAAAGCGGGAAGAAAGGACTAAACATCAATTGTAAGAAGACCAGCTCAAAATAAGTTATGAACTGAAGACTTCAAAAGGAAGTAACTGTAGCAAAAACTATCTTAACTTAAGATTTGACGCAGAAATTTTATGAAGAATTCGAATAACGAAAGTGCCTTCCAAAAGATAAGCAAAGATAAAGAAACAGGAATATTTCGTTAGAAACAAATAATAATATGAAGAACTTCTATGTAATATTAATCCTCCTATATGACAGTGAATGCTGGACATTTTCTTCACAGATGAGAAAGAGAGTCGAAGCAACAGACATATCGTTCTAAAGACGGATGCGGGAAATACTATGGACTGAACTAGTGAGGAATGGGGAAGCTTTAAGAAAAATTGTAACATTTGCATTTAGAATTTGAAAAAGTTGACATTTCTGGGTCAGATAAGGAGAAAATATGGCTTGGAGAAACGGGCACTCATTGGTCATATTGAAGGCAAAAGGGACAAAAGAAAAATCTATTAACCAACCAAATGAGCATGTGTAAATTGATGACAGAACAAGGACTAGGACGGATAGTAAGAGCACTTGGTTATATCTATAGAATAGGAAGTTGGGAAGGGCCATGATTACTCGCGTTTTCTCTGAATGCACAAATAAATAAGTAGAAGGCAATTATAACGATGGCGTAAACTTTCTTTGAAAATGATCAAAGTAGTCCTCTTTTCAATCAAATGTGTCTTCAAAATCTTCAATTTTATCTTCTTTTTGTGCTGTGTTCCATGAGTGGGTAGTGACTCCCCACAACTTCCTGTTTTTGTAACTCTTAGTAATGTTCGTCTTTTGACACTCTCATTCCTCTATTCATTCACATATGATAATTGTCAGGTAAATGGCCCCTGTCTCTTGTTTCCCACTTGACTTGTAATATATCTTGTGGGCGTCAAATTTTCTAAGCATTCCTTCCTCATTTTATATCCTAGAGATTTCAACAGTCGCATTCTGGTTCTGAGTATAAATTATATTTTTGCTTCCATTTTTCTTACCAGCTGTTATTGTAACATTGACCATCGATGGGTTTGTCTTTGGTGGCTTTCTAAGCGTAGCTTATACGTGGCACAAGGCCAATTTTTAGGCTTTGAATCAGGATTTAATCTACTTATCTTCACTGAGCCATTGTCTATGTCACTTTATCTTCGCGTAAAATATCCATTACTTTACTTTCTCCCGTGTTTGACTCTGTGGTGTTGTTTTTAGGCACCATTCCAAGTGTTGCAGACGATCCTTCGAATAACTAGAATTCAATTTCTGGGTTTAATTAACTATCTTTATCATCTTCAAATAAAACTGGGTTATTGTTAAACTCAGCAGATCACAACTGAAATCGGTTTCAACAATTTGAAACTCACAAGACATATGGAAAACAAAAGAGAAAGTGGGGCTCGGGCCACCTGTCTAGCGAGCTTGTGCGAATGGGTTACGGAATAAGCGGTGATAAGGATGGTAAAGGGACAAGAGCTGTTTAGGGATATGGGATAGAAGGCTTTGGAGAGCCATTATCGCCCATGTACTAAAGAGATATGGCATACAGAAGAAGAATGTTCAAAAAAAAAAAAAACACACACATTTGGAAAGACAAGGACATCTACCTAAAATCAAAGATCAAATTTTCAGTAGGCCTGCGAATCTTGGACAACAACAGCATAAATACAGCGACTTAATGGTGGTGTTGGGGGGGGACCAGCTGGTGACAATCAGCACCTCAAAACCAAACTAGAAATGTTCCATCCTCACGTCGTAAACAATTAATCTTTGCCTATAGTGATGAATTGGTGTTCTCTCAAGGAAACTCTTTGCAGGAGAGGAGATGGATTCTTACCTTTCCCAAGGATATATATGTTCTATGTGAAGGCTAGGGTGAGCTTCAATCCCTACAGTCGTTCAAGACTGTAGGGACTGAAGCTTACTCCAGACCTCAGATGGAACATATGTACGATCCATCGTTAAAATTATGAGAAAATAATTTGTTTCTTATACAGCTTCAAGATGTAAGAGATATCGGCTCGGAATGGGAAATCGGAGATCCGAGTTCAAATTCCAGTCGCGTTCGTGATATTCACTTACGCGCAAATATCCTTAGGAAAGGTTGGAATCAATCTCCTCTCCTCTAAGGTATGGGTTAAATAGCAGGACAGACGAGGTCATATACCATTGGTTGTCAAACAGTATACAGCAGAAGTAAACGGCAACCTCCTGCAGAGAAAACCTCAGCCATGGCAGTGATGAATCGAAAGTACTTAAGGTCCTTAACTGACTGACTGACCGCTCCAATAAGTGCATAACTTCTCTAGATCAGCCCGAAAATAAAGAACTGCTGCCATATTTGAATTGAAGCTAGACATTCTTCAGTTTTTAGTTTTGATAGAATTCAAAAACGCCTCCGCGTATTTGTAGGTGCTGAATTATTTTTCATCTTCCACAGAGGAAATGCTGCAAGCCTTTCGTTATTCTATCTCTATTTCCATGGAAAACATTCTTACGACCTACTTTCCTTAGTTTTACAAATTCTAACCCTCACAGTTAAGACCTGCCATTCCATGCACACTGTGTCAAGCCTTACTCATTCACCTTGTATACCATTAGTAAGAAGCCACATCCACTCAAACAGCTTCTCCCCACGAAACGCTACCTTGTGGAACCATCTACCAAGAGGCTGCATTTCCCACCACTAAAATCTAAACAAACACTTAAACAGTATCTATCCCACATACCCTCAGAAACTACAATTACTCTTGATCTTACCGCTCATACAACAATTTCTTTAAGGAACCTTCTACCTTGATTGGATCTTGGGTGAATATTAGTAAAAAGAAAAAGATATTCCCGAACAAGTATAGCATATAAAATTGTGAACGAATTTAACCAAAGTTTTAGAGCTTATGGATTCGTATTCGTTTTAATGGCATCATTTATCTGAGAATGGATGTTCAGGAAATAAATTTGATTGTTCAAAAGCTAGCCATCTTCGAGAATATTAAAACGAAAATCCAGACCAACAGAATGTTTCAATACAGCCTTCGATGACATCGCTGCAATATCAATTACTGTTGGTGAGAAAGTATTTTCTCATTAAACGATCAAACAGTCAAGTCGATTTTTGCAACGCACAGCCGACACATTGATTGATGTCATTACGCTTTCTCTAGCAGAACAATTTAGTTTACAGTGAAGGCATGAACGTGGAATGGCAGTTTAAAGCAGTTTGCCTTGTTGGGACGCAACGGTGAACAAGATAGTTGAGCAGGCCATAACGAATATATTAGGTTGGTGCAAAAATAATGACGTAATAATGTCGTTTTTTGACTTATTTTTTAACGTCAAAAACGACATTATTACGTCATTATTTTTGCACCAACCTAATATAAAGAGAGGTCATTTTATGTTTTTTTGCAAGGGTTCTCAACCGTTGGCAGGGGAAGAATCGTTTTCCTTTTTCAAAAGTTTCTCATTGACTGTAAACTTCATCAGAATAAAATCGATTTAAATACCCTGAGCTTTTATTGAGCTGTTTGTCTACTGATAATTCAGTAGACAAACCCGGTATTCTATTGATTTTTTTTTTTTTTGTTTATTGAAGTTTGCTTTAGTTTATTTATTTAATAATTAGTTATGAATTAAAGCAAATTACTCTACATGTATTCACGTTTAAAAATCCATCAACATTTTCTATTACGACTAAATTTATAAAACTCCTATATGTAAATAATCCATGTAACGGTATATATACTAACAAGAAAAAGAATGAATATTTTCTTATCTATATAACAAATGCGAATGCCAGTGTGCCACCTTTAATCGCTTTTATGAATAAGATACATCAAGGACACTATTGTCTCAAGAAAATATAATTTTCGATGAATAATGAATTTTTAAAATAATTTTCATTTAAAAAAAAATTTAATTAGAATAATTTATAAAGTTTAAATTTTTTCTAAATCCTGTGTTTAATTTGAAAAAGGTGATTTTGTTATTAAGTAAAAACTATATATACGAATCATAAATGAAAAAGCTTACTACAATTCAGCGACCCCAATATTTTAAAAAGAATTTTGAATTTATTTTTTGTATGTGTGTATAAATGTGCCCATTATTTAAATACAGACGTCCCTGCATGACATTATCAGAAAATAAGGGCGATAACTATAATAAATTTAAAACCAAAGTAGCTAAAATTCAATAAAATATAAATTACGGTGAACATTTTCTTAAATTTTTAAGATTACTGGGTAGTTAAAAAGTATATAAAAAGCGCTCACGTTATATTCCGCAAGTATTTTTTACAGATATGCCCTCCGTAAAAAGAATTAGTCAGTCAGACAAGCTGTTAACGTGTCAATACCTTAAATAAACACCTAACTACGTGTTAAAAATGAAACCATTTGAGAAATGTTATTTAATCTTGTAATTCAGTAATACATGTGTCGCTTTGCATCTGTGAGTTCAATCTCTGTGTCTGGTAGTACTGTGAAGTCGCGTAGTATGTTTCAATGGAAAAATAACCGAAATGAGAAAAAATAGTGAATATGGGAAAGCGGGATGAGAACAATTTTGTACCGTGGATTAAATAAAAGTTTTGGTTCGAAATTCGCAGTAAGTTATCGAGTAGGCAGACAGATTGAAAGATACGCAGGTGGTAGCACTTCATATTTTTTATACTTTTCTTTTCTTTATCTCTGTCTTCCAGATAGTATTCTATCACTATCCTAGGTCTACTGAGAAGGTTGTCAGTGCTTCACTTATATGCTCTATTCTTTCAGTCATCTTATTTCTCCAGTGTCGTTCTCTATTTACTATTTTCATTTCATTCCGTAGGGATTGGTTACCAAACTTTTCCCCTCCATATAGGATCAGCTATGCCTGATTTGAATATTTCTCATCGAACAACTGCCACAATTGCATGATATTAAAGATATGCAGTTCTTGGTCAGGTTTTCTTGATATAGTGACTTTAAAAACTGAGAAAATAATCCATAGAAACGTCAGCATTGAAGGAATCCATATGGCTTCGATATGTATATAACATCTTCATATTGTGGTTCCAATATATCAACCCTTAAGACCTTCCATACAGTTCAAAATGAAGAGGTGGGTGTGCTGGTGAAATAATGGATTGCGGCTCAGAAGGAGAAATCAGAGAGCCGAGTTCGAATTCCATTTAGGTTCACTTACGCACAAGTTAACTTTGGAAAGGCATGAGTCCGATTCGCTCCAGCTATGGGTTAAATAGTAGGATTTGTATCTAGAAAAATCATTGTTATTCTCAATAAATTGGTAATGCAATATTTACTCGCAAAAAATATTAATGCAAACCAAAATATGTTTCAGCTTTAAATAACCGACAAAATATTGACAAAAAAAATATAAAAAAAGATCTGGCCGATATCTTAATATTTGCCTTTCTTCCCATCTCCCTCGACAAGACATTAATCAACCTGACAAAATTCACATATGGCTTCTCCACGAGTTTCCTGTCTTTTGAGAAAAGCATCTTTTGAGAAAAGCATCTTTTGAGAAAAGCAACTTTTTCGTAAATAAAATCAAATCTTTTTTTAACGTCGATCGGGATATCTTTCGGGATAGCTCTTTTTCGCCTTAAGTATTTCCTGCTTTAATTTCTATGGTTAATTAGTTAGCCAATTACCATAGATAAATAGTGTCAC
>OZ010577.1:93070555-93073055 GCA_963932145.1 Acanthosepion lycidas | reverse complement strand
CTGATAAAGATTTTTCACGACACTTTGGCTAAGTATTTAAACAGATGTTATTATCATTTTCCCCTTTAAAAGTCAACTAACAAAATGACCACAGCATCCCAGAAAACTGTTATTACACCTTTTCAAACTAACCACCTTTTTTTTTTTTTTCTTTTTTTGTATTTTTCCATATTTGGGTAGCCAATGTTTGGAATTATAATTTTCTTCAGGATCGTACTGCTAAAGCCAAGTTTCATTCCCCCGTTACAAATCATCCTAGAAAGCTTTCAGGACTTCGATTCAGTTCGTTAGAAAATTTCCTTTGAAAGCTCTGCTCTTCTCTGTGGCTGAACTGGGGACAGAAACTTTGGTACGTAACGAGCAGAACATTCACTCAATTTAAATATTCAGATAAGATTGTGTGAAGTGAACTACACTCTGATCTTTACGCTGTTAACTATTGTTTGTGCTGTTATAGTTGATCACTCAGTTAAATCTCGAACATCATTGGTTTTTTTTTTTTTTCACAAAGCAATGAAATACCAGTTCCCGTACGATCACCGAAGTTAATGAACTTCGAACCTTGTCAGTACGTAAATGGGTGACTGCTTAAGAATACCAGATGCTTGCGTTTTGGGTGGTGTCATGGCTCACAATTGTTAACTGAAGAGCCGGGTTCCAATTTCAGTTGGGTTTTTTATTTTTTTATTTTTTTTTAAGTATTTCACCGCAAGTAAGGCGGGAGTGCCACTAGCATGCAAGGGGTTTACAGAGAGTGGGAGTAAGAGTAAAAATGAGTGATAGAGAAAAGGATGAAGAGAAGGACGGGGAATTAGATCAAGGTATCTGGAGATGTCGATTGACAATGTATTTGAATAATTGGCGATTATGGTTATCAGGGAAGTAAGAGGGAGGGCGTTCCACAAGCAGAAAATGAGAGAATGAAGCTACTGGAGTAGAAGAGACGGCTACATTTAACCGTTTCGACAGTGAAAAGGATGGACTGAGATGCCAACCTAGTAACACGTTTAAATTCATGCAGTTTGGGAACCAGCGAAAGTAGCTCATCGGAGCAGTTACCGTGAAAGTATTTGTAGAAAAGACAGAGGGAAGCGACGATACGTCTGTGAGAATGAGATTGTAAACGAGATGCCAGATCAGGGCCAATTACGTTGCAATATCCGTCTCTGGATTTTGTCGAGGACCTTAAGACGACCAGCGGGGGCTCCAGACCATAATAGCAGTAATATTCCATACAAGTTATATATTCACTTTCGCGGAAATACCCGAGGGAAAGCCATGAATCAACCTCTTCTCCTCCAGCTATGGGTTAATTAGTAAGACTTGTATCACTAAACCATTATGATCGCTGAAAATAATTCTTCCAATGTAAAAATATTTTCCGGCTTTAAATAATCTACAAAGAGTTGATAAGCCGTGGAACCACCATTTAATTGCTGGTGTTCCCAGGTTCACCCTGACACAGGGTGGTATCACCCGTTAGGGTCCCAGCTATGGGCAAGTAGTTTCCCCAAAACTGCGATCAAAACACTATGAATGTGTAAAAATAGGTTTTAATACCAGAAATACTTTTTGTAAAAAAAATATTAACAGCAATTCATTTTTGAAAAAAACATATATTACCAGCAGTACATTTTTGAAAAAAAAAATATTACTAACAATATATTTTTAGAAAAAAATATTACCAACAATAAAAATCTTGTCGGCATTAAATAACCTAATGCGATTGATATGCCGTAACCCCCCACCCAAAAAAAAAACTATACATTTAAAAAAAAAAAAATATTACCAGCTATAATTTCTGAAAAAAATACCAGAAATACATTTTTTTTTAAATATTACCAGCGATACAAATTTTATCAGCATTAAATAACCCATTGTGGTTGATGTGCCATAAACCAAACCATCATTCTTCACGGATTGTGCAGCTTTAGAAAACTGTAAACGGGTGTCATATGGGAAGAAAATGAATAACTACTGACACCAAGGTTCGAACGTGACACTCTGGACTTATGAATATGTTTTCCGCCAGGTGTATAAATAGTGGTGTCAAGCTACTGACTGCAGTGATTATTGAGTGACTAATGAATGAAACTATCCAGTCGAGTTAGTGTGAATAATTGTGCGTCGATGATTTGGGTTTTGATTTAAGATTTACCGGACGTTAAGCCGAACCGCGCAACTAAAAAAGGTATTCACTAAATTGGTTAATTATCTTTGGTTGACTTTTACTTTTTTGTTCTTGTTAAATATTTATTTACGGTGGTAATTAATTACTGTTTTATTCTAACACTGAAGTCTTGATTTATACTTAATTATTTACGGCTTCTTTTCGTCATAAAAATCGGGATAGGCCGGAACTTTCAATTCCACAGTTCATACGTCCCAAGAGTCATAACTTTTCTTCGAATTGCACAAAGTTTCTTTCTAAGTGAATTCAAACGTCTATAAAGAAAAAGGATTTTGCAACTTCTCCTAAAGAATGCGATTGATATTCGAA
>OZ010577.1:93055555-93068055 GCA_963932145.1 Acanthosepion lycidas | reverse complement strand
TAACAATAAACACATATAAAATCATATTCAAATAAATCAAAAAATATTATATAATAATAATAATAATAATAATAATAATAATAATAATAAATAGCATAATAAAGTATGTTCAGCAGATGTTTTTATTTCAAATTTCTGCCGACAGGCGGCACTCGCGCGCTGTTTTCCGTTCATACACCGATCTTGAATTCAGACTTGTTTATATCTGTACTCTGCCGTTGACGTTCTTTCAATTAAATTTCAATTGTGACTTAGAATAGATGGCTCAGAAGAAAAGTGCTAAGCGTATGGCTATATCGCTGGAAGATATTGTGAAAATCAATTATTTTATTCAGAATACTGTACATATCATAAATGCTGTAATAGGCAATGGGGGCGCTTATTTTCGGTTTATAGTGTGGATATTTCGTTTTTCGACTTAAGCCGTAACCTTTGGAACCAATTAACGATGTAGATTGAGGTATTCCTGAATTTATTTATTTTCGTCTGCCGGATTGAATATTCTGATAAATCTTATGAAAAAAAGTCGTGCTCACCGGCGAGACCATCATTAGATCTGACGTTCTTTGACCTCTCGGTTACGAAGAATCACCCGGTTAAGCAAAGCCCGAATATTGCTTTTGAAAACAGAGCTTTTTTGATTCTTGAAATATACATCACTTCAGAGTCACTAACATGTGCACTCACCGGGGAAAACGGCCCTAGATCTGACGTTCTTTGACCTCTCGGCTACTAAGAATCTCCTGGTTAAGCAAAGCCCGTATAGTTCTTTTGAACACAAACCTTTCTCGATTCTCGAAGTATACATCACTTCACAGTTTCTTAACCTAACGTTTAAGCAATAAATTAAATATATATATATATATATATATATATATATATATATATATATATATATATATATATATATATACATATATATATTGGGTTTAAAACGTAGGAAATGTGTGTGTTTGTATGTAATAGTAAAAAAAACACCTCGGAATTAGTTCTAAATCACTTTGGATGATAAAAATAGTTTCAGCATAGGAATCCTTCTATGTTCCAAACCTAATCAGCGCGCAAGGGTGTCGTGTAAAGATAATAACAAGAAATAAATACTTTTCATCTGCAGTTAACGTACATTGACCGTGATTTTCCTCAAGTGGGATGTTGAAGACGGTACTTGAGCTTTCAATATTTAGTCGTAGGTGGCAGAATCGTATTACAAACAGATATATAAGATTTCATAGCCCTTATCTATGTAAATATGTGCATGTACTTCACACACACACACATACATACATACATATATATATATATATATATATATATATATATATATATATATCCGGAGAGGTAGAAAGAGGATATTGCTCACACAATTGACTGTACATGGTAGCATAATAAATATGCAGAGAAAAAAAAATGATTTAATTGGTGAAAAAAGTATTCGTACAATACAAAAAGAGAGAATACTTAATCTTTATTTAATACTTTGTAGAATAGCCATTATTCACTTCTACAGCATCCAACCTCTTCTTGTAGTCCTCAATTAATGATTTGTAAATTTTAGTTGCTATTTTATTCCAATATTCTTTGCATATGGTCTTCAGATCTGGGATATTTGTTGGAGCTCTCTATTGGATTTGAATTTTCAAATAACGCCGCAGATTCCCGATTGGGTTTAAATCTGTGAACTGGCTTGGCCATTTCAGGATATTTACAGGATATTTACTTTATTTTTAGCAAATCATTTCTTCATAGATTTTGCATTGTGCTTAGGATCATTATCTCGTTGGAAGATCCAATCAAGAGGAAGTTCAAAATTTTCAACCGAAATCATTAAATTTGCTTCCAGAATATTTTGATACGCTGGGGAATTCATTCTACCATCTAATATTAATATGTTACCAGTACCTTTTGCAGAAAAGCATCCCTTAACCATGACATTACCACCACCAAATTTCACTGTTGGAACTATGTTCTTTTGTTTGAAGGCATCGCCATCTTTCCTCTGTACATGATTTCTAGAATTATATCCAAACAACTCAGTTTTGGTTTTGTCTGTCCATAATACTCTTTCCCAATACGATTTTTCCTTATCCTTACACTTATGAATGAATTTCAACCTGGAATCTGTGTCTTTTCAATAGCAGTGGAGTTTTCCGAGGGGAGTGTGACTTTAGATTGTCACTAAGAATATCATTGCTTATTGTCCATTTAGTGACACATATTCCTGATAAATGCAAATCATCCTGCAACTCTTGACGGGTAACCATTGGGTTTTGTTTAATTTGGCATTAATTTCCCCGAAGATCTTGAAAAAAATCTTCCGTAAAGCATCTGTTCTTCTTTGGATTTCAACAGTTTTGAGGAGTTTTTTTTTTTATAGCTGGCATGCGTTAATGGAATATTCGAG
The DNA here is from genome assembly GCA_963932145.1 of Acanthosepion lycidas. NCBI lineage: Eukaryota > Metazoa > Mollusca > Cephalopoda > Sepiida > Sepiidae > Acanthosepion > Acanthosepion lycidas. The sequence continues at coordinate 93,065,654 of OZ010577.1, read as the reverse complement.
TTGTCTAAGAATTTCCTGTAAGTTTTACCTTCTTTCCAGAGCTCAACAATCAGTTCTTTTTACGAATTTGTCAATTCTTTACCTCTTGCTATGATGATAACCTTGAACGAATATCAATTACAGATTGTTCTGTTTATTTTTTTAGGCTAAAAATAACCACTGATAACAATATTGGAACATTCTAGAATATGCACTTGAATAATCTAGAGTATTAAAGCAATTTAAAAGTTTTAAAATCTGAAATTTGTATTGTATGAATAATTTTTCATCCATTAAAATGGATAAATGGGTACTATTTCCATTAAATCAAAATATTTTATGTTTTTACGCGTATTTAATTATTAGGCATCTGTGTACAGTTAACTATATTAAATGTATGCCGATTCATTAGTTGGAAATACAATAAATTAAAAATTTGTATGCGTGCGAATAGCTGCTGTCGTCCAATCTCTCTCTCTCTCTCTATATATATATATATATATATAATGTCATCTACAGACAGACTGTTTCGCTGTATCACAGCTCATCAGTGCGGCTAGACATCCGGTTGCCTCTAGCTAGGATCGAAACCCGACTGAATTGGTATCAGGTGGATATTCTACCACTAAGCTGTCGGCGCACGGTTGGGATGAAGGTGGATTTTTGGCATATTTATTTTAGAAAACACGCCCAGTGACCGACAGTGACTCAATTCGGCTTGCGAAGATATGTATATATAGTATAAAGTTTGTCACTTAACTGATTGGTGTTATCTTCAGCATCCCGACCCCACAGTTTCATAAACAGACCCTCCAGCAATCATTCCATCTATTCGTCAGGAGGTATCAGCAATTGATTGATTATGTTTCCCCTTTTTTTTATATGAAAGTGTACACTGAGATCAACGGCGAGTGGCAGCAGTCTTTTTCATGCTTGAACGAGATCTTCAGACTATATGTGTTGTCAGGCCGGCATTATCACGACGTTATATTCCCGACAACACACATGGCCTGAAGGTAGCCTTCAGGCATGAAACAGACTATCGCCGCTTGGTGTCCACTTTTTTTTTTTTTTTTTTGCATGCGCTCTCTCTGATACAGAGTACTTTTACACATAAAGATAGCACTTTTTAAAAAATCAGTTCTCTCCACGCAAAGTGATAACGCCACCAAAACGCAAAAGTGGCCATTAGAATTGAAGGAAAAGACTTCAGAAGGAACCGGAAACCCAATCTTAAACAGGAAACAAGAGATAAACCTCTACTCCTGTTCAAAAAACAAGAGAGGAGTCTGAACCGGGCGATAGTTAAACCTATCTTCAAATGTCTATATAATACTAAAAGTCTGTGATTGCGTGGGTGTATGCTTTTGTAGTGTGTCCGACAGGAACATAATGATTTACGAGTTGTTTATACAGTAAGTATTTCTATTAATTTTCTTCAAACAGACAATTTTCTAATTAAAATATTTCTAAATTAAAGACAGACACAAAGAGATCCCGATTTGCTGTCCACTTTTTGAGGGGAGTATTTATATTTCAGCTTTCTTTAAAGAAACAATATTTTAAATATTAAAAAAAATTAATTTTTGGCATATTTCAAAAATATTTTTAAATGAATATGATTTTAAAATATTTTTTGGCATATTAAATTTTTTTTTTCAGTTAATCTGATTTAAAGTTCAGGTTCATCCCGGAAGTTCTATTCCTATTAAATTCTGTAAACAATCAGTAAAACGTTAAACATGATCTTGTAAACCAAACCAATGATGTCACGAACGAATTGAAATATTTAATTGAATCATAATAAATTAAATTGAAGGAAAATAGGTTTGTTAAGTCAGGTAGCTGTTATCGTACTTGTCAAAATTGGATGGGGGTTCCTTCTTAACCTTTTATTTGAAGTAGTTTGGTATGTCAACTTTTTGTTTACGTCATGAATATCTCTTCATGTTAGATTTAATATCCATTTTAATTGTTGCTGTTGTTGAAAGTCCTCAAGTCATGTGGTTTTTGTTATTTGATACAGGTATTTGTCTGTGATTCGCCAGTCCTCGAGGTTCGAAGAGTGATGTTCCTAGCTCACAGGTTTCAATCACTGGACGCAATTTAACGATTGAGCTGAGAAACCTGTTGCATACAGCTGACAGATATTTCAGGACAAGTTTAGCGCCATACATGACATCCATATGGAAGTCTCGACCTGACGAGGCCATTTAAGAATATAACTTGAGTTTTTAAAGTTAATGTTTTGGTTTTGTAGCAATTGGCGGTGTTGTGGGAAACAATTCCTAGCGCAGCCTATTCTATGTTTATTTTCCTTTTCTCCTATGCTAAATTCGTTTTGGATGTGGTATGGAAGACTTAAATGGTCAGTGCCTATCTCTTCCCATCTGTGTTTGTATATGCACAGGACATAGACTAGAAAAAATATTAAATTGACTGGAGTTCTCGTTTCCTACTTGTCATACTCCTGATGAGATTTGAAATGCTTTGGTATTGGGGTCCTTGCTAAATATGTACGATTTTGTCAACCGATATAGTTCGTCTGTTAAATTTAGACATCTAGCAGTGCCAGAGCTTGGATAGAGGTTTCTAATGGATGGGATGATGAAACATCTATTGATGTTGTCATATGACTCTGTGATATAACATCATTACACCGCTTACCAGAACGATAACCAAATTGGACTGTGAGGAGTTGACTTTCAAAAAAATAAAAAAATAAAAAATCAGGGGATGCGGAGAGAAGAAAAGGCAGTGCAACACAGAGAGGGTTTGAAAGGGTGGGGTTATCTTAGATAAACGTAGTTGTTTGTAGTGAATGGCTAAATCATGTCTCGTGACCTAACACGAATAAATTAACCCTTCAACCGCGAGTGACCTTTTAAAATCTTCGCGAATTTGTTACAGACTAAGGGAACCTAGACAGTGTCAAATGTCCAAGCGAGAAACAGAAAGGGGGAGAGAGACAAAGAGTAAAACAGAAAAAGAGATCGAGACATAGGGAAATTAAAAAAGGAGTGCGACACCAAGAGGGATTGGAGAGAGTCATCGTAGATAAAGGTAGTTGTTTGGAATGAGGGGGTTAAATCATGTTCCGTGAATTGACGATGTGCTGAAAACATTTCAGTATTTTTAGGAGAGTCCATGTCAGTCAGTTATGGCATGCGCGATACACACTTAGTCGATCATGTATCTTTCGAAACATGACTGACGAGGCAGATTTTTTCCCGTAGTAGCTTGCCATTTCTTTCTGAGATAGACCAGTTGCCACCCAAGGCAATAGAACCTGTCCTGCTATTTACCCTTAGCTGGGTAAGAAAAGGAGTCATACCTTTCCCAAGAGTATTAGCTCGTAAGTGAATGTAATGGATTTGACTGGAATTTGAACTCGGCTCTCCGATTTCTCAATACGATTACTCCACCGTGTCTTCTACTATGTCACTTTTTTTTATAACTATTTAGAAATATTAGGTTAGTGCAAAAATAACGTTAAAAAATACGTCCAAAACCGACATTATTTTTGCACCAAACTAATAGTAATGAGCTGAAAAGTACAGTGTGACATTAAAAAAAATTATTAGTAAATCCGTGTAATTTATCCTGGTCCTGTTCACGACGTGACAGCACCATTGATTTAGCAATATGCATTCGGACTACTCTATAAATATCTGGAATCGTTTGTCTTTTCCTCTCTTTTGTTTCTGTAATTGTTTTTCCTTCTTTTAATTTAGCCAAGTTTCGTTCACAAGGCGAGGCTTTCAGACTATGAGAGTGTGACCCAGTCAGTCGCAAGTTACAAGCACAAAACAATAACACTTATAAAAATGAAAATTTAAAAAAAAAAATCTTCACAACGAAATGTTTCAATTGGACGAACTTGAAAAGTGAGAACATCGCCCAGCATTTGTTTTGTTTTAAGTATTTTCCTCCCTCTCTCTCTCTCTTTTACTTTCTCTCTCTCTCATTCTCATTTCCTCTTCCTGTCTCTTTCTTTAATTTTGCTGAATAGATAGGTTTTTATTTTTTCTCTTAATCACCCACCTCCTTTCTTTCTTTCTTTCTTTCTTTCTTTCTTTCTTTATTTATTTGTTTATTTATTTATGTATGTATTCGTTCCTATCGTACTTTCTTTTCTTTCTTTCTTTCTTTCTTTATTTATTTATTTGTTCATTCATTCACTGATTCATTCCTCCTTTCGCTTTTGTAGACTTTTTTGTTAACGTATTTCATTCATTCATTCATTCATTCATTCATTCATTCATTCATTCATTCATTCATTGCGTTCTTTCTTTCTTTCTTTCTTTCTTTCTTTACTCACATTGCTTTTTCTCTTACTTTATTTCGCACTTCCATTTTTCTTCTTTTTCCTTCTTTTTTTATTTCTTTCGTTATCCATTATTTATATATTTCTGACATTGTTCGTATTTATTTAATATTTGCATATCGTTATCCTAACATTTTTATGTATCCATTAACTATCCCTGTTCATATCTATCTATCTATCTATCTATCTATCTATCTATCTATCTATCTATCTATCTTCCTGTTTTTCTTATTTCCTCTCTTTCTTCATACCCGTCTCCTCCTTTTTTCTTTTCTTTTTTTTTTATTTAACTCTTTCGTTTTCCCTTTCTTGCTTACGTTTACCAGTTTGTTCCTTTCTTTCTTTCTTTCTTTCTTTCTTTCTTTCTTTCTTTCTTTCTTTCTTTCTTTCCACTCCTTTCTCACTGCCCTCACTGACGCTTGCCCCAGGACGTCACTGAAAATTAGGATTGGAGGAATGTAGGTCACAAATGACGTCATTTGCTGCTTTATTGATGCCATGTTATCAAACTTGATCGGATGACGTAATCTTGAAATAGACACTGTACATATATATATATATATATATATATATATATATATATATATATATATATATATATATATATATATATATGTTCATTGTTCATTTTTGACGAGGGTTACCCTCCATTCCGCCCGCCTTTCTCCTTTCATACTTTTATGTAATATATCCCAAGGTTGCTTTACTTTTTCTCATTTTATTTTTATCTTTCTTATTGTTGACACTCTGGAAGTTACGTCTTTTATTATTTTTATTAACCTATTGCTGAGAAACACACAGACTGATTTTGTTTTATTTTATTTTAGGCAGACACTCGAATAAAAGAATTACCGGAAATGCGTTTCATCCTGCCGTATTTCGTCGAGTTATTTTAGTTTATTTCTTATGTAGTCTATGTAATAGAGAATCTACGCAAGGTCAGTAGTCGACAGTGAAATGCAGAGTTTTAAATAAACAAACCTAATCTTCACGACTTTTGGGTTATACGAGCTTTGCCGGATGTTCGGTTACAGGCTGTTTACATGGCTTTTTGGTTATAAGGTCTTTGCACGGATTCGGGGTTATAGGTTTTGCAGGTCTTTTTGGTTATATGTCCTTTACACGGAGTTTTGGTTATAGGATTTTTGCAGGTTTTTTTTTGGTTGTAGGGTCTTTTCACGGATTTTGGTTTATAGGGATTTAAAGAGCTTTTGGGTTATAAATTCTTTGCACGGATTTTATGTTAGAAGGTCTTTGTAAGGTTTCAGCTTTCTTTAGTAGGACTATATGTACTTTTTATTTTACTCTTATTCTCTTCTCTCTCTCTATCTCTCTCTCTCTCTTAATCTTTTTCCATCATTCTCTTTCCTTCTTTCTTTTTCTCTCTTCCATTTTCTCTCTCTTCCTCTCTCTCTCTCCCTCTCTCTCTCTTTGCTTCTGTCACTCCCTCTTTTTTCTCTTTCTGTCTTTCTTTCTTTTTTCTCGTTTCCGTTTCGCTCGCTCACTCCTTTTTCTCTCTTTCTCTTAGTCACTTTCTCTCTTTTTCTCTCCTTCTAATTCTATCTCTGTTATCGTTATTTATTTTTTTACCTTTTTCCCGCACATTCGTTATTTTTCGTTTTCTTTTCACTCTCTCCCCCTATCTTTCTCTTTCTCTCTCTCTCTCTCTCTCTCTCTCTATGTCAAATTATCTTTCGACTTCTTTTTTCTCTCTTTTCTCCTTCTCATTTTCATTCTTTTGTTTTGTTTCTCTTTTATTTATCTTTGTTTTTGTTCATTTTTCTGTCTCTTTCTCCTTCGCTTCTTTTCCTTTTCTCTCGTTTTCCTTCGGGCTCACTCCTCTCCTTTCTCTCTCTCTCTCTCTCTCTCTCTTTCTTTCTTGTTCTATCCCTGTTTATCTTTATCTCTTTTTCTCTCTCCTTTTCTAACTCGTTCTTGTTCCCTTTCGGTTGAAATACAAAACTAATGACAAACTGACTTCCATGTTGCCTTATGCAATGGAATCAATAGTTTGGAGCGCTACTCGAGTTAGCCCCCGAAGACACCTTGATTACAGTCACTGATCGTTAGTGGAGGTTGGAGAAGTGGCGACGAATCACTCTGTAAAACAGTGCATTAAAACCCCAAGAAGAAAAATTTTGCCAAAGTTCAATAATTAATGTAAACGTTATTGAGAAAATAAAGCTCTTATATGGAGAAACCTTCCTAATATTTTTTTTTATTTACGTTATTCGGAATGTTATGTCATTTTCATTGCCATATTCACAACGTTCCGGCCGTTGTATGCTCCGGCCTTCTTCAGGTGACTGGAATTTCGAACCGAACACTATTTCGTAGATTGCCTCTTTCAGTTATTTCTCTTTAAATCAACTCTCAAAGTTGTTATTTTTTTTTTTACCGGTGTGCATATTGCAATTTTTCCGTTATTATTATTTCATTACTCTTTTTTCTTTTTACCAGAGCTTATATTGCAATTTTTGTGTTCTTAATCATTGATTTTCTCTACGACGCCTTATTTTTGGTTCCCATATTGTATTCATTTCTATTCTTAGTCGACTCAGGAAATTTTTGTGGCTTAGAATATGTGCTGATTCCAGAGAACATCACTCGAAAATACGAAAATTTAAGGAAAACAAATAAATAGCCAACAAAGAGTTGATAAGACGTAACAAACAAATAAATAAACTGCAGAAAATGAGGCTTACAAAAAGTACACTTGTACTAAAAATCAGAAAGAGACTGTTTAAATTTAGGGGGAACATCATGAATACTGAAAGTACCAGGGGTAAGAGGAAATATGAATTAATCTAACGAGCTTGCTTAAATCCGTGGCAGAACAGGGACTAGGAGTAGAAAGGCGACAATTATTGTTTTAAGCTATTAGGTTGGTGCAAAAATAATGACGGTTTTTGACGTTAAAAATACGTCAAAAACCGTCATTATTTTTGCACCAACCTAATACAAAACCTAGGAATTTGTGCTGAGCCATGATCGCCCACATCCCGAATAGAAATGGTACATAAAAATGTAATTTTATTGAAAATCAGAAAGAAGGGAATTATCTGTCAGAATAATGAAGGTGGTAGAGTAACGGATAACGGCTCGGATTGAGGAATCGGAGAGCCGGGTTCGAATTCCAGTAGAATCCATTACATTCACTTACGCGCTAATACCCTTGGAAAATGCATGGTCCTCTTCTCCCCCTTCCTCAGCTAAGGTTAATAGCAGTACAGCCCTAGGCTTAGGGGTGGGGGGTGCAACTGGTCTACCGCAGAAAGAAATGGCAACCTACTGCGGAAAAAAATCTGCCTCGAAAGATACATGATCGACTAAGCGTGTATCACGCATGGCATATAACTGATTGATTACTGAAAATATATGATACTAGACTTCCTTGGTAAATTACTAGTTGATATCATTAATAGGTTTTTAGTCGTAAAGTAGCAGTTTGCAGAATGAGTGTAGCGGTATTTGAAGAGCGAGTTTATTCATTATTAACCCAGCAGCTATTAGTCTACAATAGGCAAACAAACGGAAGGTAAAATTTAAAACAACGAGTCCCAGCAGTATATAGAAAACAGGAAAAATGGAAACTTTGAATTAGAAAAGTGTTTAAGGCACAAGATCAGCTGTCATAGAAAGGTAGAAAAAGGTTGTGAAGAAGAAGAAGAGGAAGGGTATTATGAAAGTATCGGTGGAGGGGGTTAATTGAAAAATACATTTTTTTATCCAGCCTCACATGTGCTTAAGAGGAAGAGAAACATTGTACAGTTAACATTTATTATGATCTCCTTTTGAAGATCTTTAAAAACTCGGTATTGACTATTGAAAAAGAAGAGTATTGCATTCATTGACGACCTACTATGAAAAGAATGCGAAACATCGTATGTGCAAATTTCAAAGAGCCAGAAGAATTTTATTTTCTCTGTAATATGGCCCATCGTAATTTCTTTTATTAGTTTTTTTTTTCCTAGTTAGTAATTCCTACGCAGATATCAATGTACGGTATATCAAGTAGATTATTTGAGCACCTCTTTTACTATATTTAAATTACTCGATCAGGAGGTGAAGATTTTTCCTCTTGTTCGATCTATAATTAGTTTTATCTATTTTTGCAGTTATGTAATATTATTCGAATGTTTTATTGTACTGAGTATTTGATTGGCTAAAAGTTTCGTGCGACAAAATTCGAAACGGATTCTTACAATTAACACTGGTTTTGATGGAATATTACTCCTTTGATATTAACATACACCAGGTGATCTCCTCTAATTGCTCTAATCAGTTTTTACTGAATGTATGGATTCTTTACGTACATCTCTAGAATTATAGAAATGTTATATTTTCCAAACACGGTCACCACGTTATGGCCGTATTCATAGTTGATAATACTGAATGTTGGCTTTTTTCCTTTTTTAACCGATGTCAAGAATATGTCGACTGTATCCAGTTATAAATGTTAAAACTCCACGAAAGGGAACTATCTGTTTACTGTATCTATGTCTGCCTTTTTTTACTCTTGTACAAACTAAACCTATATCTACCTGTGTTACAGAAATAAGCTGTACATTTAACTGTTTCGACAGTGAAAGGGTGGGACCAACATACCAACCTAGTAGCACACTTAAATTCATACAACCGGGGCACCAACGAAAATAGCTCGTGAGAGCAGTTGCCATGAAAATATTTATAGAAAAGACAGAGAGAACCCACATTACGTCGGTGAGAAAGTCACTGGAGCCGAGATACCAAGTCAGGGCCGATCACAATGCATATCAGTCTTTGGATTTTGTCGAGGACCTCAAGATGAACTGTGGGGTCACCAGATCATCTATGGCAACAGTATTCAATGCATGGACGAATGATAGATATTTTATGAATAGTTGATGATGTAAATCTCTTATTATTCTTAATACGAACTTAAGTAAGAATAAATCCTCTATTCTTCGCATAAATTTTCTTAAAGTATATTGTTATAAGTGTTCTATTTTATTATTAGTTATTCTTGTTAATCGCTTACTGAGTCTAATTTATACATTTAAATTTAACATTGGTATCGCCACTACTGAAATATATTACTTATCGCATAACATTGTTCACATCCACTATATGGTCTCCGTAAACGTCCATTAAGTGTTGATGAATATCAATGTGTGTAATTTTTTCCCAATTTCTGCTTGGTAGGTACTTTCATATCAGACAGTATTTTGTCAGATTGCTATCTTCAACAAGCCAAGTAAACATTCTGGTTATGGTTAGGATGGTTCACGCTCTAGTGTTATAACATCAAAATACAACGCTCATGGAATAGAATAATAAAGTAGAAAGCATTACTTTAAGAGTCACCCTCTTATATTTCAATTTCTTGATCAGAAATGTATTTTTTTTTTCTAAATGATCTTTTTATTTTATTAATTGTTTGTGACTTTTCAGAACTCTCGCTCCATGTTCATTTTAAATGCACCAGATGGTGATATCTTTTTGTTTCCATTTACAACGAAATTTAGTACAGTTACGTACTTTTGAATGAAATCAAACATTTTAATCTTATTTTAATAAGCGTCGGCGAAGAGCAATTCATTTTATTCATTAATTTGTCCTTCTCATTCAGTTTTACTTTTTAAAAAAGTACAAAAAAACATTACGATTACATTGTGAAAGCTTTTTATTAATGTTCACACAACAGTGACGACCTTGCTTTATTCTTTTCGCTAACGACATTCACTTGCGAATGGAATGCTGAAAAGTTCTCTGCCTGATCCATTGGTCGAAATCTGACCATATGACTAAACA
>OZ010577.1:93048055-93050555 GCA_963932145.1 Acanthosepion lycidas | reverse complement strand
CCTGGCCCGTTTGTCTGCTTTATAAAAACGGGAAGGGTTTCCCTTCAAAGTGAAAGAAACTGCAAATCCTAAAAGGACAACTAGAGTAATAAAAAAAAAAATACATCTGGAATATCCGTAAAAAGAAGCAACAACTAAACGCTTAAATTCCTTATAATTGCTGAAATTAAAAAATATACCGTACCCCAATAAATGTGAAATGTCTTTTCTCAATAGACACTGAATGCCTTAGATTTTATTTAATACGCGTATTTAAGAATAGTAAATTTAATTGAAGACATAGGTTTCGAGAAATATTTTACTAAAAGCCAGTATATATACACCAAACGACATGCATTATGATTTGACTCTATAGTCGGAACATAGAAAAATACTCTCTTTTTTTCACTGCCAATACCTTAGACGTTTTTAAAAAGGAGACTGAAGTACGTACATCTTACATATAAAGTACAGTGTATGTGATTGTGCGTGTGTCCAATCAACTCCTCCGCTCGCACTGGTCCGATTTTAATGAGTCATAGCTCATTCAAAAGCCCTAGAAAAGTTAGGAGCAGGGAACGATTTTCGTTGAGCTCAGATTCAGGGTTGCCAGACTATGCGAGGTTAAAGATATGTATTAATATATTATAGTAGCCATTACCGTTGCTTTCATGGTTCAAGGAGAGTAACTCTTATTTTCCTTTTGTATCCAAAATTGCAGTGCACGTTTTATTATAAACTAGCTTAAAAGCCGCATTTACTCTAGTTCCTTTGGAGACTCTTGCTTTGGCCATCATCACAATAGCTAGTGAGGAGTAGATGCGATAGGCATCAATAAACTATAGACGAACTCAAAATTGATCGCTGCATTTAAGTATTGAATTAATGTTTAAGCTTACCTATTAAAAGTTCAACGATAATTCTTCTGTTGCCACTTAATTTAGATACGATTTGATGTGCGTAAATCCTTGTTTCCCGTAAAATCAATTATTTTTATTTAATGGGTGACAGAACAGGGGACAATTTATAAGATAAAATTACTAGTGTAATGAGGGGAAAATAGAATTAATTATATATTCAACATTTGAAGCGTTAGAGAAACATAATAACTAATTAAGTAAAACCCATATTATGTAATCTACATGAATAAATGCAAAATTGGAGCTTAATTCTCCCACAAATTATAAAGCCTCAGCTCTAGTTTTATAGTAATTTAGATGCCTAAAGCTCAATAGCTGTATTATATATCATCTACTTCTAGGCACTATAACTCTTCAGGTTTAACTAATTTGCATATTGATTTTAAAAAAGTTTATTTCATTAATTAATTATCCTTCATTACTGTTCTTTTATTCGAGGATTGTTTTGATTTTCATATCAAAAAATAGTTCTGTTTAGGAATATTGTTTTATATAGTGTAGAAAAGTTTGGCATTTGCATTTTACTTGACTTTCAACAAGTTGGCATTTATTTCTAATCTTTCCTTAACTATAAAAAGCCAATTTATGAATGAAATGTTCATTTAAAATTTTGCTTTCAAAGTTTCAAGTAATGAATATATCTTTGCGAAGTGGTCGAAGCCTGCTAGTTTCCAATATATTGGCAAATGTTAAGTGTACTTTTGTACGATGAACCTCTTCCATTATCCTAAATGCTTTTCTAATTACATGTTTCGATTATTCCTGTTTTCTGAATGTTACTGATGCTCTTTTTTGTATCTTTTCCCACCCATGGTGCGGTGGGGTGGAATGCATATCAGTTCGGAATGAGAAATCGGAGAGTCGAGTTCGAATTCCGCTTGGGTTTGTTACATTCACTTACCTTGGGAAAGATATGAATTCATCTCTTCTCTCCACAGCTATGGGTTGAATAGCAATACCGACTGAGTCCTATAGCCTTGGTTGGCATCCAGTCTATCGCCGAAAAAATTTGACAGCCTACTGCAGGAAATCTTCTGCCTAGTCAGTCATCAATCGAAAGAGGGCATGATCGCGTGTATCACGTATGGCACTTAACTGTCTGACCTCCCGTTTGTTTGGGTATTTAACCAAATAGCTGCTGGGTTAATAATAATAATAAAATAACAATTAAAACAAATAATAGTAAGAAGGCAAACAATTATGCTTTAGATGATAAGTAAAGAAGCATTTAATATTGCACAATAAATATTTATTATGTTTTGATCTATGTCAATTATACCCACCAATACACATGGTACTATTTCACCCATCATGGTCGGGATACCGGCGACTAAACAGCATGCCTATCAGAAGTTTCAGGTGAGGAGGCTGGCTAAACACCCAGCAGTATTCAAAATATAACCTTTCAAAGCGCGAATGAATCATGTCATGCTATTAATGGCTATTTAGCCCAGGCGTTGGGGTGCAAAAATATCTGGGTTTGTGCTCAAGCACGCGTTAAACACACTGTTGAACAACTTAGCTTTTGTTAAGGCATCCACCAATAGTAAGGAAAAACCTGACGTAGCACTCGCTTTTTGATAGCATCCAATGATTTAGAA
>OZ010577.1:93018055-93043055 GCA_963932145.1 Acanthosepion lycidas | reverse complement strand
AATTCCACTGAGTAACGCAAGGTCGACCGATTCACTGCAAAAGTACTACCACTAACGATACACCCCATACACCTCATACAGTACAGTTATATATATATAAATTATAATATATGTACGTTATAACATCACTACAAAAATAGCCATTTTGTTTCAACACTTCTGGTGTCTTGTCAAGTGATGGTGTCAAGTTTATAAAGATTTCAAAAACCAACTACTACCGTCACTGGGTAAATATTTTTACGTAAGTTGTAATATCCAATCAAATTGCGGACCATAGATATACTTTATTAATGCTTTAATATAGGTATTAGATTTTATAGGAAATCAGGATAAATAATTAATATTTCGTAATTAAAATTAAAAGTTCCGCATATTAAACTCTAAATGTAACCATGCGCCATGTTTAGAAACCATCAAAATTAATAAAAAAAAAAAAAAACGGACAAAATATGTCTAAACTTTCGTGTACTGTTCGTAAAAAATAGGTTAAATTTTTCGTCCGATTCTGAGCGGTAATAAGAGGTACAATATATGACTACAGAGTCAGTTACATTGACAGGGTCGTGATGATAGGTTTAGTTGACAAGGGAGAAAGGTTTATTTGTGACTAATCATACAGACATAAAGTCATAATAGACAAGCACATAATTACAGAGACAAGGCAAAATAATCGTCAAAATTCAATAAGAGTTGCACCTACTTAAATATTAACTAAATACTCTTTTTTATACTGGATTCTTAGCAAATAGAGGTAGATAATAATCGGAAACTTAAGGAAAATAATTACAGACTTACAATATCATTTCATCATTATATACAGTATTCTATCTATCTACAAATCAAGTTAAAAGGCAATTTATGCCTGCAGTTAACAGTGAGTTTTTTTCTTTGATTTAAATTTAATGATTTCTAGCTTTTCATTGAGACAAAGTTAACATGGTGCATATAAAGAATTATAAGTACGAGCTCTTCCAATTAATTTTCATTTAACAGTGGGAGTTTTGTTTTTCTCCTTTAAACTTTAATAGTATTTGGACAACAAATAGCATGTTTATGAGAGCCATTTTTGAAGGAAAAAATATGCCGGTACCAACGACGTTTCAATGAATTTTTAGTACTACTAATGTAGAACTTTTTAATATTCGGGTTTTCAAGTGAAGACCAGATACTAAGATAAATCAAGGAACTCGTTTGGCAATTGTTTCGTAATGGGCAGTAATTGGGATGCCTACAGTTACATCCATTAGTATCTGTGTTATGATATTTAGTATTATTTAACGCATCACTTCATTTCGTCATGCACTTTGAGTTTTTATATCTGTTAAATACCTAATTATTGTGCTTTTTAATTATTTTTTTGAAGGTTATCCGCACAACTGTTACTAAGTTTAGGAGTATTTTTATTGAAGATTTTTACTAAGCCAATTCTTTTTAGGGAAGGGGTTATTAACAAGAGTTAAGAATTTTAGCCCTAACTTAGTTTTAACCATGAGGTTACAAGTGTGTGTGTAGGATTTGTGGGTGGGGGTTAAACCAGATGATCTTCCTGGATCTTTGCTTCTTATTATCGTTAATATTGAGAGGATTTCTCTATTTAATTGTGTTATTTGGTATCTTAATTCCAATTGTATGAGATATTTCGCTTTGTTTAAGGAAAATAAACACTGAACGCTCTTTGTGAGTCAGTTTTAACATTTAACATTTAATATTCAAAATTCTATATTATGTTAATAAGACTCGCTTGGATTATGCCAATGGATTACTACCAACCTATATATATATATATATATATATATATATATATATATATATATATATATATATATATATAGTTAAACCTAGAGTGCCAGACAAACCTACCAACGTGAAAACTTGGTAGGTTTGTCTGGTGAAACCTTGGTAGGTTTGGCTTTCTAGGTTTAACTAAGTCTACTCTACACATTATATTGAGCACTTTATTTAGTTGTTTTGGATACTCGCATCGGGTTTTTTTTCTTGGGGCCTTGAACTCGTATGTTGGACGATTATTTTCGGCTAACGTACATGTTCTTGGTTCTTTCTTCTTTATACCTTTTTTCCCTTTGGTATTGGCATGTTTATTTATAAGGTTTTCCGAGCGAGTATAGTTTCTTATACATATAAAATTTCTATTAAGTATATATATATATATTAGTTAAATTTATTTGTATAATTTATTTTGATTTTAATGTCTGTGGGGTAAAAAGGCAGATGAAGCTTCGATGTATAGAATGTAATTGTCTTCCTTCATGGCAAAAATCGTTTGAATTAAAAAATTTTCCTTGTCCTAGATTGGAAGTTTCCTTCATCAAGACTTAGACAACCTCGTATAATTTTACGTCAGAAAAGTTAAAGATACGCTCAGCTTTAAATTTGGCGTCCAGTGGAACTAGATTATTTTAAACTTAGCCGAGTTGGCACAGCTTCTTATAGCTTTTGGCTGAGTCAACTCGTAACGTTTTCGATGTAAAATTATAACCTGTTTTTGTTGTATTTCTCCCCACCATATATATATATATATATATATATATATATATATATCGACAAATCTACTGATCTATTATTAATGAGTTAAATAAATCAAAGAAAATTCTGAACAGTAATATGCCGAAGTCAGGTATAAAAATTTGTGGAATTATGAAGGCTACTATGAAGGAGGGTATTTATTAAGTAAAATTACATAATTGTGGCACAAGGCCGAAAAGGGGAGAGGAGGAGGCTGGTCAACACTAACTATCTTATACCTAGCTAATCTGATTCACGACCCATTCATACATTACACTTTGCTCATTTACCACAAGAACTCGTCCATCACCAATCGATCCTTCATGCACCATCATACCACATTATCACAAGGGGGTCCTCCAAAAACGCTCCCCAATCCATAAAAATTGTTGATGAAACACATGCTATACATAAAATTCTAATAATGATAGAATGAGAGGGGAGGGGAAATGAACCCAGTAATAACTAAAAAGTAACACAAAATACAAACTAAACCTAACAGATGTCAGTAGGGACCGTCCAACCCTCAAAATAGAGAGGCCGCTGTATGGGACAGAATCAAGAAGCTCTCTCGCTAAGGGAATGGGAAAAAAGATAAAATATTATGCGGGAATGGGAAAATATAAAGCTGACCTAGTCGAGATAAAAGGGAGACCAAAACAAACTGGGGAGGTTGGGAATCTCAACTTGGATCATAACCAAAGAGTAGCCGGGTAACAGGCCAGGAACAACACTTACTCACATTAACTAGGTACACTTAAGCTTGTCTAACCTAACCAAGGGGAGGGTTCCACAGGAAGCCACCCCGATAGAATAATGGATAGCGACTGGGATTGAGGAATCTGAGAGCCGAGTTCGAATTCCAGTTGAATTCCATTCATTACATTCACTTACGTGCTAATACGCATGTGAAAGTTATGAATCCTCTCCTTCTATGGATAAATAGTAGGACAGACCAGTTTCTATAGCCTTGGATGGCAACTGATCTACTGTAGAAAGAAATGGCAACCTACTGCGGGAAAAATGTGCCCCGTCAGTCATGTATCAAAAGATACATGATCACCTAAGCGTGTATCATATAAGTGACTATGTTCCTATATCATATAGTATGTTTGGTGGCCGCTTGTATCTGAGTAAGGCCAATAGTTTGGAGGGGGATTGACTAGTTCCTGTTGCAGACGCTTGCTCAGGCATATTTGTGTTTCTTCAATACCCACATATTCAATCTGTGATTTTCTTGCGGCAATACTTTAGTGGCCATCACTGCCAGTACGCACAAACTTTCCGACATTTTGACTTACGACATCTTGCTAGCACATCTGTCAATGGCGTCTAAACTGTTGCTGACAAGGCTTGCGTCAACCGAGACGGCTTCCCAACAACGAAGCCGTCACGCCTCCCATCCCGCAAGGCAAACTTTATCAAGAAGTCACCTCTCTGACAAATTGACCATGGTGAAATTGGCTACCCACCCAAAAATAAATTTAAATGAAAGAATGAAACCTATCATTTCTAAAATAGCGCTCTATAATTCAATGCTCACTGCTCCCCAACCATCTCCTAAATCTCTCACGTGATACATCAGAGTTTCCATAAACTATTTCAGCTGGCGGGCTAAACTCACGTGACTGCGTGATGTTAACACGGCATCACTGGGCGGAGGAATTCCTCGGCGCAGGTTACCGGCCAGTTGCGGAAGCATTCCTCAGATGAGCTATAACGGGCCACGTGTTCGCGAACAAGGTGAGCCACCTAGTTTGGAGGATAGATTAATTTGTTTTTACGGTTTATCAACACTCAATTATTATTTAAAGCCAAAACATATCTTGAATTGTATGAATTACTCTTTTTTTTTTTTGCGGGGGACAGTGAATATTGCATTAAAAATTCCTCGCGAATGACTATGATTTTTCCAGATAGAAGCACAACTATTTAACCCATAGTTGGGGAGAACAGATGGATTCATACGTTTCAGCGTAAATGAATGTAACGAACCCGACTGCAATTCGGAGGCACGAACACATGTGAGACACACAGAGAGGGTCGAGAACACTGCATATTTATATAAAGAAAATGATAATGTTAATAGTTTCATATAGTTGATTGCTATGTGTACGAATTTAACTAAACTTCAGTAAGGGACAAGTTAACTTTCGAGAGAGTATGATGCTTTTGTGACCCATGTAATATGTTAATATTGTTTTTGGCTCATTGGTATTGGAGAAGCAGCCTCCCAAAGGACACAAATATTCATAAACTCGTTTTTACTTAGCGGCGTTTTAAGGTCACCAATTATTGTTAATAATTTGGATATATGTTTTGAAGTCTTTATAAACATAATATACATAAGGAACTTGGTGTGGGTATTTAAGTATATAAGCCAGTAAACTATATTATCAATGGTTTCTCACAGTGTTTATAGTGAAAGCCTGTTTAGCTAGGGTAGAATAAGTGAAAGATTTTTAAAAAACTTTTTGTTTACAAGGACGGTTGTTTATTTTGCTCAAATTCTGTAAAGATAATTTTAATTGTAGAAATTATTGTTGATAAGTGCTTGCTTCATATTATTGTTTCTTTTTAACAAAACAATCCGTGTGAAAAAGAAATTAATCTTGTTTGGTTCACCACGTTGTTTTGTAACAGCAATTTTAGATCTGTGAGGATTTTACAAGACTAGTTTGTTAACCATTAACCACGTCAAGACGTTCTTTAGCAATTCTAATAACGTTAAAGAGCTTTACTGACTATAACACATGATATGCATTTGGCCTTCACGCCTACACAATGAAACATTAGTGAAGCATTTGCCAAGTTCTAGTGATATTCAATCATAATGCTTCAATTACTTGTTCAGCTTGCGTGGGGCAGGTGTGTTTTGCGCAACTCATGACACAGTTCACATCAAAAAGCCCGACATTCAATACAATCCATTTTTTGTCAGTTCAAAGGTTATTTATTCTCCCGGGGTTATCTTCTCTTCAACAGGAAGTGATAATGATAGATATAGGGATAGTGAGGTTGTACACACACACACACACACACACACACACGTGTGTGTGTAACCCCGTTTGTTCAGATGTATATATATATATATATATATATATATATATATATATATATATATATATATATATATATATTAAGACATTTTTATGTTTATATATTCTTTATTATAGATAAACATAAAAATGTCTTAAAATAATTGTCGGGCTTTGTCCATTTCATAATGTGTCACGTTATTTGTTTACATTTGGATACGCATCGAGCATATATGAATGTACGTGAGAAAATAATGGAGAATTATAGTTTAAAAACAGTAAGATCGAGCTTGCTAAACGCGAATCTCCACTGTGGCGAAATCGGTAAAAGCACGTCAGGCTATATGACTCTTCCGCATAGGATGCAGGTTCGATTCCTGTCGGAGGACGCATATATTCTATGAAAATTGCTCGGACATTCAGGCCAGGGAATATTTTTAATACTGTTTATTATAAACAGAGCATGTACTTAAATATTTGTATCTATAAAAAAGAATGTATAAACATAAAAATGTCTTAAAATAATTGTCAGACTTTGTCCATTTCATTTTTTTTTATATATATATATATATATATATATATATATATATATATATATATATATATATATATATATATATATATATATATATATATATATAGTTTAAAAGTCGCCCTATCTGGGATTTCATTTGCACTTGACTCTTTTGATTGCAATCTAGTTCTCTGTGGAGATTTCTTTTCTTTTATGCGTATAGGTAACAATAAACTACAGAAGAATTCAAAATTAATCGCTGTATTTAAGGATTACATTAATATTTAAGCTTACCTTATAAACGTTAAACGGTAATTATTCTCCCGCCACTTAATTTAAAGCAATTTGATGTACGTAGGTCCTTACTTTCCGTACAAATAATTATTTTTATTTCATGGGTGATTTTCGCTGGATTTCGCAATTAATTTCAATTATTCCCATATTCATTTCCAAGTTATAAAAATTGTTGTCGTCCTAAAATATTTGTTATAATAAATCACTTAAAAAATAGAGAAACACAATCGCAGTAATGAAAACTTGAGAATCCGAAATTTCAGGATTGCGGGTCCGGATATGCAGGTCAGGAATGTTTTTTAATTTGCTCACGGTGTTCACCTGATTCCAAAATGTTATGATACGTTGGGCTACAGCCTCTAGAAATAAAGTTGAAAAATGAGACTTACTGGCACTCACACACACACGTACACATACACACGGATATATATATATATATATATATATATATATATATATATATATATATATATATATATATATATATTCTAAAGTTTAAAAGACTGAGGTCACTCCTGGTAATTTTTTAAATTGGCCCCAAAAGTAGTGGCTATGCGCTTTAAATAAGAGAAAAATATTATAGATGGAAAAAAGTGCTCTCGTCAAAATATCTTCCTTTAACTTTTATTATTGCAGCACAAATTTGTTGGCATTCGTTGCAAAAGTTTCACAAAGTATAAGTTTGCTCAGTGATTCTGTTCTATTTCCAATGTGTCTAAGATCTATTTTCTATTTTTTTTGTTTTTTTTTTGTTTTTGTTTTTTTTTTCATTATTCTGTCAAGTTCATCCCATGCATATTGTGGGGGCTGCTTCGAACTTTGAACTGTAATGTGCATATATATATATATATATATATATATATATATATATATATATATATATATAGATAGATAGATAGATAGATAGATAGATAAAGAGAGAACTAAAAGTAGATATACGCTTTACAGTTTTTTTAATTTTATTACATTTACATCCATTTATTACAATTCCATTTGTTTAACACTTGT
Source organism: Acanthosepion lycidas (assembly GCA_963932145.1). Taxonomy (NCBI): domain Eukaryota; kingdom Metazoa; phylum Mollusca; class Cephalopoda; order Sepiida; family Sepiidae; genus Acanthosepion; species Acanthosepion lycidas. Next base: position 93,035,678 of record OZ010577.1, on the reverse strand, counting down.
AAGTACTCGAAATGTCCTCAATCCATCCTTGCAGTTTTCCACGAACCTCTCTAGAAAACTGTGACACAGAGTACGACAATTTCTGATCCACATTGATGTCAATAAATGCTTTCCTGATGAACTTTTTTTTAATTCTTCTATCGCGTGGGGATATTTCTCATAATCCTAATTCTTTACTACGCCCCTTAAAAAAATCATCAGTGAACATGGTACCCATGAAATCCTGTCCGATCCAATGTTGTGGGAAGTTTTGGACAAGGCAGTTACTTACTGTAAATGCGTTATGAAGAGGTGTCCCATGTAGTTGAAAAAACAGTTTGGCAGATTTTGCTCTGGTTCTGAATTGTGGCACTACCGCGTAAAAAATTAAAAAGTTACATCGATATATGAATAATTAAACAAATCTATACCGATTTTTAACCTACCCTGGTAGATACGAATGGTTTGCAGAACTTTGTAAATTTTATTACTTTTGTCAAATTTACTCCCAAATCGAAAGTGTTTAGCAGTATGCTTTTTCTAATACATTTTATGATTATCGAGTGTCTAATGATAATGTTAAACAATGTGTTGCTGAAAAAAGGCCATGCAAAAATATTGGGTCACAAACGAAATTTTAACCTTTCGTCTCTTTCCTAAGTTTTAAAAAAGTATTATTTTTTTACAAAAGTGATCTTTGTCATTATAGAACTTCAAAATGTCAAAGTATTAGTGTTGCTGCGTTTGACACTAAATAATTGCCTCAATTCAATGTGGTATTTAATGGAATAAGATTTTCCCATCTTTTTTCTCATTCTTGGCAGGGGTTCCAAATCTCTTGGAGATAACGTAATTTTCTTTGGAGCAGTCGTTTCTTCAGTTCCCATCAGAATGGTTCAATTGTATCTAGAGTAGTACTTTGTATTGACCAGTCTTCCAAAAATTGAAGGATCTTCATCTACAAGAAGGCTTTTTGCTGAACGTGATGCGTTGCAAAGTGTACAGTCATGCTGGGAAATTTCTACAACATCGTTGTCTGTCACAGAATGTAATAAACTAATAACATTTTCGCTGTTTAGGCTTCCATCAGCTTTTAACAATTTTCCTTTACCGTCGCTTTTGATGCAACCTCACTTCATTACTTGTCCACCAAATTTTACCATCTTTGTCTTGTGTTTTACATTGTTTCTTTCTTCTACGTTTTTTCTTACATATATATATATATATATATATATATATATATATATATATATATATATATATATATATATTGTATTAGAAGATAATTCCATCTTGTATCCATCACTAAAAATTTATTTCTGCCACTTTCCGGCAGCCTATGTTACATGTTCTATTCTGATGTTTTGTTAATGTTTTTTTTCGCTGGAAATATACCCGTTCAAGGTTTTTCTGTGGTAATACTCTGCTTGGTGTATCAACTAAAAACTTACTGTTATGACTACATTCAGGCCTCAATTGTCTGGTTTTCATGGCTAAAATTTCTACTGAAGTAAAGATGAAAGGTTTTGATTTTGAAGGGGAACATGCGGGGGCATGCCCAGACACTTCCATCCAGAAAAACACACACAGACACACACATATATTAGTCCAAATATCGAAAGATACATGAACACCTAAGCGTGTATCACGCATGGCACATAACTGACTGACATTCGATCTGGTTAGCAAAGTTCAAATTAATGTTTTAAACACACACACACACATACATACATACACCCCCCCCACACACACACAGATATATATAGGCATATAGTGGAATGAAAATATACATACACGCACACGCATGCGGTTATAAATATATTTCTTCATCAAATTTCTCAGTTAAAATATGTTAACCTTTTTAATGAAATAAAAAGGACGAATATATATATATATATATATATATATATATATATATATATATATATATATATATATATATATATATATATATATATATATATATATATTATCCCATTAGTGTATGTCGTCTAATTTTTTAGAGATGGGATTTATCTAAAATTTAAAATTACTCAGCCATAAAATTACCAACAATAACCAGCAATGTAGATGAGGCAAAAAAGACTAAAAGTTTAAGAAAACTTCATGCAGTAATTGTTTAGTCTCTTTATCATGATTGTAACTACTGAATATATGCTAAAGTCCCGCTGTTCCGAAGAGTGTTAGTAAATTATTTTTGAAAAAGCACGCAAGACTCACTTTTCGAAATGCACGAGATCACTGCAAACATTTGGATCATAGTATATATATATATATATATATATATATATATATATATATATATATATATATATATATATATATATATATATATATATCCACGCACAAGTTTCCACACATTTGCGTTTAAGTACATACGAGTAAACCTATTCTGTATTTTGGCACTACATACGTCATTGCAATGTACTAAATAGTTTTTGCATCTGACGGGACAACTCGAAAAGAATAGAATAAATATATAATTGACCTTGTGAATAACGTACATTTCCACTTAATTCCCATTACACAGGTTAGTCTCATTAAATCTATCAAATAATGACGCAGTCATTTTAACGCAGTTGTTTTGAACGTCGGCTTTGTAATGTTCTTTCTGTCGTCGTTATTATTATTAACAAGCAAAATGATGGCGTCAGAGATTGCCATGGCTTTTATGAGGGCAACAATAAAATGGCGACGATGTCTTTTTCATGCCAGAGACGTTTATTTCCTTTTTTATATATATTTTTTTCACATGAGATTTATGATGGCGTTGTTCGTACGCCATCCGTTGACAATGCAATACTCAGATGTTCATCAGGATGGTAGCAAACAATTCCTTTGTCACCAATGGAGATAGCTACTTGTTAAGACATTTTTTTCTAATTAAATGATGTAAAAGAAATTAATTTAAATAAAACTGTTAATGAAAAAATCCCAGTAAAATAAATCAGATATGAAAACATCTAACATATCGGAACAAAAAGAATTTTGATAATGTCCAATTTTGATAATGTCCAATTTTAATAATGTCCAATTGATCTCTTCAACGTTTTAGCGGTCTCACCATTAAACTGTCCCAGTGACATGAATATATTTTTTATTAAAATTCAAAAAATTCATGGCTCAAGATCCACTTAAGGTAGAGGGTTACTGAATGTGATAAGAATTTAAAATGTGAGAGAAGGATTGAGTGATTTGTTATCAAGCCTTTGCAGTTTGTTTAAAGCCAGAAAACTTTTTAGAGTGTACGAATATATATTTTTTCAGATAATAATGTTTTAGGGATACACATCTTACTAATTAACTTATAGCAGGGGGAGAAGAGATGGATTCATACCTTTCTGAAGAGAATTTGCGCGTAAGGGTATATCATGAATCGAACGAGAATTAGATAGCGGCTCGGATAGAGGAATCGGAGAGCCGAGTTGGAATTCCAGTCGAATCCATGTGCTAATACCCTTGGGAAAGATATGAATCCCCTTCATCTCCTTCCAGCTATGGGCAAATAGTAGAACAGACTGGGTTCTATAACCTTGGATGGCAACTGGTCTACCGCAGAAAGAAATGGCATTAGGGAAAAAAATCTGCCTCATCAGTCATGTATCGAAAGATATATGATCGCCTAAGCATGTATCACGCACGGCATATAACTGTTCCATTACTCTCCGATTAAGAAATCCGTTCCATTATCCATTACACTATAAGCCCATCCGGGCTTATAGCGGTTAGCCATTTAACTACAGATCGGTGATCGTACGAGGACCGGGTGCTAAAATGAAGTGAAGATTACGAGAGATAGATAAAGATTGAACTTAAGATTAAGACTGTAATGTTCAAAAATTTTGAGAAAATGCTGTCTGAGTGCAGCTTCTTCTCTCCAATTGAAATATGGAAGAAATGTGGCTGATTCGACTCTGCGGATGTATCATAGTGAGTTCTAGCTATAAAGGCTTGAACTGGCGGAAATAAAGAGTAGACTTCATCTGAATAGTTACCATAGAAATAGTCGCGATAAACTTGCGACATTTCAACTGTGAAGAAGAGGTTGTAAAAAGGGCGAAAGAAGTCATCTCCTACAAAGCCGCGTTAACGATTTAAATAGAATTGAAAAAGTAAAATGTGGCAAGGTTGCTTGGAAAGCAATGGAAAAAAAAAACAACGCTCAAAATAAGGAAATGTTAAATTTCACAAGTATAAAAAGCAAAAAAAATGGTCATCATGAAATTGATTCTTATCTGACGAATATAGATAAGTTTTCATTTTAGTTACTGATCAGTTACTGAATCTATATAAGTATAGCGACGCTCATATGAAACAGGATCCGATTATATCGAATACGAATTTAATGTCGATTCTATTTTTGATCCACGTTGTTTATTTAAAGTCAATGTAAAAAAGATCAAAATCTATTCACAGTTTTTTTTTTCTTTTTTTCCTGTTAATTTTATATAAATAAGACCCGTCTATCGACCGGTTCACACTCCTTCCTCGTCTTTTGAACAGGGGTAAATGTTTCGTTCATTTTCCTGTTTAAGATGGGTTTTCCGGTTTCCACTTCTGGTACCTTAATAAGAGTTGCTGTCTTGACTTTTAGGCGATGTGACCGGCTCGTGGCTACGACTCTTCATACTAAGTTTTCTAGTTGCCACATTGCAATTGGTAGGAAGGAGTCCGAACTCTTTAGTATCCCTTAGAGAGGTTACACAGTTCCAGAGTCCTATAATATTGGGATTCTTACAGTTCCATGTCATGCATCGATATGTGTCTCTCTTTGCAAGCAAATCTGGTGGGAAAACTTGAAGCCACGGTATGCTTTAGTTTTCGCCACTTTCTGAAGACCTTGTATTGCTTTAGATATTAAGCAATGACTTTTATTATTGGCCGTCATTAACATAAAACCATTTCCTATGACTACAAAGATTAATAAAAGTAGAAGTAAGCTAGTTTGAGAAATAACGCCTAAACTTCACAACCTTTCTTTTTCCAAAATTCGTGGTATTCTTACAAATTTCTGTACTATAGATTTTTTTTTCTTTTGAATCGCTCTCAAAGAAGAATTAGCAATATTATCGGTACTGATCTGGCGGCTCGGCTTTAGTCACTTTACCACCGGCGTAAGCTTGCTTCTCTGTGATTTTTCTATGAAAACCTTCATGCTAATTGTTCGTAAGAGCTCTTTGCTATGGTACCTAGAATTTATAAATTTAAACATAGCACTAGACTGGTGTTGAGATCTCATCAATTTACAGATGAACTGGCTAGATGTAACCGTAAATTCTATGCTGACAGTTTCTTTTCTCGCACTTCTGGTTTGTGGAATTCCCTTTCCGGTTCCATGCTTTTCAGACAACTTTAACCTGCAAAAAATTAAATGCAATGTCAATCGCTATCCACTGTCCTCCTGATTACTGATTACATGTTCCTCTTCCTATTCATTATTAATATTTCTGTTCCTAATTCTCCCAAACCGTGTAATCCCTTGTATCTTAGTGGCTTTACCGCCTTTCATGGGGTGATACCGAGTAAAAATGCCATCCTAGAGCTCTGTTAGACTATCTTTACCTCTTCAGTATCAACGTATGAATCCTTTATTCCATTCTATCTTACTAATTATTGAAAGAATTCGAGAGTGGACATACATGGCCTTGGTGTCTATTTTCGGGAAATTTTGGTGTCTATTTTCCATGGAGTATTGCTGCCATATATGGTCTGGAGCCCCTTCTGTTTGCCTCGGGGTTCTTGATAAGATCCAGAGACGGATATGCAATATAATTGGCCTTGATCTGGCATCTCGCCTGCAGTTGCTCTCTCACAGACGTGCCGTCGCCTCTCTCTGTCTTTTTTTTTACAAATACCTTCATGGTAATTGCTCCGATGAGCTGTTTTCGCTGGTTCCAAGACTTCGCAAATTCAAGCGTCCTACGAGGCTGGCATACCGCTCTCACACTTTCACTGTTGAAACTGTTAAATCTAGTCGCCTCTTCTACTCCAATAGCTTCATGTCTCGCACCTCTCGCCTGTGGAACTCCCTTCCCTATTCCAGTTTCTCTGAGAGCTATAATCTCCAACTATTCAAATGCAGTCTCAATCGACATCTCCAGTCGCCATATTTCACTATCCTTCTCCTCATCCTTTCCTCTATCACTCCTATCTGATCTTGCTTCAAATCTTCTGTAACCCTTTGCGTCCTAGTGGCTTCCCGCCTTACGAGGGGTGAAATGCTTAAAAAAAATCGTTCTGTTAAATGTCCGGATTGTTCTTCTATGAGCTTTCGACTTTCATTATTAAACACTGTTAGTAATCTCTTCCTTTATGTTTCCCCTTCCCAGGACTCTTAATTGTTAGAGAGAATCGTATCAAACTCTCCCTCCTTACTCACTTTATTCTATTACCGCCCCATCCGTCTTCTGATGGAGACGCTTCTTTACTTGATCTGTTCCTTACATATTCTATGGACTTTTGTTGTTCTTTCCATGTCTGTCCTCTTGGCAACTCGGATCATAAGTTTTAATGAAATGAAAATACAAAGAAAATGTACCTGTTACAGAAAGATAAAATAAAATGAAAGCTGAAAAGAAATGTAAAATGATAAAATAAGGTGAAACTGAAAATAAAATCTAACTTTTGCAAAAAGACACAAAAAAAAAAACATGAAAAATGCAAGCATATGTGCCAGCTGCAAAAAAAATATAAAATAAAATGAAAAATGAAAATAAAATGTAACTCTTTCAAAAATATGAAATGAACTGAACAATGCAAATATGATGTAACTCTTGCAAAAGGATAAAAAAGAAATTAAAAATATAACGTGAATATACGTCGTGTATAAAAATAACATAATAAATAATATATAAATATAAAAATAACATGTAAAATGGAAGGAAATTTACCTTTGGTAAAAAGATAAAATAAAATGAATAATGCAAAGAAAATGAACCTTTTTCAAAAAGATAAAAAGAAATAAAAATGCAAATGAACTATGCCTCTTACAAAATGGTAAAATATAATCAATAATTCAAAGAAAATATACCTCTTTTAAAAAGATTAAAAAATGAAAATACAAATATAATATACGTCTTGCACGAATATAAAATAAATGAAAAGAAAATATACCTTTTTCAAAAAGATTAAAAAATGAAAATACAAATATAATATACGTCTTGCAAATGAAAAATACAAATAAGATGTGCCTGTTGCAAAATGATAAAATAAAATAAGAAATGCCAATAAAATAAAACTTTCGGAAAAAAGATAAAAAAAAAAAATAAAAATACAAATAAAATGTAACTCTTGTGAAAAACGATGTCTTAGAAAGGTTGAAAACAAAGGCGAAGGCTTATACTTAACATCAGAAAGAGGTTTCCAGGACACATAATAAGTAAGGAGGGGCTGGAGAATCTGATACTCACGGGTCGAATAGAGGGAAAAAGAGGCAAGGGAAATCAAGCGATACCTGACGATCTTGAGCAGATGGGTGACAGAACGTGGTCTGGGGGAGAATGTAGAGGGAAGGAACTTGTTGAGAGCTGCAAAAGATAGAGGGAGGTGGAGAGCAATGATCGCCTACGTCCTGAAAGGACAAGGCACACAAAAAGAAAAGAAAGAAAATGAAAAAGGCAAAGAAAATGTACATTTTACAAAACGGTAAAATAAAATGCAAAATGCAAGTAAAATATATTTCTTTCAAAAAGATAAAGAGAAATGAAAAGTGCAAATAAAATGTACGTCTTGCAAAAAGGTAAAACAAAATGAAAAATGCATTTATAATGTACTGTTACAAAAAGGTAAATTACGATAGAAAATGATAAGAAAATGTATCTGGTGCAAAAAAGGTAAAATTAAATGCAAAATGCAAATAAAATATACCTCTTGACAAAATATAAAAACATGAAAAATGTAAATAAATTGTACCTGTTGCAAAAAAGTAAATAAATAATGCCAATAATTTACTTGCTGCAAAAACAAACAAAAAAAAATGCAAACAATGTACTTGTTCTTAGAACTGCAAAGAGAATATACATGTGGTTAAAACTACAAAGAAAAATGTTCCTGTCGCAAATATTCCTCTTAAATATACCTTTTATAAAGAATACCAAATAAAATATACCTGTTGTAAAGAAAATTTCCAAAAGCATAAAAATATACCCGCTTTAAAAATATGCAAAATGAATGTATCAATGCTAAAAAGAAATGTCCCTGGCGCAAATAAGCCCTAAAATGTAAAAAAAAAAAAAAAAAAAAAATCAAGTCAATATTTCTGTTGCAAAAAAATAAAAAGTATGAAAAAAATGCATCTATTGCAAAAGAAATGTAACGAAAAGCTTCCTGCTGCTAAAAATCACAAAGAATCGACAAACAAAATCTCAAATGATTTTTCTTCATTTCAGCAAAAGAGGACGGCCCTTGATTTTGTTAACGGACATCTTGATAAACGATAGCTGTTATCCCAGATTTTATGTTATGACCATTTTCTTTTCAAAGCTTGCATATCTTCAAGGTTAGACAAACCCTTGCGAACAGTATATATCTCTATAGATAATATATTTTTCTCCGTGTATGTTAATACAGTAACTTCATTGCCGTTTTAATAATCTACAAGGGAAACAATTATTTGATTTTTCCTTGATCCATTCGTGGTTCAAACCCTGCCAGGCGGTCATTCTCATATTTGCATCCCAGTGTAAACACTGCTGAATGAAATTCAAAAAATCATGGTTCCTTGTTTTGACGACTTGGTACAGCTTTTTAGCCCCGACTATAAATTTTCTATTCTTAAGCGGCCGAGGATTCCCTCGAGTATCAAAATACAAAGACCGCTTTTTCGCTTTGGTAAGTATCATATCTGGGGGTCTGGAACACACTTCCATGATACAAGCGAGCTGGTCTTTTTCGTCATCCCCGGGAAACAAAGGCAACCCCGTATGTATTTCAGCCAGAACGCACCCTAGACTCCACATATCGATCTGTGTCGAGTACGGAATACCCAGAAGGATTTCTGGGGCACGATAGTATCGTGTTTGTATATAATCGAATATTCGTTCGTTTTGATAGCAGCTGCAGCTAAAATCGATCACTTTGATTGAACCGGGTTCCCGAAGGGGCATAAGAATATTTTCCGGTTTCACGTCACAGTGAATTATTTTTTCTCGATGAATAAAATGGAGACATTGCAGAACGGACACTGCAACCCGCTTAATTTCGCTCATTGTGAATCCCCGAAAATTGTTCTGGTCGAGAATTTGGTAAAGGTCTTGGCCTAGTAGTTCGAACGTGATACAGTAGTGATGACGAAAGCAGAAAAAGTCCTTCATACGCACAATGCAATGACGATCTTGTATATCCTTATCATTAAGGGTTTTCAAAATGTTGATCTCCTTCATTGCTTCTGTCAGAAAACGTTGTTCGTTCTTCAAGATTTTCAAGGCAACCACTTCTTTGTTTCGATGATCGTAAGCCCGTAGAACTTCACCGAAGCTTCCGGTACCCAGAAGACCCCGGATTTCATATCTGTATGCTATATGATCACCTTTAATCTTTCTGTAGCTGTGGTGTGAATCATCGTATCCGTAGTTGCTGTTTTCATGATCCGGGTTGGCCATGATCTTTTGGGCTTTAATGCCCAGGTGCCAGATTTCGACATAATCTAGAATTTCGATTCGTTCATACAACGATAATTTGTCTTCATATAACTTAAGGGCTTCTTCCGGTTTAAGCGGAAGTCGGCTGCTAGTTAGGATTGTATTAAATTCCATTTCATGCATAATGAATTCGTGGAGGTAAATTCGTGATTTCAAGAACTTTGAGGAGTTTCTTCTATGTTTGGAATCACATTAAGGTGACATTATTAAAAGCGTCTTTTAATTACGTTCTCATAGATTTACAAAATATTTTCAAGCTTAATGCTGAGTATTACAAGGTTGATGTTCTCTGTACGAAGGAAGAAAAGAATGAAAATGAATTGAATTTTTATTCTAATAGGCAACTCTCTTTTTCAATTTGTCATTAGTGTCTATTTCCGTGATGTTTCGTGGAGCATGAGATTTTCTACATCAGAACTTTGCTGACTTGTAGATTTATTTTTATCGAGAAAATTACACGTGAAATAACAGAACAAAACCATGGCAAGATCGATACAAAGAAATGCTTGACCATTTTAGCTGACGTCATAAATACATTACGTACGTTTATCAAACATTGATCTTGATTCGAAATGAAGTACATTTCCTGTGGCACAAGGCCGACGGGAAATGGGGAAAGGCTGGTCGTCAGTGACGATCCTACACCTAGCTAATCTGATTCACAATCCATTCATTCTTACAATTGACTCAGTCACCAAAACAACCCATCTTTAATGGCAATACCATTCTAATAGGCTCTGAAAATAGTCTAGAAAAGCTCTATAGTCTGGCAATGGCTTCATCTATTAGTAATAAAATATAACAGACACTATTCAGAAATTATAAGATCACCACGAATTTATACTATTTACAATATTCGGACTATTGTCCTCATCTATGTCGTCATATTTATTACAACGTTTCGGCTGTTGTACGCTCCGGCCTTCTGTGGTTAAAAAATGATCTCATTGGCATCTGTACGTAAAAAGAGTCTCGTGTGAAAGCTGTATATTGTTTATTTTAAGCTGGCAAAAGAAATTAACGCGGAATCACGGCGTTCATAGGACGGGAGTTGAGAAAATAAGATGGAGTCTACGAAAGACGGTGAGAGAAGAAGAGGAATTTAGTTTACAGACAGCAAAACAATACGTCAAATACAACATCTACATTTTTTCAATCAGAATTAACGTCTACTAAGGAATTTTAAGACAGTCTTTCGAATTTAAACTACACCATTTTCAGGTGGTTGGAATGCCGAACTGAACCCTTTATTTCGCTCACTGGGGTAGACTGTTCTAGTTCCACGTGCCATGCCTAATGGATGTCAGTTATCAGTTATCTCCTGTTAATTCCCCTCTCCAAGTTCTCCACTGCCTTAACCAGGTATTGAAATCACACTTTTTGGGTCCTGTCACTGAATCTAACTAATGCCTTTATCCACGAATTTATATATATTTTCTTGGTAAATGTTTAAAATAGAAAAGATATTCGTAGAATGTTTCTAATATGGAAACACACTTAACAATGTTAATGACTTTTGTTTACAATCGAGTCGAAATTCATGTGAAATGTTTATAATATAAAAAAAGTCATAATGAATTTTAAATATTGTTTTGAGTCGAATAACAATGTTTCTTGATGTCAGTTATCACCTGCTAATTCTCTTCTCCTCGTCCTCGACTGCCTTAACCAGGTATTGAACTCACACTCTTTGGGTCCTGTCACTAATTAACGCCTTTATCTACTGTGCCATGTGTCCTTGAGTACATTTACCCGATAACTGATATCCATTAGACAAGGCACGTGGAACTAGAACAGTCTACCCCAGTGAGCGAAATAAAGAGATCATTTCGACATTCCAAACACCAAATAATGTAAATAGTGTATATAATACCTCATCTCAGAAATATAGACAGAAGCTTGTCTGGCTAGTGAGTTTGGTCCTCACTGGGTGCCCCATTCTTTCGGCCTTGTGCCAAATGTAAGCTACGCTTACTAAATCGTTATTTAGACGAGCGCGTTATCTATCGGTAAGTGGCCGTAAGTAGCATGATAGTTTAGATCTCTGGGTAATTGGTGATTATGATAAGTAAAAAGGATGATCTTGAATCATGGTATTCAAGACAGCAAGATTTGCTCTTAAGTGATGTTGGCGGGTTAGTCACTATGCTGCAGTAAACGAAGTTTGATAAATGCCAATAAGTTGGATATTTAAAAAAAAATGATAAAAACATTAAGAAATGCTCAGATAGCGTTGTCTTATAAAACTGATGTAAAAATTATGATGGAAGACTCCTTTTTAGATACAATTTTATTGTAGAACGTTATCGCTTTGAAGAACACGAGCCTAAATCTGTCACGCGTAAAAATGTTATTAATTCACCTCTAGACATCGAAAATGATTCATCGCTTGCAATGCCAAGTAAATTCTTTTGAATTCTGTCAAGTCTGTAAAGTGAAATTTGGGCAACTCCAGCACAGATATGGCAGCAATTATTAGGTTGGTGCAAAAATAATGACGGTTTCTCACATAGTAAAATATGTGAGAAACCGTCATTATTTTTGCACCAACCTAATATCTATCTATCTATCTATCTATCTATCTATGTCTGTTCATATATATATATATATATATATATATATATATATATATATATATATATATATATATATATGTAACGAGCTTTTTTCCTGGTGCCCCGACTGCATGAATTTAAGCGTGTTACCAGATTGTAATTTAAATCCCAACCTTTTACTATTGACATGTAACCGCTACTTCTACACCAACAGATTTTTTCTTGCACTTCCTGCCTGTGGAACTCCCTTCCATTTACTTGCTTCCCTCATAAGTACAGTCTTCAAACATTAAATGCAACGTCAATCGCCATCTTCTATCAACTTGAATCCCATTTATCTTTTACTCTTTTCCTTAACCTCCCACCTCATACCCAGTCTTTTCTCTCACTTTCACTCTCTGTAAATCCCCGTGTACCAGTGGCATTCCCGCTTTGCTTGGGCTGTAACGATTTCAATATATATATATATATATATATATATATATATATATATATATATATATATATATATATGCTTCAATAAAGACAAAAGGAAAACTTATGCTTGCCAACATGTTTCGTCCTCTGGTGGTCTTTATCAAGGCAAATGTAAAGATTTTATTTTGCAGCAAGTATTTATAAACAACAGTAAAAATGTTGTTAGGTTTTCAAAATGTTCATAAGTGTGTTCCAATAACTTGAACCGATTTTCATGTGAATTAAGTTTAACCGTCTAATGATTTTTTTCTTTTTCTTTCAGATTTGGCGGACATTTGGGCGGTATTATTTTTCACTCATGACTTAAATAACATGATCCAATAGAGAAATCAATAATTTTTCACCAATAACACTGACTTATTTACTGCTGGCTTTGATCCGTCTTAATGAAACACCCTTATATAAGAAACGCCCTTTATATTTCAGTCATTCAGTCAGTTATGTGCCATGCGTGATACACGCATAGGTGATTATGTATCTTTCAATACATGACTGACAAGGCAGATTTTTTCCTGCAGTAGGTTGCCATTTCTTTCTCCGGTAGACCAGTTACCATCCAAGTCGATAGATCTCGATCTGTCCTGCTATTTACCCATAGCTGGGTGGAGAAGAATATGATCCATACCTTTCCCAAGGGTATTAGCGCGTAAGTGAATGTATTTATATATATATATATATGTATCCAATATGTATGTATCCTATATATATATATATATATATATATATATATATATATATATATATATATATATATATTAATGCATATTTCATTGAATAATATAGACAGGTTTTGTTCATTTATTTTAAGCAAATTCCTTTCATATCGTCTGATAAGCTTAATAACATTATCATTGAAAGACGAAAGAAAATCACCATATTGATACATGGTTTTTAATCCTATCTAAGCTTTCTGCTTACATAAGCCATTATCAAAGATGACAATTACATTTCAATATTTTAAACAATACACGGATATGGCAACAATGATAGTCTGTTTTATTGCATGGAAGATTTCCAAGCAACGACAAACTCGTACATACGAGTTACTGGAACAAAAATTGTACCGCGGCCCATGACCACGCGAGAGTGAAAACGAGAAGTGTTAAGTATGGGAAGCCGTTGGTATAAACCAATGGCTTCTGTTATCAGTTATAAGCATTTAAGAATATTTGTGGAGATTTCATAGTCTATTTTGTTCAGGTTAGGTTTCAACTGTTTTATGTATATAGCTTCAAGAATTTTTACTTTGTATATATCTATATAGTTAGCAAGGCGAAATTACTGTTTTTAAGCTATAACTTCCCCATGGTTTCTCTCGAACTATCATATCTGGGCGAATCGTATCTTAACGTAAATAAATGATATCATATATTATGAAATGGACCAAGTCCGACAATTATTTTAATATATTTTCTGTTTATACGATATTTTCATAGATGCAAATATTTAAGTAAATGCTTTGTTTATAATAAACAATATTAACAACATTTTCCGGCCTGAATGTCAGAGATAACGGTCGAATCATCTTGGTATTCCACTGGTAAGAAAAAATTTCCAATCAACTTCTTCCCCACAAGTGTTAGTAACCGACTCCTGGGATGATGCTTCCCCGATCACTCTAATCTTAACCTCTTCGATTCTAGGGTCAACCGTTATCTGTCCTACTTATATTCGTAAGCTGTACTTACACCCAACTTCAGTTAGTCAACCTCCACATGGAGTGGCTCTTGGGCCTTATATTTAGTGAAGCTTTACAAAAACAGGCGTATGTCAACAGAGACTCTACTACCTATAAACATCGAATTGCTTATCTCTGACTTTTCTAGTGATGTATCAAGAGGCAAGAGCTCTTACCGTGCGGAAAAAAAAGCAGAAAAATATTTTTGTTTAAAATGTATGCAAAGTTGTTTTAAAATTTTATCGTGATAAGAATTATTTTTTGTTGATGATTCCAAAGATGTGTTCATGATAATTGTTAAAATGCACGAAAAATATCGGTTTAGCCAAAAAATTCGTTCGTTTATTAAGTTTACTTACATTTTGACCAAACCAATTTTTTTTGTTTTTTTTTTGTTTTTAAGCATTTCGATACAAGCAAAGCGGGAGTATCACTAGCACTCAATGGGTTTACAGAGAGTGGGAGCACAAGTAAAGAGACGTGATTGCGGAAAGGATAAAGAAAAGGACAGGGAATTAGATCAAGGCATCAGAAGATTTTGATTGACATTTCATTTGAATATTTGAGAAATATAACTGTCAGGAGAGCAAGTAAGAGGAAAGGAGTTCCACCGTCGGGAAGTGCGAGACATGAAGCTATTGGAGTAGAAAAGACGGCTACATGTAACCGTTTCGAAAGTGAAAGGGTGACAATTTAGTAGTAACACGCTTAAATTCATGCAGTTTG
Organism: Acanthosepion lycidas; assembly: GCA_963932145.1. Taxonomy (NCBI): domain Eukaryota; kingdom Metazoa; phylum Mollusca; class Cephalopoda; order Sepiida; family Sepiidae; genus Acanthosepion; species Acanthosepion lycidas. Next base: position 93,020,625 of record OZ010577.1, on the reverse strand, counting down.
GGAGCAGTCACCATGAAAGTATTTGTAGAAAAGACAGAGAGACGCGACGGCACGTCAGTGAGAATGTGACTGTAGACGAGATGCCAGACCAGGGGCAAACACATTGCATATCCGTCTCTGGATTTTGTTGAGGAATTTATGACGAACAGCGGTGGCTCCAGACTATATATGGCAGCAGTATTCCATGGAAGGGGGTATTTTTTTTTAAAGCGTTTCACCCCAAGCAAAGCGAGAAGCCACTAGGACGTAAGGGGTTACAGAAAATTTGGAGCAAGATCAGATAGGAGTGATAGAGGAAAGGATGTGGAGAAGGATAGTGGATAGATCAAGGCAACTGGAGATGTCGATTGACATTACATTGGAATAGTTGGAGATTATAGCTCTCAGGGAAACTGGAATAGGGAAGGGAGTTCCACAGGTGAGAGGTGCGAGACATGAAGCTATTAGAGTAGAAGAGACGGCTACATTTAGGAGTTTCGACAGTGAAAGGGTGAGAGTGGGATGCCAGCCTCTTAGGGCGCTTGAACTCATGAAGTCTGAGTATGCTTGATTTATAGATTTGAAGGATGGATTCAGGCGAGAAAAACTTTCAGGCGCGACACAGAGAACCAATTTTTCTTGCGGTAGATGAAGCTAGTAATTCAATGTATTTGTTCCATTTTAGTTCAGCGGACAGCGTGTGACCAAGAAGGCGCAGATAGTCGCTCTCGTGTAGTTGAACATCAGACATTTTAATGGGAGGCAAAATGGGATCTCTATGGTGGGTAAATGAGACCAGTTTGTTTTTTGAGGGATTAAATTTTACAAGCCATTTTCTGACACAGTCAACCACAGATTGGGCGTCCTTTTCGCGACTAACGGTCAGCTTAGTTTTGTCAGTGACACCAAATTTGCTATTGAGACAGGATATGAGATAGTAATGTCTTCTGCATAGATGCCTACTTGGCAACTTATAACACCAGTAAGATCGTTAATGAATATCAGAAACAATGTAGGAAACAGGATATAGCCTTGGGGGACACAAGCGTTCGTGAGAAAGGAACTGGAGGAGAACCCGTTTAAGACGACCTTCATTTCACGGTTTGACAGGAATGATTGCATTATTTCAAATAATCGACCCGAAATTCCGTATCCCTGTAGCTTACGAATAAGACCGGCATGCTAAACCCTATCAAACGTTTTAGAGATATCAAGAGACACGGTTTGAGCTTCTCTGTTATTATGAAGTGCTTGGTGAACAAATTCAGTTATGGCCGTAAGCACATCAGCGGTAGATTGGACAAAGCGGAAACCATATTGCTTGTCAGAGAGCAGATCATGGGATGTAAGGTGCTTAATCGCTTCGGCGTTGATTAAAGCCTCGATGACTTTGCCGAAGAGCCGTAGGAGACTGATAGGACGGTCGTTAGATGGATCAGAAGTGTCTCCAGAGTTCTTACATACAGGGACAACATATGAGGACTTCCACCAGGCTGAAAAGGAAGAGTCTTTGAAGCAGTAGTTATATAGTCAATAATACCAGACAGTACTTCTTACTTGTTCCAATAAAGATTCTAGAAACTGATAGTGACTTATTATGCGTTAACATTACACTATAGTGTTGTTTATTGACGATCATAACAGGACTACATGTTTAGATTTGATACAGCAATTTGTTTTAGTGGCAAGGCTACAATATTCCGATTTCATATATATTTGGTGCGGCCTTCTACCAAAATTGACTTCCTTATTAAAGTTCTTTTTCATGTCATAACAATACTCAAGATATGTTTGTTTCCAAAATGGTATTAATTTTCATATATATATGTATATATATATATATATATATATATATAGAGAGAGAGAGAGAGAGAGAGAGAGAATTTTATTTATTTATTTATTGAGCAGTGTTTATTACGTCCATCGGCTAGCATAATCGAGAAAACTTAGTAATGACAACGTAAGGATCGAACCTACGTCAACCTTTAGCGGGAAAAAACACCATTTGATCTGGCGTGTTTTACCGCTCGCCCACAAATATCACAGCAAGCAACTCTCTCTCTCTCTCTCTCTCTCTCTCTCTCTCTCTCTCTCTCTCTCTCTCTCTCTACATTTTTGACTACTCTTTTTTTTTAATTAGACTGTATTAATTACATTTAACGCCCTGAATGTTCAAGAAATTTTGTAGAAAATTTTCGTTCTCCGGTAGGAGAGACAGGGTGCTATAGTCTTGGGTGGCAACTGGTCTACCGCAGAAAGAAATGCCAAACTACTGCAAGAAAAAATCTGCCTCATCAGTCATCTATCGAAGATACGTGATCGTCTAAGCCTGTATTACGCATAGCACATAACTGACTAACAAACGATATATAATTGATGCGGTAACGATATATAATTTTTTTTTTATAAATCAAGCAGAATTCTAGGGGAAATAAATAGGGAAAAGTTTTAGTGTGACGCGTTACGTCCTTTAGGGCTTCATCGCACTAAGTATATATTCATTCAGTCATTCATTCACACACACGAACACATATAATCACATTGTAAGCTATATTTATGGGCAAAATTCTTCAATATCAGGGATAGAGCAT
>OZ010577.1:92990555-93013055 GCA_963932145.1 Acanthosepion lycidas | reverse complement strand
CCCCGGCTATTTCAGAAAAAATTCTATCCAGTCAATTTAAATTAGTTTTGATATCCAGCAAAGTATTTTGCTTACTGGAAATATCAAATTTAATCAATTAGTTTGAAATTAAGACTGAAATAAAAGCTTCCAGAAAGATTTCTTTCATTTTCAAAAATTAATTTTAAACATTAGGTATCACGTTTTTTTTGTGTTTTTTTTTTTGTGGAGGTCCCTATATATATTCAAAATCAATTTTTTTGAGGACGTAACTTCATTCCGTAAAAACATACCTGGTAGGAAGCCCGCAGCATAATCCGTATAATTGTGGCCCTGTTCTCCGTAAATTAAGCGCGCTCGTGCGCGCGCACGCGCACACACACACAAAGATATATATATATATATATATATATATATATATATATACAGAGAGAGAGAGAGAGAGAGAGAGACAGGAGGGATGGAGGGGAGTGGGGGGGAGAGTGAGGGAGGAGAGAGAGGGAGAGACTTGGTTAAAATCCAAATTATTTTTAACCCTTCTGCTCTCATAGATGCTATTTTTTTTTTTTTTTAAACTTTTATAGCCACAGCTTTTAAGGTCTTTTGCTTATGCTGTTCGACATTTTTTGTATACAAAAGCTTCTTACCTACATCGATTATTTAAAAAAGTAACAACAGATCTGGTACGTGTTTGTGAATCCGAACTGGAAACGCATACCCGTGCGGTATGAAGAGCTACTTTGCATAACGGTCGAAAAATGCACGAACGGCTTGGCCTAAACTTTGTGATAAAACGCAGCAATAAACCAGTAAACTCACCAAATATGAACTTGGAATTTCTTATTATTATTATTATTATTATCGTTTCCTTTTACTTCTCTTGTCTACTCATTTCTTTCTGCATATCAACTACAAACCTAATACCAGAAATAGCATCATAACATTTTCCCCTGAACATTTTTCGAAAAAAACGTACCATAATCTAAGATCATATACATTTTATTACATAAAGCACTTCGTATAGTCTGCAATTTGAAATCTGGACGCTGATTTTACTTTCGGCGCCGATAACCGGTACGCTAACCATACATCATCTTTTATCTTATGAAAATAATAATAATAATAATAAATGTAGACACTATCAGTATTCTGGTTGTTTTCAGCTTTGATGTCTTCTAGATGTGTGAACTGAGCAGCCATGTTCAAATGCAAAATAAGTAACAGAACTGTCCAACAAAAAGTATTGACAAAGTTTGCAATAAGCAATAACAGGAGAAAGAAATGAACGGGGTAAAAAAAAAACAAAATAATATAAAGCAAGTAAACAATATATGCAAGGCAAATTAACAGTAACAAAGCAAAGCAACAGCAATATGGAAACATAGTTTTGACTTTGTCTGATCAGCCTTATTATTGAGGTAGGAATGTGTCGTCATCGTAGACAGTAAGTTGAGAGCTAATGTCATCAGAAAATCATTACCGAATATTAAAAACAGAGTAGTAGGACAAAGGATGGTACCCTGGTGGGTACCCACTTTAGCACGAACTGATCTCGACGGGTGGCAGTTCAGTGTAAATTTCATTTCACGATTTGATAGAAATCAGTTCAAAAATATGTCCGGAGACACCGTAACTTTTCAACGTGTGGAGAAGACCAGTATGCCAAACCCTGTCAAAGTAGTTCGAGATGTCCAACGCTACAGCCCGGGCTTCACTGTTTTTAGCTAGAGCATGGTAGACTCTTACCGCCATTATCGTCAGTACATCAGCTGTTGAACTGAACAAACGAAAGCTTGTCAGGAAAAAAATAGTTCTGCATCCCTTCTGAATGTCAGTGATTATCGCTTTCTTCGGCATACTGTCCTTTGTAGTACGTTCTGCCATCCATTTATACAAGCCCGTCTGCCATTGATCATCTTGTCTTCAGTTGGTCCGGTGAGAGCCAAATTCTCCAAACTTTCTGTAACTAACTTTAATAAGATTTTCGGGGGAGCATATTTGTCAGCGATGATCAAAAGCCGTGTTGATGCCACGACTGAAACATGTTAACTGTAGTCTCCATAAACGTTGAACAATCATCAATGAGATTTAGTGAGAGCAATGATACACCTCTGATTCGTATACACTTTCATGTCAGACACCTTTTTGCCAGATTGCTATTTGCAATAAAACAATATTGGCGGCAAGGTTCAAATTCTATCAGCATAATACAAACATCTGTTTATGTGCAAAGATAGTTTTGTAGACCTCCTCCTACACTCAACATGCTCGTAACATTAACTTGCAATGTGTAAAATACGTTGTCTTGAAACGTTATACCCAAAATAATGAACAATAAATTCATTGACAATACTCAAACGTGCATTCATCATTTAAATTAGTGCTTTTCAATTAAAAAAATACGAAAATAATTTTATAATACTATACATAATATTTTTTTAAATCATATCACGCCATGCAAGGCATTAAAATTATTATGAGAGAATGTCATACTGTGTATGAAAAAATAAGAAAATAAGAGAAATATTATTAAGGAGCGAGAACAAGAGAAGAGTAATCAAGAGGACAGTAGATCAAGATTGATATTGGATTTAAATTTTTGAAGAGCAACGTTGGCATAGATTCCCAATGGGTCACCATCCTCACCCAACAATGCCTATTCTTTTGAGGCCAATTTGCTGTATTCCCATTTCTTATATTAATTATCCCATCTATATTTCCATACAGTCTGCATTTGTTATTGCATTTTTCATATAGCTAGCTCTTAAGACATTCATGTAATCTGCTTTTAATGAATTTTTTTTTCTCTATTTAGGTTTCCTCTGCGTGACCCTGTCGATGTCGATGTATCTGCCATTCTTTTCGATTGATTTTAGATATATTTATTATTTTAGCTATTATTTAAAAATATATACCAACCATTTTTTGTAAGTAAATATTCGAGTAAATATACTTACAGCAGTAACGAGTGAAATCAAACTGCAGACCCAAGGTTGATTGTCTATTTATGGTTGTCAGCAAGAGAAAAAACCCCAAATCTGAACACCAAATTGGAGATTATAAGACCAAACAAGAAGAGAATTTAAAATTCCTGGATGGAATGGAAAATGTGACTCCGAAATCTGAAGACAAATTTTGATAGCAAAAGATACATTCTAAAAGGGAACCAAAGTAACAGGAAAGAGATAAAAATAATGTTAGAAACAAAGAAACGAGTGTTGAACGTAATATGAATTCTCCAATATGGCAATCTCCTCACAGATAAAGAGAAAACTGGAGGCGACAGCGTTGTGGTTATATAAAAGGATGCTAAGAATGCTTTGAAAAAGAGTATTTGAATAAGGGGAACGGTTGCTAAAATCTATAAAGGACAGGAAATTGTGGAGAGCTGTGATCGACTTCGTCCAGAAGGAACATGGCACATAGAAGAACAACAACAAAATTAAAATTAATCCGTAGAAATACAGTATTTGGCAAAGATGCGCGAAAGCGGTGTAGTAGGGTGTTATTTAGATACAACCCTTGAAAGATGTGTCTATCTGATTCATTTTACAAGAAATAGTTGCATGAAGACTAGCAATTAGGGTGCTTCCCGTTTATATGTCGTTGCATAAAACAATATCCTTTTCCCCCATTTTTTTAAAATTATCAGCTTTGACCCATAATTTGGAGACATCTACGTCTACGTATCCCGTGTTCATCCTCAAATAATAATATGCACTTACAGACTAATTTTCCGATCCTCCAGATTCTAGCCGACCATAAGACGCATGCAAGCAAAGTATTGTCAATTTTATTGTAACATTTGGAAGGACCGAGAAAGAATAGATGAAAACAGGCTTAGAAAGGAAGAAAGAATGATAGAGAGAAAAGAGAGCTTAAGGAGTTTTATTTGTAAGATAGATAGATAGATAGATAGATAGATAGATAGATAGATAGATAGATAATGAACAGACTGACATAGATAGATAGATAGATAGATAGATAGATAGATAGATAGATAGATAGATAGATAGATAGATAGAAACTGACTTGGAAAAAGAAAGAAAGAAAGAAGTAATTAAAATAAAAAAAATAGGGAAGTGAAGGAAGAAAGGAAAAAAGGAACGAAGAAAGAATGATAGAGAGAAAAAGAGAGCTTAAGGAGTTTTATTTGTAAGATAGATAGATAGATAGATAGATAGATAGATAGATAATGAACAGACTGAGATAGATAGATAGATAGATAGATAGATAGATAGATAGATAGATAGATAGATAGAAACTGACTTGGAAAAAGAAAGAAAGAAAGAAGTAATTAAAATAAAAAAAATAGGGAAGTGAAGGAAGAAAGGAAAAAAGGAACGAAGAAAGAATGATAGAGAGAAAAAGAGAGCTTAAGGAGTTTTATTTGTAAGATAGATAGATAGATAGATAGATAGATAGATAGATAGATAGATAGAAAACTGAATGAAAGCAAGAAGGAAAAAGAAAAGAATTAATAGATAGATAGATAGATAGATAGATAGATAGATAGATATGAAGAGACAGGCAATTAGATTGATAGAAACTAATTAAGGAGCGGGTTTGGTGGAGGGGGAGAAGAGCATGATAGAAATGAAAGAAAGAGATAACGAGACTCTGGTAGATCGTCTGCTTGTAGTACGAATAACATTAACCAGATAATTATATTCAGAACTTTAATGACGACGTTTATTTCCCGAACAGATCTTCTGATCCAGCTGATTCCAAATTAAAATTCCGATTACATTGCCGTGTCTATCGATTTGTATATTCATATAATCTTGGCATCTCTTTTATTCTTTGGGAACATTTCTTCCGACTAACTTATTTCTGTAATAAGATAAATTATTTAATTATTTTCCCATTAGCCCTCTTCTCTCTTCTCTATTTCTTCCGTCTTTTATAAACAATTTTGAAATGTTCAATCACAGCTGGCATTTTTAAAATCCTATGAGAGCTATTATTTAAAACAATCATCTGATTTTTTAAAAAAGCAAACAAAAAAAAGTAAAAAAAAAAAGCAAAAAACTCTTGGAATTCATCTTCAATTGATTGATTTATTTATTTTTCTCTGCAAACCACTTTTTATTCTAATTTATTCTTTTCTATGCATTAATCTTTCTGTGGGCTCATCACTCTAATGTAATGAATGCTTAACCAACTCATCTCAAAGATCATTATTACTTTGTAGTAAGTTCGAGACACACCTGGTGCCTACTAGTTAATGTTTTGTACTAAGAATAGGATTTTTTTCCGTGTTGTGTCCCTTTAGGCCGTGAACGATCATGGATCTCCACATCTTCCTGCCCCCTTGTAAACTTTGGCAATGTTTCGCCGTTTGCTATCTGTTTAACTCCTGTTCTTTTCTTCATTCGTTAGGTCAGTTATGCGCTGTTTTCCTCTGTCCCTCTTGCCCTCAAAGGGTCCATTCAGCGTCAAAAAGCCGCTTTCCTCCTTATTTGTCCTAAATATTTCAACTGTCTCTTTCTAGTGTTAAGTATAAATGCATTCTTTGCTTTCATTTTCTCGAAAACATCGTCATCCGTGGTATTCTCAGTATCCTTCTGTAGAATGCCATTTTTGCTGCCATAATCTCTTCATCATCTGGCTTACCAATTATCGAAATTAATTAAGCGTCGAGCCTGGTCAGTAATTAGCTAGGAATACCAAGCTTCGATGTACGGGTAGTGTAATGGATAATGCCTCGGAATTTCAAATCGGAGAGGTGAGTTCCAATTCCAGTTAAATTCGTTAAATTCACTTAAGCGTACCATTTGGAAAGGTACTAATACAGCATTTCTACCTCTCAATTAAATAGTTAAATACTAAACAAATACCAGCAAATCATTATTAGCTCCACAGATATACTTTCAATCTAAAAAAATACGTTCTGGCATTAAATAACCTGTAAAATGGTGATAAGCCGTAAAAAGCAAATCAATCAATCTTTTTCATCTGTGAGGAGATTGTCCAGCATTCACTGCCATATAGGGGGACGCATATTACATATCAGTTAATTACTCTTTTCAACTTCCGTTTTTTAATTTTTTTTAAAGCCTGGCAAAGTAGTACAAATAATTGTTAATGAAATTGTTTTCGGTAAAATTTTGTTAGGTCAGTTAATAAAATGGCGTTTCTATTGCGTTACATAGAAGTTGCAAAGATAATTTTGTAGACCTCCTCCTACACTCAACATGCGCGTAACATTAACATGCAACGTGTAAAATACGTTGTCTTGAAACGTACCAAAAAAAAACAAACAATAAACTCATTGACAATACTCAAACATGCATTTATCATTTAAATTAGTGCTTTTCAATTAAAAAAATACGAAAATAATTTTATAATACTATACATAATATTTTTTTAAATCATATCACGCCATGCAAGGCATTAAAATTATTATGAGAGAATGTCATACTGTGTATGAAAAAATAAGAAAATAAGAGAAATATTATTAAGGAGCGAGAACAAGAGAAGAGTAATCAAGAGGACAGTAGATCAAGATTGATATTGGATTTAAATTTTTGAAGAGCAACGTTGGCATAGATTCCCAATGGGTCACCATCCTCACCCAACAATGCCTATTCTTTTGAGGCCAATTTGCTGTATTCCCATTTCCTATATTAATTATCCCATCTATATTTCCATACAGTCTGCATTTGTTATTGCATTTTTCATATAGCTAGCTCTTAAGACATTCATGTAATCTGCTTTTAATGAATTTTTTTCTCTATTTAGGTTTCCTCTGCGTGACCCTGTCGATGTCGATGTATCTGCCATTCTTTTCGATTGATTTTAGATATATTTATTATTTTAGCTATTATTTAAAAATATATACAAACCATTTTTTGTAAGTAAATATTCAAGTAAATATACTTACAGTGGTAACGAGTGAAATCAAACAGCAGACCCAAAGTTGACACAGATTCCTAACGGGGTCACCATCCTCCCCCAATAATGCCTATTCTTTTGAGGCCAATTTTCTATATTCACATTTCTTATATTCATGATCTCATCTATACTTTCATAGTCTTCATTTGGTATTGTTTTTATATAGCTAGCTCTTAAGGCATTCATGTAATCTGTTATCAAGGAATGTTTTCTCTATTCAGGTTTCCTTTGCCTACCCGTGTCCATGTCGATGTATCTGCCATTCTTTTCGATTTATTACTTGAAATTTTGATATAATCCCATTACTTAGAATTTTTTAAATTCTTTTTTCCTCTGATTTTCTATTCATGTCTCTGTTATACTTAGGTGATTGTAAATCATCTTCCTTTTCTTTTTAATCGGTATTACGCTATGCAGGGGAGTAAAGCCATTAAGATACAAGGAGCTACAAGGTGTGGATGAATTAAGAATAGAAACATTAATAACGAACAGGAAGAGAAAAGTGTAGTCAGGAAGACAGTAGGTAACAATTGGCATTGCATTTGCATTTTTGCAGATTAAAGTTGGCTGGAAAGCATGGAGCCAGAAGTGAGTTCCACAAGCGAGAAGTGCGAGAAAAGAAACTGTTAGTATCGAATTTACAGTTACATCTACATAGCTCAACCTTAAACTGATGAGATCCTGACGCCAGTCTAGTACAGCGTTTATATTCAAAAAGTCTAGGTATCATAGCGAAGAGCTCATCCGAATAATTACTATGAAAGTATTTATAGAAAAGGCACGGAGAGGCAACCTGACAGTGGTAGGAAAGTGAGTGAATCTCAGCCACCAGATAAGAACCAATAATATTGCTGATTCTTCTTTAGATCAAGGAGCTCAATGGAAACAGAAGTGGGGCGCCGGTCTATATGTGGCAGCAATATTCAAAGCATGGATGAATGGTAGACTTATAGATATGTAAGCTAGATCCCAGAGAGAAAAGTTGAACACAGTGAACCAACTTTCTTAGCAGCTGACCTAGCAATGGATTCAATATAATCTTTCAACTTCATGTCATCTGAGATCATTGGCTCGAGAAGGCGCAATGAGTCACTTTACTGGAGGTTAGCATCAGCCATGCTGATGGAAGGCAGAGAGGCGTCTCTCAGATGATTAATGGAGAGAAGTTTAGTTTTGGAGGCATTAAAATTAGCGTACCATAGCGAAGAGCTCTTCCGATTAATTATCATGGAATTAAAAGACACAGACGGAAGAGAGTTCAACAAGCTAGAAGGTAAGTGTTAGAACTTATGGCTACATTTAGCCACTTTAACTCTAAATTGATGAGACCTTGTTGCCAAACTAGTACTGCGCTTAAATTCATAAAGTTTGGGTACCATAGCGAAGAGTTCATCCGAACAATTATCATTAAATTATTTCTAGAAAAGGCAGCTGGAAATTAACTGATGCCGAAATATCAGGTCAAAACCAATAATATTGCTGATTTTTATTTGATTTTCCGTCTGTGTCTTTTAATTCCATGATAATTAATCGGAAGAGCTCTTCGCTATGGTACGTTAATTTTTATCCAGAATCTTTAAATATACAGCAGGACCATGTAACCATACGTAGCAGCAATATTCAAAGCACAAGACGAATGGTATGCTTATAAATATGTAAAATACATTGAGCAGTGAAAAATTATCTACCATGACACAGTGAACCAACATTCTTAGCAGCAGACCTCGCAACAGATTCAATATAATCTTTCCACTTTAAGTCAGCCGAAAATAAAAGCCCGCAAAAGTGAAACAGAGGTTATATGGAGGTTAGCATCAGCCATGCTGATGGGAAGTGGGAAGGGGTATTTCAGGTGACTGATAGAGAAAAGCTTAGTTTTGGGGGAATTAAAATTAACAAGCCATTCTTTGTCCCAGTTAACAGCAGATATTAGGCCATTTTTTTTTTTTTTTTTTTTTAGATAAGCTGCCAATTTGACTTTATCGAAAACAACAGACAGGATTAAATAGTTGTGCCATCAGCATAGATATCAAGTTGAGAACTGATGTCATCAGGAACGTCATGGATGAAAATTAAGAACAATGTAATCTACAGCTCAAAAGTTTGAAGCCCCCCCCCACACACACAGAATTAGCAGAGGATGAACTTGACAGAAGAGTAAAAAAAAAATGTAGAGTTCTTAGAGTCATTGAAAAAAGAATGGATACAATTATCAAACTTTTACTTTCAGAAACTTTTATAACGAATGCCGAAATTTTATGCTGCTGTAATCAAGGATAGGATTTGGACGAGAGCAAACTTTAATCAATTTTTTTTTCTTTTTGTTATAATAAAATATCTAATAAAAAAAATCAGGTCTCACTTTTATTTTAAACATGTATAATAAATTTTTCTTATTTAAAAAACAAAATAATTACTATTACAAAATATTACTAAATATAAAAAAGTACCAAGGCTCGCCTAAAACTTTTGAAGTGTAGTGTAGATCCAAGTATAGAGTACCGTCGACAAATGGATCTAGAAGAATGGCCATTAAGTAAAGAAAAGCTATTATGATGTTATAATTGACCGTTGCGTAATGGTTTTATCTACAGCATTTAGCGACATTATGATATCACGATGAAAATAAGCGGTCAGTTTTGGATCAAATAGTTTGATTTCAATGTTACCGTAACGTCGCCACAATTTCATATATCCCTAAAGCAAATACAACAGCAACGTTGCTATAACACCGTGTCAGCTGTGACAGATCAGTATATTGACCCTTATTAGGTGACCAATATAAATAGCCTTGTTCCCAAATATATCTCCACTTGATGTTCTCGATTCATTTTTCTCGATTCATTTTTTTTTCTTACTAAAAACAAGAGAAAAATAATAAAATACGTTCATTGAAAAAAATGTTTAACTAGACATAAAGAAAAAAGGGTATTGACTTAAATATCAGATATAATTCGTATTTTCTCCTTCGAACATGTTTCATTTTTATATGACATTATTGTAGAGTTATGATAAGTTGAGTTCTTCTTCTTCTTTTTCTTCTTCTACTACTACTACTACTACTATATGTTCTGTCCCTCAAGGAAATGAGCTCTACTGTCCTGGGTATGACGATAACTCCATCCGTGTCTTGGATAAGACGATAAACTACGTACAACAGCAAGGCCTCTGATCAAGAGGTTTTGAGGAGTAATCGCCTCTTAATGGCTGGTATTACCAGGACCGCCCTGACCAGCACTGGTTGGAACCATTAGGGTCCCAGTTATGGGCAAAGAGTGAACACCCAAACTGTGGTCAAAATACTATGAAAGTGTAAAAATAGCTTTTAATAGCAGAAATACTTTTTGTAAAAATAATTATTACCAGCAATACATTTTTTTTTAAAAATTACCAAAAAAAATTTAACAGCAAATAAATTTGTTGGCATTAAATAACCATGATATGCCGTATGACAAACCAAACCAATTCAGAAAAACCAAATGGGATCTCTAGAATATCCTAGCTCAATGGAGAGATTATAAGACACGATACTTTTAGCATACAACCCACCACCCGTGAGGCCACGAGTTTATACGAACTCGTTAGATAGATAATTATACACTATCAATTTAATGACACACACACTTCATTTCTACCATCCATTTTCATGAGCTCGTTAGGCAGATCATTATGACCCAATACTTATATTACCAATCCAACTGCCTGTTATGCAGTCTGTTTACACGAGCTCGTTAGGCAGATCATTATGACAGAATACTCATATTATCCATCCCACTGCATGTTCTGCCGTCTGATTACCCGAGCTCGTTCGGCAGATTATTATGACCCAATACTTATATTACCCATCCCACTGCATGTTCTGCCGTCTGTTGACACGAGCTTGTTAGGCAGATCATTATGACCCAACATTTACATTACACATCCCACGGCCTGTTCTGACGCTTGTTTCCAAGAGCTCGTTATCACACAATACTTATATTACCCATCCCACTGTCTGTTCTGCCGTCTGTTTACACGAGCTCATTAGGCAGATCATTATGACCCATTACTTATATTACACATCCCACTTCCTGCTTCGCAATCCGTTTACACGAGCTTGTTAGGCAGATCATTATGACACAATACTTATATTACCCATCCAAATGCCTGTTCTGCCGTCTGATTACACGAGCTCGTTAGTCAGATTATTATGACCCAATACTTATATTACCCAACGTACTGCATGTTCTGACGTCTCTTTTCGCGAGATCGTTAGGCAGACAATTATGACCCAATACTTATATTACCCAGTCAACTGCCTGTTCTGCCGTCTGTTTACACGGGCTAGTTAAGCAGATTATTATGACCCAATACTTATATCACCCATCCCACTGCAAGTTCTGCCGTCTTTTTACACGAGCTCGTCAGGCAGATCATTATGACCCAAAAGTTAGATTACCCAACTCACTGCATGTTCTGCCATCTGTTTACACGAACTCGTTAGGCAGATCATTATGACACAATACTTATATTACACATCCCACTTTCTGCTCTGCAATCCGTTTACACGAGGTCGTTAGGCAGATCATTATGACCCAATACTTATATTACCCAACGCACTGCATTTTCTGCCGTCTATTTCCCGAGCTCGTTAGGCAGACCATTATGACCCAATACTTATATTACGCATCCCTCTGCATGTTCTGCCGTCTGTTTAAACGAGCTCGTTAGGCAGATCAATATGACCCAATACTTATATTCCCCATCCCACTGCATGTTCTGCCGTCTTTTTACACGAGCTCATTATGCAGATCATTATGACAAAATACCTATATTACGCATCCCACTACCTGTTCTGCCGTCCGTTTCTACGAGCTCGTTAGGCAGATCATTATGACAGAATACTCATATTATCCATCCCACTGCATGTTCTGCCGTCTGATTACCCGAGCTCGTTCGGCAGATTATTATGACCCAATACTTATATTACCCATCCCACTGCATGTTCTGCCGTCTGTTGACACGAGCTTGTTAGGCAGATCATTATGACCCAACATTTACATTGCACATCCCACGGCCTGTTCTGACGCTTGTTTCCAAGAGCTCGTTAGGCAGTTCATTATCACACAATACTTATATTACCCATCCCACTGTCTGTTCTGCCGTCTGTTTACACGAGCTCATTAGGCAGATCATTATGACCCATTACTTATATTACACATCCCACTTCCTGCTCCGCAATCCGTTTACACGAGCTTGTTAGGCAGATCATTATGACACAATACTTATATTACCCATCCAAATGCCTGTTCTGCCCTCCGTTTCTACGAGCTCGTTAGGCAGTTTATTATAACCCAATATTTATATTACCCATCCCACTGTCTCTTGTGCCGTCTTTTTACACGAGCTGTTTAGACATATTATTATGAGCCAATACTTATATTACCCATCCCACTGCCGTCTGTTTACACGAGCTCGTTAGGCTGAATATTATAACCCAATACATATATTACCCATCCCACTGACTGTTCTGCCGTCTTTTTACCCGAGCTCGTTAGCCAGATCATTATGACCCAATACTTATATTACCTATTCCAATGACTGTTGTGCCGTCTTATTCCACGTGCTCGTTAGACATATTATTATGACACAATTCTTATATTACACATCCAACTGCCTGTTCTGCTATCTATTTTCACGAGCTCGTTAGGCAGATCATTATGACACAATACATTTATTAGCCATCCCACTGCATGTTCTGCCGTCTGTTTACACGTGCTCATTATCACACAATACTTATATTACCCATCCCGCTGCATGTTCTGCATTCCGTTTACACTTGCTCGTTCAGCAGATCATTATGACCCAATACTTATATTACCCATCCCACTGCATGTTCTGTCGTCTGTTTACACGAGGTCGTTAGGCAGATCGTTATGACCCAATACTTATAT
This sequence comes from Acanthosepion lycidas, assembly GCA_963932145.1. Lineage (NCBI taxonomy): Eukaryota > Metazoa > Mollusca > Cephalopoda > Sepiida > Sepiidae > Acanthosepion > Acanthosepion lycidas. Next base: position 93,000,246 of record OZ010577.1, on the reverse strand, counting down.
TACCCATCCCACTGCCTGTTCTGCCATCTGTTTACACGAGCTCGTTAGGCATATCATTATGACACAATACATAAATTACCCATCCCACTGCCTGTTCTGTCGTCTGTTTACACGAGCTCGTTAGGCAGATCATTATGACCCAATTCTCATATTACCCATGCAACAGCCTGTTCTGCCGTCTATTTACACGATTTCGTTGGGCAGATCATTATGACCCAATACTTATATTACCCATCCCACTGCCTGCTCTGCCATCTATTTTCACGAGCTCGTTAGGCAGATCATTATGACCCAATACTTTTATTAGCCATCCCACTGTATGTTCTGCCGTCTGTTTACACGTGCTCGTTAGGCAGATCATTAGACAGGGACACATTTCATACCCATCCCTTTCTTTTCTATCCATCACATATAATGTTCGAACAACAGTTTAATCGAGTTCGTTAGGCAGATTATTATGACCCGATACGTATATTACCCATCCCACTTCCTGCTCTGCATTCCGATTACACTTGCTCGTTCAGCAGATCATTATGACCCAATACTTATATTACCCATCCCACTGCCTCTTCTGCCGTTTGTTTTTACGAGCTCGTTCAGCAGATCATTATGACACAATACTTATATTACCCATCCCACTGCCGTCTGTTTACACGAGCTCGTTAGGCAGATCGTTATGACCCAATACTTATATTACACATCCCACTGCCTGTTCTGCCGTCTGTTTACACGTGCTCGTTAGGCAGACCATTATCACACAATACTTATATTACCCATCCCACTGCAGGTTCTGCCGTCTGTTTAAACGAGCTCGTTAGGCAGACCATTATGACACAATACATAAATTACCCATCCCACTGCCTGTTCTGCCATCTATTTTCACGAGCTCGTTAGGCAGATCATTATGACCAAATACTTATATTACCCATCCCACTGCTTGTTCTCCCGTATTTTTCCACGAGCTCGTTAGCCAGATCCTTATGACCCAATACTTATATTACCCTTCCAACTGCCTGTTCTGCCGTCTGTTTACACGATCTCGTTGGGCAGATCATTATGACCCAATACTTATATTACCCATCCCACTGCCTGCTCTGCCATCTATTTTCACGAGTTTCACCAGGTCTTTATGTAGATTCTTGACACGATAATTTTACTACCCATCCTACTTCATCTTCTGTCATCCATTTACACCAACTCTTTATTAGAGAAGATACTTTTACTACTCATCCCATTTACAGCTCTACCATCCGACTTCGTAAGTTCGATTATTAGACACAATACTTTTACTATCCCATCCTTCTTGTTCTGCCATCCGTTTCCACGAGCTCATTGTTATGGATTCCGTGGAGGGAATCCTGTACAAATAAATAAACAACGCCAGCAATTGAGATAGAAAAATAACTGTATTAAACGTAAGAATACATACTTGAAGTGAATATTAGTAGTCCAAGAATGCGGGTTAGTAGATAGTATATGTACAAGTCTCTGTAAGTAAATCGAAATCATCTCTCTCTCTCTGGACTCTTGTATAACTCTCTGAGAACACCCTGTGTATCAACGTATTTCCACGTATCTCAGCGTATCTCGGTATTTAACATTCCACCTACGAGGAATATATGTGGCACAAAGCCGAGTTTAAAGTGGGTTTCTCCGATCCGTAGGCTCAGTCAAAAAACATCCCCTTTGAACCCGCCTAGACCGGTTCGGGAACTGTCTACCTCCCCGGACGAAAATTTTCCCTTTGGCAAAGCTTCATCCGGGTTCCTCTCTGACAAAGCAGAGAGTTCGACAGACGTCGCACATACTCAGAGACTGTATCTCGACGTTTTTAATATTCCACCAACGAGGAATATATGTGGCACAAGGCCGAGTTTAAAGTGGGTTTCTCCGAACCCGTAGACTCGGCCAAAAATATACCCTTTGAACTCGCCTAGACTGGTTCAGGGCCTATCTACCTCCCCGGAAGAAACTTTGCCCTTTGGCAAAGCCTCGTCCGTGTTCCTCTCTGCCAAAGCAGAGAGTTCGACAGACTTCGAACACAGTCAAAGACTGTATCGCGACGTATCTCAACAGCAGGTATTTTCTCAGTCAGTATAAGTATACTTTGGATGAGTGCATCTTATGTAAAAAGCGGAGACCCCAACAACACTCATTAAGTAGCTTATTAGACAGGATACTTTTATCACCCATCTGACATCATGTTCTAAGAAGTTATAAATAATATTGCACTGATATGTTTGGATTTCCTTGGAGATTGTGTTTTTGATAATAAATTTAGATTTTTCTTTTTAAATAGGTCATTATTATTTTATTTTTAGTTTGTTCAACAATAATGCTGCATTTCTTTTAATGGCTCCTGTCCCCTCTAAACTTTACAGTTAATACCTCACTAATTCTTGCTTTCCAGCCTGTTGGAAGTCCTCATCTGTTGTGCCTGTCTTTAAGAACACTGGTAACTCTTCTGAGCCGTTTAACTACCGTCCTATTAGTCTCCTACCACTCTTCGGTAAAGTCTTCAAGACTTTCATCAAAGCCGACCTGAGTAAGCAGCCTACTTTATACATAATCTGCTCTCCGACAAGCAATATGGTTTCCGCTTTGCTAGATCTACCGCTGACGAGCACGCGGCCATAATTGAATTTTTATACCAAGCACCCCCACAATAATGGAGAAACTCGAGCCGTGGCTCTAGACATCTCTAAAGAGTTTGATAGGGTTTGGTATGCTGGCCTTCTTCGTATTCTTAAGGGATACGGTATTACAGAACGGGCGATTATTTAACTTAATACAATCATTCCTTGTCAAACCGTGAAATGAAGGTCGTCCTAAACGGGTTCTTCTCCGGCTCCGGCTCTGTTCCCCAAGGCTCTATCTTGGGCCCTACACTGTTCCTGATCTTCATCAATGACCTTCTCGAAGTCATCAGTTTCCAAGTTGGCATCTATGTGGACGATACCACTATTTACTCCTGCCTCAATTGTAAATTCTAGTATCGTTGACAAAACTAACCTGGTTAGTGATCGCGAAATGGACCTCTAATCTGTGCTTTAATGGGGCAGGAAATGGCTCGTAAACTTTAATGCCTCCAAAACGGAACTCCTCTGCTTTACCCACCACAGAGAACCCTTCCTGCTTCCCATCAGAATGACTGATTCCCAACTCCTTGAGAGAACCTCGTTACGCCTGCTTGGTCTCACGCTGTCCACTGACATGAGGTGGAATAAATACATTGAATCAATAGCTTCATCTACCGCAAGGAAAGTTGGTTCTCTGTGTCGTTCCAGAAAGTTTTTCTCGTCTGAATCCATAGTTCATATCTATAAATCAACCATCCGTCCTTGCATGGAATATTGCTTTCATATATGGTATGTTGCTCCTGCTGTATGTCTCGAGGTCCTTGACAAAATCCAGAGACGAATATGCAAGTTTGAAGTCAACACTTAGAGGCGACAGGGTGTTTCATGCTAGAAACTAATCGTTAGGCCACTCGTAGCCTGACGATTGCGTCTAGCATGAAACAGCCTGTCGCCTCTAAGTGTTGACTTCAATGTTCACTTTTATATTTATGTGTGTGTATAATTATCGCAGATAGTGTATCTGTAGAAGAGACAAAATGAATACAAAGAGATCAAATGAATAAAAAGAGACAAGAGGAAAACTATATTTAGCCAACGCGATTACTCCTCTCAAAGACTTTATCAAGGCAATGAAGAATTTATTAAGGTACACGTGTTTGAATACAGAGGCAAGGACCTCGTTGGTTTATCAAGGCTTATAAATTTCAGAACGTTCATGAATGCCCATCAAGGGGGATGAAAGGTCAGTCAACGGATGTGGAGGACACAAAGTGTCATAGTTCAAAGTCTGGCAAAAAAGTAGTGAGCGAGTAATATTCAATATTTTTTTAAATGAATATTACATTGACTGTGATTAGATTGTTATGGTGTGAGATGGACGCTTGCGCTGTACGTCTTTAAAGGTATGAGATGATGGATTTAAACGTTTTATTTTTATTTTTTAACATATTTTTTGTTGTGTATGTTGGTTTTGAAAAGTAGTAATTCTTACAGAAAAGGTGACATTGGGAATATATATATATATATATATATATATATATATATATATATATATATATATGTGTGTGTGTGTGTGTGTGTGTATTATATATATATATATATAAGTGTGTGTTTGTATTATAATTTGTTTTCTTAAATATGATTCCATCGCTACACAGAACATCCTATGTTTTAAAACGGGAAACTCCAAATCTAGATTAAATTTAAAAAATAAATCTACAATGGAGAGTTTCGTTTTATTATCAAGCGATTTTAAGGGTTCTTAAAATTGCTTGATAATGAAGTTGAACGCCATACTTACCGAACCTTTTTATATGCTAACTGAATTCTATGGAGGCAAAGGTATCTCTTTCGCACGTCATTTCGAGTGAACCGAGAGATTATGTGAAGGTCGATAGTCTGTAAAAGGGCATCAACATCATGATGGCCGTGTACGTAAGGTATCGGCGATATTTTTTTTTCTTTTTAAAATATAGAAAAATCATTGAAAATCATCATCGGCTTAGCATCACGATGATAGCGGAATTGTTCTTCATCGATAAAATGACCGTTTGGTAAATTTTGAAGTAAAAGCTGAACATGACTAAAACTCGATTGTCCAACGGAACTTTTTTAAGATACCTCAACATAAAAAGAAAACAAATTATAGCTTATTATGGTTATAACGATCTGAAGTTCTAAGCTGTTTGAAATTATCAGCAAATATTGACACATACGCATTGGTCAGTGCAATATTTCTCCATAGGGTTATGCAGGAAACGTTGATAAAGAGAATAATGCATTTGAATCATGTTTAATAATTTATGATTTTACTATACACATACGGTATATTTTTGGCAAATCTTTGGTTACTATAACAATTTTTATGTTCAGCTTTTACTTCAAAATTTACCTCTTATATTATTTAAAATTGTAATAATCAACGGGATGTCTATATGACATCAGCCTGGTGGTGGTGATGATGATTTTTGACTCTCTAAGCATTTAATTAATTCAGGAATAAGTAATTACTGGACAATTATATTTGAGTCTATAAGTATTTGTTTAAGGAATATGTAAGTACTAGTCAATTATATGCGGGTTTTTGGTTCGTGACAGTTAAATATTACTAGTTTATATTAGGTTGGTGCAAAAATAATGACGTAATAATGTCGTTTTTTGACGTTATACGTCAAAAAACGACATTATTACGTCATTATTTTTGCACCAGCCTAATACTTAATTCAGGAATAAGTAATTACTGGTCATTTATATTTGAATCTATAAACATTCACTTGGTTAATATTGGTTGGTTAATTTTGCTTATCAACACCTCCATGGGTTATTTAATGCTGAAATTTACATATTCTAAACCTAATTTTATGGCTTCAGCTACAGATAAAATGTATTGTTGGTAATTTTGCTTTAAATATGTATTGTTGTAAGTTTATTTTTTTTTTAGCAGCATATCAGCTTCCATATGTAATAATGCAATATTTTGTACGTAATTTTAGACTTTCAACTACAGACGTTGTGTACATAATTTTATACGTTTAGCGTAAAGTTCTTCTTTTTTAGATATATATTTTGTAGATTATAAAATTTAATTTTGTTAATGTTATTATAAAAATGTATTTTTATATGTTTTTAGTGTTGGACTGATTATAGTTTTCATATAAAAATATATATTGTTGCTCATTTTATTATAAAAATGTACTGTTGATTTTTTTTGGGGGGGAGGAGGGAAGTCACTATTTGCCCATAACTGTGACCCTAACAGGTGCTACCACTCCGGGTCAGGGTGGACCTGAATAACAGCAATTAATCTCGATCAGAGCCCTTGCTGCCGGATGTAGTTTATCGTCATACCGAGAAAGAATTAGTTAAGGAATAAATAAATACTGGTCGTTTATATGTGAGTCTTTGTTTCTGAGATTTCTAAATGCCGGTTGTCTATATTTGAATCTATGAGCTTTTTCTTGGTTCTGTTTTAGTTATATATTAGCCGTTTATGAAGCATGAAGCAGTAACACTGTTATTCAATGAAGTCTCCGTCAGAAATGTTCTTAAAATTGTCTGAACTTTAAAGTTATACTGTCTTCTTAATCAAACAACTTGGCAGATCTCTCTTAGAAGATATCAGAGAATTAATCCGAGTGAAGGAATAATTGGGTTCATGCCTTTCTCAAAATCAGATTCGAAACAATGGATGTGCTGGAGTAAAGGGATGACGGAATAGGGTTTAGGAAAAAGAACAAAAAGATAACGTTTATTAAGAGCTAAAAGAGACAGGAAGTTGTTGAGGGCCATGATCACCTATGTCCTGAAGAGACACGGCACATAAATAAGAAAGGTATTTATACGTTCAGCCGACATTTAAATCCGGTGCATTTATCTGTTTACCACCCCGACATACTGTTTACCACCCCGACATATGATGAGAAAATGAATTATAGTTTCTGAAACGTCTTGAAAACATTTTTTTTTTTATCTGGAGAGGAAGGAAAAAAAAAACTGGTCTGGTAACAATGTGCCAAGTGTCATGTAAATACTGAAAACTAGGTAGACCCCGTGAGTTAGAAAAAATATATGTAAATGAATAAAAATAAAATAAAATACGTTTATTGTTTACTGGCTGAATCAAAGAACGTACAGACAAAATTGGGTTTTTACACACCCGTTCAAAAAAATCTTATGCACTTATTTAAAAATAAACGTCACATGAAGTGCAAAAGACTAAATTGAATCCATTGCTATATTAGCATCTAAGAAAGTAGGTTCACTATATATGGGAAGTGTTCTATTGGTGGAGGACAGAAAGGGCTTACTTGACTTGAAAATCTGCGTTTGAAATTCGTTTTTTATCCAGTGTTCGAGGTAGGCGCCGAACCCTTTTTTAATCATTTCACCCCAAACAAAGAAATCAAATCCACTAAGATGCAGAGGATTATTGCTTTTGAAAGAATAAAAAAAAAACGAAAAACATTAAGGAACGGAAACAATAAAAGAACAGGAATTAAGAAGACAAAAGATAACATTTGACATGGCATTTAAAATTTTGAAAATCCAACTTGACTGAAAATCAATAAGCTGGAAGAGAGTTCCACAAGGGAGAAGTGCCATAGACGAAACTGTCATCATTACGGTTACATCTACCCACTTCAACTGTAAAATGTTCAGATTTGCCACCAAACTAAAATTCATAACTTCTAGGTTCCAATGAAGAAACTCATAAGAATTATTAACATGAAAGTATTTATAGAAAAGTCACAGGCAAGCTACAATACGGTTGTTGAAAAGTGACTGAAACCGAGATGCTGGGTCAGGACCAATAACATTATAGATTCTTCTGGATTTTATCGAGGATCTCTAAATATATATAGCAGGAGCACTAGACAATATGCGGCAACAATATTCAAAGCCTGGACGAATGGTAGATTTATATATGTAAGATAGATTCTGGGGAGAAAAATTGCCTTGCACGAAGCAGTCAACAGCAGCAGCAGTCCTAGGAGCAGTTCTAGCATTTGATTCAATACAATCTTTCTACGTCATGACAGAGAAAAACATTAGTCCGAGAAGGCGCAATGGGTCACTCTCCTGGAGGTTAGCATCAGCCATGCAGATGGTAGGCATAAGTGGTGCTCTCGGACGATTCAGAGAGATCAGTTTTGTATTGAAGGCATTAAAATTAACAAGATATTCTTTGCCGCAGTTAGCAACAGAGTATAGGTCGTTTTTTAGATAAGTTGCCAATTTGACCTTGTTGAACCGATCCGACTAATTCTGACCTTGGTCTTTTTTTTTTAATTTATGTTTGTTACACTCTTCTATATGAGATCTAAGTGTAGTATCTGCCCGAATCCCGGTATTTTCAAATAGTAATCAATTACGCTTTCACTACACAGCATAAAGAGTAAGTGCCAGTACATTTTACATTTTTTAATGCCATATCCCTACAGGATTTAAGCGATCATGACTCTCCACAAATTCTTTTTTTTCTCTGAATTGCTATAAATTTTTCGAAGTGATTTCCACTTGGCATCTCTACGGCTTTAGAAATCAATATTTTTCTTCTCTTTGACTGATAGCCAACCAAGACGATACAGTCCTGTTTATCCTGCAATTGAACCCATAACTTGGAGATAAGAGACAGATTTATGCCTTTTCCAAGGACCATCAGTAGTAGAAAGATTTATAACAATGAACCTGAAAAGTTTAATTTCTTTAAAGAAATAAGATTTTATAAATTTCAACAACAGTAACAGTGCCGATAGATACCGTATAAAAACGGCCATTTTCACGTCTACCATTACCATTTGCGATTGCAGCAGACTTGGTTGAATTTTGATCCCACTTTTCGCTAATTAATAGCTTTGCATTTTAAAATATCTTTAGGATGAAATTATATTGGATGTGCGGGTGGTGAAAAGGATAGCAGCTCGGTATGAGAAACCAGAGAGCTGATTTCAAATCCCAGTCAACTTCGTTATATTTAGTTACGGGCAAATACCATTGGTAAAGTTATACACCCTATCTTCCCCACCGGCTGTAGGAGAACAGACTCTAGCCGTGGTCAGCAATCAGTCTAGAAGAAGAAAAAATTCTAAATTCAAAAACTGTAATGATCAAATCACGAGTTGTCTTTGGTACTGCATAGCATCCAGATGCCACCACTGCCAGGGTTACAGATATCGGCAGCAGAATGTTGGATATGGTCTATGACAGAACCTAACAAACCAGATTTGGCATCAAAATACAATCGTGTCACGTGGAAGATCCTTCATACTGCAAAATAGATGAGACCAAATCATTGGATGGAAACATTGGGACCATACAGAATCGCATCTTGCATCTCCTAATATATGCGCAAACGAAACCCCTATGACGGCATATGTAAACAATATGGGCCTACTAATTAGTATTTTTTAAATATTTCCCCACTGTCAGGTATATTAAGTTTGTTCGGCGATAGAAAAAAAAATGCACTTTGCCATGTAAAAAGTAGAGCTACAGACAGTTGACACTGATAATGAAAGTTGAAACCTTGCCTACCTAACCCGATAATCTGTCATCTTTCCTCTCACCTACATTTAGAATTCTTCTGTGCGAATATGAGATGCTATACAGGGAACTGAAAATCTCATCATCATGAGATAAAAGAGCAGAATTATTATCGATTTGCCTTCCTTTAAGAGATCTATTTCGCACCAAATGAACCAATCATTTTTAAGGGTGATATTAACCCTGTTATCATTCAGTGCAGTGTAATTCCACAGTCTCACATGGCTGGGTCTTGCTGATTTGCTTACTCGGTAAATAGTATTTTAAGCAGCAGAGCTTCTAGTCCCTCTCCCAGCCGCTTTTGAATTCAGAATTGTCAAAGGACGAATATTTTCTATGAAAATTTCTCGGACATTCAGGCCGGTAAATGTTATTTAATACTGTTTATTATAAACAGAGCATTTACTTAAATACTTGTATCTATAAAATGAATGTTAAACATATATATATATATTACTACTATATGTATATTTAGGTAACTGCTAACTACATGTTACTACTACTCATATATATATATATAGAGAGAGAGAGAGAAAGATAGATAGATAACTTCTACCAGCATATTTTAC
>OZ010577.1:92980555-92985555 GCA_963932145.1 Acanthosepion lycidas | reverse complement strand
AAATAAACAGAAACGTCGCCACTTGGATTGAATAAAACTTGTTTATATATATATATATATATATATATATATATATATATATATATATATAAAGTTTTTTATGTATATAGTTTTAATATTATAGATGTGTGTATATGACCAGTTATGTGTGATGCGTGATACACGATTAAGTGATCATGTATCTTTCGATACATGACTGACGTGGCAGATTTTTTTTCCCGCAGTGGGTTACTATTTCTTTCTGCGGTAGACTAGTTGCCATCCAAGGCTATAGAATCCGGTCTGCCCTGCTATTTTCTCATAAGTGGGGGGAAGAAGAAGAGGATCCATATCTTTCCCAAGGGTATTAGCACGTAAGTGAATGTAATGGATTCGACTGGAATTCTAATTCGCCTCTCTAATTCCTCAATTATTCCACTGCATAATCAGGTTTAAAATGCATTATTAAATCATTATAATTTCCAGTGAAATAATTTTCATAAAAAAGGAAATTTTCTACCTAATGAATAAAATATTGGGAAATATCTCTTCAGCAATGTCGTAAAAAGATGGAATGAAAGAGAAGGAAAACGATAAACAAAGAAAGAGAACGAGGAAAAGAAAAAGTCTAAGAGAAAAATGTATGGGTAATACGTTGAGAAAGAAAGAAAGAAAGAAAGAAAGAAAGAAGGTTGGGAAGAAAGGCAAAAACAGAGTGCGAATAAAGAAAAGGAAACGAGAAAGAAAAAGAAAATAAGGGAAAAAACATTGAGATGAAAAAAAAAACGAAGCAAAATAAAAGAAAAGAGAAAGAGGAAGAAAGAAAGAAAAACATAGGAAGAACGAAAATAAAAGCAGAAAAGAAAAGAATAGAAATAGAGAGAGAGAAAAAGAGAGACGAGAAAAGAGAAGAGGAGAAACTGAGGAGAGAAAAAATAAATATAGAAAAAAGGAAAAAGAAAGAAAATAAGGCAAAATACATGCAGAAAGATAAATGAAGAAAAAGAGAATATATAAGTAAAAGCGAGAGAGTGAGAGAGTGAGAAAGAGAAAGCTATAGGGAACAAATGAGAGAGCGAATAAGGTTTAGCGAAAATTAGCAAGAGTGGGAGGGAAAAAAAGAAAAAAAGAAAAGGAAGATGGCAGCAAAAGAACAAAGTGATTAAAACAAAAATAATATATAGAAGTGAAAGAGAAAAGAAAGAGAAAAGAAAGAAGAGCTAAAGAAAGAGAGAAAAGAGAAAAGAATAAAAAAGAAATAGAAAAACGAGAAAAGAAAATAAAGAGCAAAGAAAAGAAAGAAAAAAGAAAGAAAAACAAAGAAGAAAAAAGAAAGAAGAGAAAAAGAAAGAGAGAAAAGAAGGAGACCCAAAACAAGCACGAAAGAAAGAAAGAAAGAAAGAAAGAAAGAAAGAAAGAAAGAGAGAACCTAAGAACAAAAGGAAGTGAAAAGACTTGAAAAATATGTAAATGAGAAAGAGAGAGAAAAATAAAAGAGAGACAGAAGAGAAAAGAAAAGAAAAAGAAAATGGGAAAAGAAAGCGGGGAAATTAATAAGAAAAAAAGAGAAGGAAGATCAGTACAACTGAAAAAGGTAAGAAAAACGAAAGAGGGAGGGAAAGAGAGAGAAAAAAAGTAAAAAAGAAGCAGGAAAGAATAAGGAAGAGAAAAGAAAGAGTATAAATGAAAGATAAAGGGAGAAAAATAAGGATTCAAAGCAAGCACGGGAAAAAAGAAAGCGAAAGAACGAGAGAGAGAGAGAGAGAGAGAGAAGAATAAACGCAAGCGAGCAAAAAAAAAAAAAGTAACAAAAAAAAACGACAAAAAAAGAAAAAAATGAGAGAAAATAAAGAATAAAAGCAAACGAACAAAAAAGAAAGAGAGTAAAAGAAAGCAGGAGAAAAGAAAGGATGAAAAGAAAATATAGAGAGACAGAGGAACAAGAAAATCACTGTGCATTTTAAGCATTGATTTCTTTGACAAAACACAGACGTCTCCCGTCGGAGACAATCTGAAAATCGTTCATTTATGTCATTTCGATTTGTGAATATCGATCGGCGAATGAAAAGCGGGAAGAAAACCCGACTGGATTGTTGACAACTTTATCAAAATATATTTCACTTGGTCGCCTTTGTAGAAAATTGCTTGACGATCAACAATGCATGCAAAAGTAATTTTACTGTTTAGGACTTGTCGGGTGACATAACTTTAAATACTTTAGTGCTTCGACTTGGTAACGACAGACCAAACCTCTGTTATACACGCACGCACGCACACATATACTCTCAGTCTCTTCTCTCTCTCACACACGCATACTCACTCTCTCTTCCCTCTTCTCTCTCTCACACACACACACTGTCTCTTCTTTCACACACTTTTCTCTATCTCACATACAGACACGCACACACACACACTTTCTTCTTGCACTTTTCTCTCTCTCTTCTCTTGCACACACACGCACACTCTCTCCCTGCTCTTACACAAACACACACAGAAACACTCCCTCTTTCTTCACTCTCTCTTACACACACACATATTCCCTCTCTTGTCTCTCTCTCTCACACTTTCTCTCCTTTTGCACACAAACAAAAACTCTTTCTCTCTTTCTTCTCTCTATCTCTTCCCTGTCTCTTTTCTCTCTCTCACACACGGACTCTCTCTTCTCCCTCTCACGTACACACTCTCAGCCTTCTTTTTCTCTTCTCTCTCACACACGCACACAATTTCTCTTCTCTTGCACACACACACACAAACACTCTTTCTTTCTTCTCTCTCTCTCTCTCTCACACGCACACACGCACACATACTAAACGAGAACTTCTCAAGATATGATTAACGTTAACAAATAACAATGGTGTGCCATCTTGAATCAATTGAAATCGACGAATTCCAGAAATATCCAAAAACAATTAATGTTTTTCTCACGTTCGCGTTAATTCGGACATTGAAAGAAGACTATTGTTCCTCTTTTTTACTTTACAAATGAACAAATAAACAAAAGGCAAACACATACACACACACACACACACATACATACATACATACATACATACATATATATATATATATATATATATATATATATATATATAATTGTGTGTTTGGGTAGCAATCTCTCTTTAATACATGTTTTGTTAAACAAGACTGACAAGTTACAATTGATTATATTTAATTATGTTGACTTTAATCGTTACAAGTGTTTTCTTTTTTGGATTAATGAATATGCAAATATTTTTATGGATTCCGTGATCTTTGGGATAAACTGTTAGAGATTTTCAAGCATTATTTTTTGTACTCTCTCCCCACACCGCACGCCGCTCCATATATATATATATATATATATATATATATATGAAGAAATATATTTTTAAGGTGTGCTATAGTTATGGGATAAAGTGCTCAATATCAGAGATAGAGCGTATGTAAATGTATATATAAAAGTGAACATTGAAGTCAAAACTTCTGTTTCATGTCACGTCTGCATGTTGACTTCAATGTTCACTTTTCTAATTATATATATATATATATATATATATATATATATATATATATATATATATACATTTTCCGTTTAGGTGTTATTTTTGTAGTTATAATTTATTTAAGTAAATGGTCTGTTAAATCAATTATATCAATAAAATAACGTATAAACTGAAAATATATTAAATGATTCTCCTAAATAACTCTCCTTAAACGACTCTACTAATATCATTTGGGCAACATACAACTATATATCTATATCTATATATATCTATATATATATATATATATATATATATATATATATATATATATATATATATATACTTGGGGCAGGCCCATGCAAAATAGTAATAAAAAAGCAGAAGACCCAAACAACGAGCCGGAAACATATTTCACATTAATCCGTCGCCTTCTTCGACTATCCAAAGATGTTTACTCAACAGATTTAAAGTTTATAGTAATCAAAAATGACGTCAAATTAAAAAGATTCATTTTAAGTATATATATATATATATATATATATATATATATATATATATATATATATATATATATATATATATATATGTATGTATATATATAATTTAATTAAAATTATTGTATTTTGATCAGTATACATATACACACACACGCACATATATACCGGGTGAAAAAGCAAAACTGTCCTAATCGTGTAACAGCATGCGATAACTGACCATCCCCCAAAATGTATAATATCTAAAAAAAACAAAAAACCACTAAACCAATTAAGTTTCTTTTTTCCAGGTTTTCAGATAAGACGGTTGGCCATTTTGACACCATTTTTTCGTAAGAATCACGGAAACCTTTTGATTTATTAAGCTAGAATAGAGAACATGTTAAAATCGTTTTGTGCCAGCAACACTATGTCTTCCCAACTGAGCAATGGTGAAACGAAAAAGATCTTTCAGGCCTTTAGTAATGGTATAAACATTCATACTATGGCTTCCATCTTCAAAGTCTATTAAAGAACCGCCACGAGAACGGAGAATAAGTTTTAAAAAGAGTAGAGAGGAAAACTGGATCAAGAGGTCACAACACCGAGAGGGATTATCATTTCAACTTAAACCTAAAGATATTTTTATTCAAAGTCCAACAGTGTTATAAATACCTCGAAGAATTCAAACAAGATACATTTAATAATTCCTAATATACAACGGTTCAAAACTTAATCTAACACTTGGACAATTTTGGTGTTACACCTGTTATATATATATATATATATATATATATATATATAGTGATGTTTTAGCAGAAGATCATACGGGGTATCGGGCCTTTCAACATCATACACCCTCTCTACGGTTACGCAGTCTATATTGATCGGATATCCACTTGTGTTCCATCTGTCAGCTACAACTTCTCTCATAATATTCCAACATATTGCGTGTCAATTTCCAATCACGAACAACTTCCGGTTGACCAGCTTCTATCATTAAGCTAAAAGACTGGAAATAAAACTGCAACGCTTTAAATTTACTCAAGATCAAAAAAATGCGGAAATATAGATAGATTATAGT
>OZ010577.1:92933055-92975555 GCA_963932145.1 Acanthosepion lycidas | reverse complement strand
TTGGTCGAGGATATTGAGCATGCACCTCATGAACTCATAGCTAGTGACATTGATTTTTCTTTATAAATCTATACTTTTGTGTATTTTTTATTGATATGGACGCAATCTATCCGGTTTTACCTTTTCTGAAACCGATTTAACATCTGTATGATTGTATATATGCTGATTAAGCTTACATAATGTAACGACTTACAATTAACTGTAAAAGACAGAATGAACCGTTATCAGCAAAAAAAAAAAAAAAAAGAAGGAAAAGTCGACTAAAGTTGTGGATTTGCGTACTGATCTATCAACATCTAACAGGTACAAACCTGGTACCTGAAAACACATAGGTATTGCGAATGGTGCCTTCGAGATTTTAAGCCAAGTATTAAGAGACTACATGCTTTCAGTTAGATAGGCAGACAAAGCTTGTATTTAGCAACATCAGAATCTAGCAGGTATAGAACATTAAGAATTTGGGTTGTGTATGAAATGACAACGATTAGTGTGGCTCGCAGATTCGGAATAACAACATTTGCCCTCCAGAAACTAAGCAAAGTATTAAGACATAGGAAAAATTCGTTACAGACTAAGGAAAGAGTGTTGAACTGCCTCTATAACGATGCTTTTTTGTGGCAGTGAAGGCTGTACCATTTTCTCGCAGATAATGAAGCGACTCCAAAAGACAGAAATGTGGTTCTGCAGGTCAATTCTTAGAGAAAACATGGAAATAACACGCGAGAAACGATGCATTCCAAAAGAAAAAAGGAACTAAAATGACGTGTAAATCGGAAAGAGACAATTGAAATTTCTTGGAGACATTACGAAGAAAGAAGGCTGGAAAATATAACACTCACAGGTTATACTGAAGGAAGAGGGAGCGGAAGTAAACATTGAGTAGCCTCCCTAATGACTTTCGATGATGACTAGATGGCAGTCCGGGAACATAGAGGTATTGTAAAGAGTCAAATCTTTGACAACGAACAAGAAGTTGTGGAGAGCCATGATCATGCATAAAAGAAGTATCTAAATATCTAAATTTGCGCGATGCTCTAGTGGGTCCTTTCTGGATTTTATTTTCGTTAATAATTAATAGCCAAAGAATCAGCCAAAGCTTCTAATTGGTGACAGTTATAGAAATTTAAATGTCGGGATTGTATAGTAAAAGCCGACGAAAAGTGTGCCATTGGGATCCAAATTCGTGTCGTAATAACAAAAGGTGACTTAGAAAAATTTCGTTATGGACTAAGAAACGTTTTGTGATGTCAACTCGTTGCCATTTTTGTGATGTCAACGAATACTCGTTGTCACTTTTGTAATGCTCGTTGTAGTAGAGACTTTGTAATCGCAGATACAACTATAGTAACGCCGTTGAACAATACTGGTGTCAGACGCCTTCGAATATCACTCGCACTAATAGTACTTGCTCGAACAGTAATCCGTATCGTGAACTGTATAAAATAGAGAATAGCGGTCCGTATAGTAATAGAGGGGGAGGGTAAAAGTAACGATCAATTAGATACAGGCTACCTCCCATATATGCGTTTCCTCTATGCTCACGTGGTCTACTTAATTCAAAAATGGAATCGCCTGTGTTTGCTCACTGACGACCTAGGTTCAAACTCATGTGTCGGAAGCGACACTTTATTCCTATATAACAAAAATAATTTTAAATTTCTTTGTTTGTTTTGTTTGTTTTTCTGATTCATTGATTCGATTTTTACGGCTAATCAACCTATTTTATGTTATTTAAAGCCAGAATATTCTTTTAGATTATAAGAATATTTTTAGTGATAAAGATTTAGTGATACAAATCGTACTATTTAATCCATAGCTGGGGAGAAGAGGTCGATTAATACCATTCCCAAGTGTATTTGCGCGTAAGTGAATAAAACGAACCCAACTGGAATTGGAACTCGTCACCACCGGCACATCAAAATTTACGGCACCTGAATTTTCTAAGCGGTCACCCATGTAGGTACTGACCAGACTTGATGTTGGTTAACTTCAGTGATTGTACGGAACCGATGTTTCAAGGGATTTTTCTGCTTGCCAAGTAGAATTAATAGAATTTTCAGCAGGTAATAAATGTTTCCGTAAATTATTATTATCAAATTATAATTTTGCTAGTTCCTTTGCTCTTTAGATACTTAACACGTATGGGTCACCATGTAATTGTGTGTTTGTCCCTTGTCTACAAATTTAGCTTACCTGTCCCCTGCCTAAAAATTCTTGGTGTAGCAGCAGTGGACAAAGTAAATCTCTAACCCTATTTTTTAACTCCCGGTAAGACGCAATCTGGAGTGCATTGAAGCAGTATATGTGTGTATCTAGAAAGAAAAGAAAGAAAGAATGAATGAATGAATAGACAGAGGAAGCGATAACGCTCTCTCAATGAAATGGTATAGCAATCTATTAAAAGTATTCAAAACGCGAGCGAGTGTCCCCCCCACTGTCAGTATTGACCCATCAGTCGCCTCAGTATAATTAATAAGCTTTTTGAGACTATAATAAAAAATAAGCTCGTTGATCACCACGATAAGAACTACCTCTTGAGCGACAAGCAGTACGGGTTTCGATCAACGCGATCCACTGCTGATGTCCTAACATTACTCGCAGAATTAATGAGGCTCTTCGCGACAAATACACTTCAAGGACCATAGGATTAGATAGGCCTTTGACAATGTGTAGCACACGCTACTGAATCACTGAATGGGTCTTCTCAATTATGAAGTCCTTAGTAACGGATAGGTCCCTGAATGTAGTTTTTAACAGTCAGTCCTCCAGGGCCCTAGCAATCAATACAGGCGTCCCTAGGGGTCACTCCTAGGATCAACTCTCTTTTTACTTTACATAAATGATCTGCCTGAGAATAAATTCAGATCATTCGTGAATATCTATGCCGATGATACGATGGTATACGGTTGCACTTCCAAAATTCATCATTATCAGAGATTGGTGGCTGATCTCTCCTCCGGACTTGGGGAAAAGAAAACTTGCTGGTTTCATACCTCGGGAACCAAACTAGTTACATTCGATCATCGCCAATCGGACCTTGAACTATCACCAGTCACGATGAATGGATGCCAACTCGGGGTGGCTACTCGCCTTTATAGACTTTTTGGCTTTAAAATCACCCATTGTTTCAAGTGGAACTCGTACATACGGTCAATTGCTAAAGATTCAAGTAAAATAGTCGGCTCCTTATACCGCTCCAGTACGTACCTGACACTTCATGCTATCCTTTAAGTTTACAAGAGTCAGATCCCGCCGGAAATGGTGTACTGTTGTCATATTTGAGTGGGACTTGCCAAGTCCTCAATTTTCAGTCTTGATAAAGTCCAAAATCTACCTTGTGGGTGACAAATTATCTTTCACCTTGCTACCTCTCTCTCCCACAGGGATGATGTGACAACCCTCTCACTGCTCTGTCGCTACTTCCATGGAAAGTGCTCCACCAGATTTAACCTTCACGGCTAGGAGCCGCCATGTCACTTATATTTCCTCAGTATTCCATTGGTGAGAAGTAAGTTTCACTCGAACAGCTTCCTTCCCGCGAAGCACTGCTTTGTGTGATCGACTCCTAAGAGAGATTTTTCTCCGATCATTACAACCTGTTCAAGTCTACGATTAACCGTTATCTTCCTCTTCTATGTACATGAACTACCTCTTACAGTAACCCTCTACACCGAATAGCCCCAGGGCTTTGTAGTAGGTGAATGTAAAAAGAAATGCCAGTCAGAATTATCGGTTTTCAGTAACAAAAATTATCAAAGATCGTGAAATTTTCACAGGTACCGCTCTACATAATTAAATGAAACATGTCATAAAAATGTCGGTGCTACTATTGTATGATATCTAACAAGGCATTTGCGACGCACAATGACGACGCACTCTACAAAACAACCAACTTACGGCCTACAATTAATTCCTCAAACTACATACACTTATTTTAACCTAAAGAATGGATAACTTACCTAATTTGCATTCATAAAGGAGGTGTTTATGTAATTCCATTTTCAAAATGGGTGACATTTTTGAATTAGTTTATTATTTTGTTCACGGAATCTCGATGAGTACAGTCACCTAATATTTTGACTGATTGGTATAAATCTTATACTACAAACTTTATTATGCTCCTTTAATGGTTTTTAACATATTTCATACTATCAACAGTTGGTAAATATCATACAATAGTAGATAATGAATAGTGGATATCATACTATAGTAGAAAATATCATACTATAGTAGATAATATACTAGAGTAGCACCAAAATTTATTTTAAAACCAAGCAGACTCGGCAGTTTAAACATCTAGGAAACGTTCTGACAGAAGACAGTAAATGCGACACTGAGATCTGTAAACATATTTGGATGGCCAAAGACGCATTCAAAAAGTTGGGCAGAGTATTGCAAGACAGGAGAATTTCTTTGGTAACGAAGAAAAGTGATATGTCCCGGAAAGGGATATATTTGAACGAAGTAGCTAAGTGGTTTTGGCTACTATAACCAAGTAGAATACGGTAGCAGTAATCGACTGGTACGCGTCGTAGTCGCAGGTAAGAAGTGTAGATCAATGGCGTAGTACAATGGGCGTCGTTATAGAGTTAGCTCTCAGACTAATTCTCTTGACTCTTCTACACGTCCGTCGATATTTATGATGAACACCAGCCAATCATATTCCAGTGAGGGGGAACACAGGTGTACGCATATTCCATTATACCAAAAAAGATTACTGAGCTTTTACGTGACACCTGTCCTTCTTTACGGCAGCGAACGTTGCCTGATTTCTTCAGACTTGAAGAAGAGACTCGAGGCAACGGAGATCGAGCTTGTGAGCAACGATGAGGTCTTAGAGAGGTTGCAAACAAGGAGGAGGCTTATAGTTAACATCATGAAGAGGCGGCTGAAGTTCTTGGGACACATAATAAGGAGGGCTTGGAGAATCTGATACTCACTGGTCGAATAGAGAGAAAGAGAGAAAAGTGGGAAAGCAACGCATGACGTACCTAGCCGCTTTAAGAGAGTGGAGGACAGAACGTGGTCTGAAGGACGTGGCAGAGGGAAGGAACTTCTTGAGAGCTGCAAGGGAGGTGGAGAACCATGACCATCCACATCCTGAAAGGACACAGCACATAGAAAGAAAATACGCGATATATAATATATAGATATTTAATGAATGTTTAACATTCACCTTCCTTGCAATATATGACTGGTGACAACCTGTCAACCATAGAATTTCTATAGGTCTAGCGTATTATTATTATTATTATTATTATTATTATTATTATTATTATTATTATTATTGGATGACAGTGTAGGACGCCAAAAAAATGACGCTGAGTACAAATATATGTATCCCAATATACACATAATTATATCTACTTTGACTTTGGTATACTAAGCACATCCAGCACAGCCAAATGAGTGTGATATGGTGACAAGTTTTGATAAAAACAATGACTTTCTTTGCAGGTAGTGCCCAGTTAAGAATACCTTCAGATCTGGTAACCCAGTCGGCTCAGGCGGTTTCCGATTGCAAGTGTTTCCAAATATTTACATATGATTCCCATGTCGCTTCACCATTCACACTAATGAAGGTCGTCCTAAACGGGTTCCTTTCATACGAACGCTGGTGTTCCCCAAGGCTATATCCTGGGTCCTACACTGATTCTGATCTTCATCAACAATCTTCCTGCTGTCATCAGTTCTCAAGTAGGCATCTACGCAGATGACACTCCCATTTAGTCCTGTCTCAATCGTAAATCCAGCATTGCTGACAAAGTTAACGTGGCCGCTAGTCTCGAAAAGGACCCCCAATCTGTGGTCCACTGGGGCAGGAAATGGCTTGTAAATTTTAATGCCTCCAAAACGAAACGGCTCTCATTTATCCGACATAGAGACCTCCCCACGACTTTTATCAGCATGTGGAACAACTACATTGAATTAATAGCTTCATCTACCACAAGGAAAGTTGATTCTGTCGCGCCAGAAGGTTTTCTCGTGTGAGTCCATCCTTCAAATCTACAAATCTACCATTCGTCCTTGCATTGAATACTGTTGCCATATATGGTCTGGTGACCCCGATGTTTATCTCGAGGTTCTCAACAAAATCCAAAGATGGCTATGCAATGTGATAGGGCCTGACCTGGCATCTCGTCTACATTCACTTTCTGAAATACCTTATGTGGCTTCTCTCTGCTTTTTCTACAAATATTTTCATGGCAACTGCTGCGACCACTTATTTTCACTGGTGTCCTATCAGCATGAATTTAAACGTGCTACTAGGTTGGCATATCGGTCCCACTCTTCTACTTCAACACCTTCTTCTCTCCTACTTCCTGACTGTGAAACTCCCTTCCTCTTATTTGCTTCGCTAATAGCTATAATCTTCAAATATTCGAATGTAATGTCAATCGACATCTTCAGATGTTTTGATCTTAAACCGCGTTCTTCTCTTTATCCTTTCCTGAAAACCACCTCTTTAGTCTTACTCTCTCCTTGCGTGCTAGTGCCACTCCCTTCTTGCTTGGGGCAAAATGCTTCAAAAAAAATAAACAAACCTCTCAAATTCTCTACAATGGTGCCTACCTTCTACTGTCTCTGATATACGTCATCCCTTGGGAGACATACCCAACTGTCAGGCAACTGACTAGCAAATTCGTAGTGCTGAGCAGGATGTTTACTCTTGCCTGTCTTAATTCAATAAGATTATTATTATTATTTTTGTGTTTTAATTGTGCTTTGTTTAGGAAGAGTTATTCTAGTTATTCCTAAGAGACAACAAAATCTTGTAACAGAAAATGCAAACAGATGAGATGTCTTGCAATCAGAGGGAATATGTATATATATATACATATACGTGTGTGTGTGTGTGTGTGTGTGTTACAAAATGACAATTGGAAAAAATCTTAGATTTTGCCGACGCGTTTCGTCTTCCGACTTTTTCAAGGCAAAAATGAAATCGAAATCTTTTTGTTGTTATAGTTACATTAAAAAATCCAAATTTAAAAATATAGACGCTTCTGTCTAAGCCTTTTTTTCTGGTTAATTTAAATTTCCTTTATACTAAGAGATTTTTTTTCCATGTCGACAATACAGTTAAATTCCTAGATCAATTCTGAAAAATTCGTATACCAAAATCTGTCTTGTCCACAGAATTGATCTGGGAATTTAACTACTTAACTATATATATATATATATATATATATATATATATATATATATATATATATATATATATATATATATATAAGATGAGAGAAGCACCCATGGATATTTTTCAATTCACATATTCTAGGGCTGCATAAATTTGATTCATATTATTTGTTTGCTGCTTTTAATATATTTCCTAACTTCCCAACAAGAAAAGGTGTTGTTCTTTCCTTCCGACATCACATTCTACTAATTTCTTTCGATATTCCCGTATTTAATTTTTTTTTTTTAAAACGTTTTTAAAGCTGTGTTTTTGACGGGTGGGCTTACAACAGCTATCAGAGGACGTCTTTTCAACACTATTTGTTACAATTACGTTTTGTCGATTTGTTTGGATTTTCCTATCGGTCTGAACGTTGAAATTCCAGAGTATGGTAACCTCATCATTCTGTACAAATTGTAGTGGCTTATGCTCCAAACATTTGTCGTTGCGATAGAGGTTGAATGGTGGCAATGTTTTCGGAACTAAAAAATGAGAGGCGTAACGCTCTCTCTCACTCTCTATCTTTTAACCTTAGAATGCCTTCGATACGTGACGTGTCACGTTGTCCCCTGGTAAATTTAATTCCCTAGACGATCGACTGCTAAACTTCAAACCGGCCACGTTGTACATCACACACACGTACACGCACGCAACACACACACACATTTTCTAACCGCAAAATCTATAAATGTTTTTCTTACTTTTACAGCAGTGTAAAAGCAAATATATTCTCTCTCCTTGAAGTATGATTTTTTTGTTTGTTTCTTTAAATCATTTTCCTCCAAACAACGCAGGTGTGAAAGTGAGAGAAAAAAGACTTAGTATAGGGAGGACAGAGGAAAGGACAAAAATGGATGGGATTCAAGAAGACAGAAGATGGCAATTGACATTGCATTTAAATGTTTGAATATTGTAGGTATCAGGCAAGTAAGCAAACGTAAAGGAGCTCCACAGGCGGGAAAAGAAGCTGTTGGAGTAGATGTGACGGTTTCATTTAGCTATTTCAACAGTAAAGTGAGGGGGCTAGATGCCAATCTAGTAGCACACTTAGATTCATGTAACCATGGCACCAGTAAAAAAAAAACTCGTCAGAGCAGTTGCCATGAAAATATTTGTAGAAAAGACAGCGGTAAGCCACGCCACGTCTGTGGGAAAGTGACTGAGGTCGTGATGCCAGGTCAGGATCGTCTTCATTTTTAAATCCTTCTTAATGAAGTTGAATATCAGGAATAACAGACCAGACATGGCAGCAGTATTCAATGCTCGAATGAATGTTAGATTTGTAAATGTGAAAGATGGATTCTGACGAGAAAAATCTTCTGCCCTGACACAGTGACCCAACTTTCCTTGCATCTATTATTATTCTTTATATGAAAATATATATCCAAAAATCAAGAAACGTTAAATTGGCATCTGTTTAGCCATCTCAAAAGTTTCACGTCGAAACTTTCATCAGAGCTAAATGTTTGACAAATCTATTGAACTTACAATAAACATACTTTTTCGGAACGAACAAATGAATTCTGCTAGCCTGAAAATAAAGATAAATTCTCTTAATTTTCATATATTTATCAGTTGTATTATTATTATTATTATTATTATTATTATTATTATTATTATTATTTCCTTCTATTGTATATACGTTTGCCTCCGAGTCCCAACAAGAGACAAGATCACAAGTGGCTTTGTGACATTTTCCACTGATAATTTTTGTAAAAACAAAACAAACAAACCTAAGATCACAGACATTTGACATAGATAAAGCTCTTCGTAATATGTGAGTAATATTTTTTGTATTTCTTTTAGGCATGGACTACAAGGAATTTCCTATCGGAATCTTTTCCAATTAATCCGAGGGATTCAACTACAATTGGAATTATTGGTGTGCTTAAGTGCCTCAGTTTCGCGATTTACACTTCAAGATCCTTCTATTTTGATAGATTTTTGAAGTTCTTCAAAGATATATTGCAACCTGCAGGAACTGCCATGTTAATAAGGAGGCACATTTTGGATTTGCGGTCTCTAATCACGATGTCTTTAAAATACATTAAAATCTGCAAGGGTTGTCATGTCAGTAAGAAAGCACATTCTGTTCTTGTGGTCTTTGAACACGATTCCTGACCGATTAGCTTTGATTGTTCTGCCTGTGTGTATTGTATATATATATATATATATATATATATATATATATATATATATATATATTGATATATTGCAGCTTGCAGGAACTGCCATGTTAATAAGGAGGAATATTTTGGCTTTGCGATCTCTAATAACGATGTCAGAGCGATTAGCTTTGATTGTTCTGTCTGTGTGTATTGTAAAGTCCCATAAAATTGTCATTATTATTATTATTATTATTATTATTATTATTATTATTATTATTATTATTATTATTATTTTCTTTGATTTCTGTTGTATGCACATCTCCTTCCGAGTCCCAACCAAAGACAAGATGGCAAGTTCTGTCTGTGTGTAAAGACCCATAAAATTGTCACGGGTACTATCTTTGTAACCGAATCTGGGTGATGTTCATACCAGTTTCTTGCAGTTTTCTTCCCGTGACAGTGGCGTATTCCACTACAGATATTGGTCCACTCTATCATGCCGACTTTTATATTCAGTTAGTGCTAACATTGTGCAACCTGACACAAGATGGTCAATTCTTTTTTTGATATTTATCCCAGAGACTGCATTTGGTGTCAACATAATTTTTCAGTATATGTGCTTGGTAATTTCTAGTTAGCAGCCTTGGTCCTGTGAAACAAAAATGAAACCTTCGGTTTCAGCTTTTAACTCTGCACTACGTAACCACTGATGAGCACGGGCAAAGTATTGACCGTGAAGAGGCTTATCTTGCCATCGTTTCTGCTTTTGGTACATTGCATTTTCTTTTGCTTTCTTTTTTATATTCTTTGCCGCTGCATGGTGCATTGTGGTTTATTTGCACTTCTTGACCCACTTGAAATTGCCTTTTGAATTTGTTGGCTTCCTTTTTTACTGAATAAAGTTTCTTAATTCTTTCATGTTCTTTGAGGCAGATCATCATTCAGTCGTTTGTAGTTTCCAGTTATCTTTGTAGACTCGTGTGATTTTATAAGACAGTTCTAGTTGAACTAATCCTCTGCCTCCTCCGGATCTGTACGTATACAGACGATCAACATCAGCCTTAGGATGAAGCATGTAGTGGCAAGTGAGAAGCTTTCTCGTTTTGAGATCGATTGGCTATTATTAGGTTGGTGCAAAAATAATGACGTAATAATGTCGTTTTTTGACGTATTTTATAACGTAAAAAACGACATTATTACGTCATTATTTTTGCACCAACCTATTATTATTATTATTATTATTATTATTATTATTAAAATACATACGTAAAAAATTCCCCAAGTATTGAAAAAGATTTTTTTAGAAAATGTAAAATTTTGAAAACTTATTCATCACAATTCTTAGACAATCGCATCTATTGCAATGCAGTAATTCCACTATAAAATGCTAACCAACAGCAACCTGGTCCATTTTAGACCAATACCACATTCATTTAGATAGCTCTCTCAGTCCCTTGCGTTATTTTATTTTTTCCCTTGTCCTGTGATTTGTTAGTAAAGTCACTTTCTAGATCAGACAATTTCTTTTATTGACAATTATCAAATCAGCTTTACCCGCTAATACACAGGACTTGGTTAGGATTTCTTTGTCATAGTGTATAATTTTGTTTTCATTTTCTGGAACAGTTTCTAACTTGTGCTGATATTACCTATTGACATAGATCAACTCAAACCCTTTGCAACATTCTAAATTTGCTCTATGCTCTATATCTGTTACAACCCTAACATCTATTTGATAAACATTTTGTGGTCGCTTGCTATATCAAATTATATGATTTACAGGTTCATCTTCTTTCAAAACAAATCAATTACTTCTTTTTCTGGGTTTTATCTATATAACTTTTATAAGTTGAAATGCATCTCTTTGTTTCAAATAGTATTCAATATTTGTGCATAGATAAAAAGTCACACGCATTGTATAAATGTATATTATGAAATGGATTAAGTCCGACAATTATTTAATATATTTTCTGTTCATACGTTATATATTAATAGATACAATTTACTTGAGTAAATACTTTGATTTTTAAATAAATAGTATTAACTACATTTACCGTCCTGAATGTTCGAGAAATTTCGTAGAAAATATGCTTTCTCCGACAGATATGCACCTGTGTTCTATCCGGGACCGTCACTTGATCTGACGTGCTATACCACTCAGTTACAGAGTAGCATCTTGTTAGCTAAGTTCACTCAGGCCGGTAAATGTAATTAATACTGTTTATTTAAAAAAAAACAGAGCATTTACTGAAACAAATTGTATCTATTAAAAAATAACGTATAAGCAGAAAATATATTAAATATATGTATATAAAATATAGCATAAGCAGATAAAATGACTAATCTACAGTTGATTATACAATCAGCTCTAGGGAAATAAAATTGAAAAAATGATTAATTTATTTTGTAATTATGTAATTCATATTATTTCAATTATTCATTATATTTAAATAAATAAAGGACAAATTCTGTTCATCCGTCTGTGTGTCTGAAATTACCTCTAACTCAAGACACACTTGCTCTACATAGACCTATTATACCATTTTAGAATCAGGATGATCCTGGGATTGAGAATCATCTCTTCATCTAGTGCTTGAACAACCAACATTGGGATTTGTGTACCGATGAGAAGGGAACAGTTAAAAATTCAAATGTTAAAATAATTGAAGAGTATTAGTGATTTTAAAAGTTTTTAATTTACATTGAGTTTAAAGTAACACAAAAAACTGTGTAAATTTTTTAAATTGTTGTTTCAAATTCAAATTAAAATATCTCCCAAACTTTGCGAACTGAGGAAATCAATTTTATTTCTTCAAAATAACTGGAATCAGCGTTAAAGTGAGAGGTTACCTGACGTGAGGTTTTGAAGGTCTGCAGAGATTGTGAGTTGAAGAAATCAATTCGTCTGAAGTTACACGGAGTTTGTGATTTGATGAACTCAGTTTTCGGTCTGAATCTGAATTTCGACCCAAATCGGTATTTTGGCCTAAAAAATTATCATTGCTGTTTACTAAGCTGGACCAAAGGTTCTTTTAGTTTTGGGTCGGTCGCAGGAGCTATTTTAAAAGTTAGTATCATATGACTATAATTATATAATGAAAGCAAAAGAGACAAAAGTAAGTTAGTCGCTTTAAACATCAAAAGAAATTAGACAATAATTGAAAAATATGACTTCGGACAACACTCCGGAGTGTTAAGATGAAATTCTTGCGGATTGGACAAGACTGATTGGACAACAAGACTTCCTGACTTTTTTAGCTCCTTAAGTATGTTAACCAGCGAGAAGGGAGCCCCAGGGTCGTAGGGCCACCATACGTATTGCAGCTGCAGTAGAAGTAGAAACTTGGACAAGATAGCCTGATGGAGCTCAACTGTCTTTGAATTGAGAATTTTTCTTCTCATAAACCGGTTGCTACCCAATCTGTCTTGCTACCCATAGCTGGAGAAAGAAGAAGAGGACTCATTCCTTTTCCAAGTGTATTAGATTCCTCAATCCGACCCGCTATCCATTACTCCACCTTGCGTCCACATCTGATTGGTTAGAAGTGCTGGTTTTTTGATTGGTTAAAATGTTTTAATTATTGATTGACTGGGAAAAAAAACGTCCAAATGCAGAATCTTGTAAACAGTGAATTTACGTTGTAAAAGATTTTTGGTCAAACTAACGTAGTCCGCCATATTCTATTAGGTTGGCGCAAAAATAATGACGTAATAATGTCGTTTTTTGACGTTAAAAATACATCAAAAAACGACATTATTACGTCATTATTTTTGCACCAAACGAATAGTACATTTCCAGCGCCTTCTAAAGTGTTTTGTCGCTTCCAGTAATAATAAAATATTTATTTTGAAATTTTGCTCTTTTAGATTTTTTAACTTCGTTTTTTTTCGGTTGAAACGTTGAGAAAAGAGGAAAAACTGTTCTTTTTGTGTTAGGAATTGTGAATATGCTTTACTGTCAACAACAAAACACAAGATTTATCAGTTATTCGTAACACTCCTTACAAGAAGGGTAACCGCAAACCAAACCTCAAGAAACAGAAACCTTCCTTAATTTTAAGGTGTGCATGAGAGAGAGAGAGAGAGAGAGAGAGAGAGAGAAAGAGAGCGGGTGAGGTGGATGGAAGGAGAAAAAAGAGGGGAGGGAATTTAGAAAGAGACTGTAAAAGAGAAAGAAAATGTTTTAAATTATGATTACGTAAACTGATAAAGTCTCTTGTCAAAACCAGTCTTTTCATCAACCTTTTCCTTACTTACCTATATGCCTACCGATCGATTACAGTCTGGCATATCTATCTATCTATCTATCTATCTATCTATCTATCTATCTATCAGATTGTCTAACAGTATCTGTCTGTCTGTCTATCTATTTATCCATCTATCAGACTGTCTCTCTAACAGTATCTATCTATCTATCCATCTATCAGATTGTCTCTCTAACAGTATCTGTCTGTCTATCTATCTATTTATCCATCTATCAGACTGCCTCTCTAAAAGTATCTATCTATCTCATTTTTATGCTTATCTCTCTAAATTTTGGCATATCTATGTGCGTGTTTATCTATATATCTATCTATTTAACTATCTATCTATGTCAATCTAACTCTCCCATTCTCTCTCCTTCTCTCTCGTCCTCTTTCTATTGTTAGTCTTGTCGCATTCTCTGTGACTGGTGATTTTCATCCAATCATTTTTAAAGTAAAAGAAAGTTATATTTGATAATAATATTACATCCATATATTTGAAATCATTATATCTCTTTCGCTTTCTCGGTGTCTGGGACGTCTCTAATAAAACAGTTGACTTTTCCCTCTAATCTGGAATCAATAGTTTCCGCATTCGATCAATATTACTTTCTGTACGCCTCTCAATCTCATTATAAACGTCTATATAATTATTTAAGGTTTCATTAATATAACTTTTAATCAGGTCAGATAAACTCTTTGTATTCGTAACCCTCATCTACTTGATTTACGATGGTTTTTCTATTTCATTTTTATCGCTAAAATTATGTTCTTGTTTATACTATCAATATTAGCTACCCATCTATCTATATATATATCTTAGTGTGTACATTCTATCTATCTATCTATCTATCTATCTATCTATCTATCTATCTTTCTTTCTTTCTTTCTTTCTTTCTTTCTTTCTATCTATCTATCTATCTATCTATCTATCTAACAGATTGTCTCTTTAACAGTGTCTGTCTATCTATCTATAGATAGATAGATAGATATATAGATAGATAGATATCCATCTGTGCATAACTATCTATCTATCTATCTCACTCTGTGCACATCTATCTATCTATCTATCTATCTATCTATCTATCTATCTATCTCACAGATTGTCTCTCTAACAGTGTCTGTCTATCTATCTATCTATCTATCTATCTATCTATCTATCTATCTATCTATCTATCTATCTATCTGTATCTGTCTATATTTCTGAGATGAGGTATTATGTACACTATTTACATTATTCGAACAATTGTCCCCATCTTTGTTGCCATATTTATCACAACGTTTCGGCCGTTGTACGCTCCGGCCTTCTTCAGGTGGTTGGGATGTCGAACTGAACCCTTTATTGTTCTAGTTCCACATACCATGCCCAGAAGATGTCAGTTATCAGTTATCTCCTGTTAATTCCCCTCTCCAAGTTCTCCACTGCCTTAACCAGGTATTGAACGCACACATTTTGGGTTCTCTCACTAGATCTAACTAATACCGTTATCCACTGTGCCAAATATTATTCCCGTAAACATTACATGAAAATCTTTATATAAATGAAAATGTCGTTTTTAACTAATTTCTGTAAAACTCTTTTCTTTTAACGCATCGAAAAGAATTCCTTATAAGTTTAAGATAAACGTTTTGTTTTTTATTTTTATATTCCAGATTGACTTTTTAAGAAATTAAAGTTCAAGCAAAAAACATCAGATTTAGAAGATCAATATTCTATATTTTTAGATTAAACAAAACTGAAGTTTTGCCCGATCGACAGATATTTGAAGAAGGCTGAAGAACGAAACGTCGTGATAGAAAGAACAAAAATAGGATATTTCTCCGAATGTGAACAATGTAAATAATGATAATTCCTCATCCCAGAAATTGAGGTAGAAATTATAATACTCTATTGGCTAAAAGTCGCTGTCATGTTTGCTTTCCCAGAAGTACAATCGCATTTTATGGGAACAACATCCGTAGTCTGAGAGTATGATTTTATTTTACAAATTTTATTTAGGGAATTACAGAGAGTGAAAGTGAGAGAAAAGACAGGATAGGAGCGGGGGTTGAGGAAAAGATAAAAGATGAACGGGGATCTAGGCAACAGAAGATGGCGATTGACGTTGCGTATAAAGTTTTGAAGATTGTAGGTATCAGGAAAGCAAGTAAGAGGAAGTGAGTTCCACTGTCGGAAAGTGTAAGAAAAGAAACTGTCAGAGTAGAAGTGGAGGTTACATTTAACTATTTCAACAGTAAATGGGTGGGACCTAGTCGCCAATCTAGTAGCACGCTTAAATTCATGTAGTCGAGGTACCAGGGAAAAAGCTGGTCATAGCAGATGCCATGAAAATATTTGCAGAAAAGTCAGAGGGAAGCCACATCACGTAGGTAAGATCAATGAGAGAGTGTTGTGAAATTAGTGGGCATCAGAAAAATTTTGCGATTTTCATGGACCTACCTGAGAGAATGGACCTGCTAATTGCGTAGACTCTCCCAGAGGTGACGTAATTGGATATTTTGTGTAACAATCCTCTATGCCGCACCTTGTCAAAAGCTTTTGAGATATTTTTGAGATACCGTGACCAAACTACAATCGATTGCTTCATTGATTCTATGCATAAAACATTAAGAACAGATCTAGGAGGAAATCTATACGATTTGTTGTTCAGGAGGTTGTTTCTGCAAAAGTGAGCAATTATATACCTGTTGATAATAGCTTCAATGTTTTGAAGATGATTCTAACGAGACTGACGGGAGAATATTGCTAAGCGGGTGAATGCTCACCAGCATTCTTGAAAACATGTCATAACGTAGACATTTTCGATACACTTAGAGAACATTTTCTTTCAGACAGCGGTTAAACCACTTTGCGAAGATTGGATATAGATCTGGATTGAGGTTCTTAAGATCAACAAAGTTTTTTCCTGGGCGAGTAACCTTCGTAGAGTCAAAGTTTTTAATGAGTCTGGAAATTTCCCGATCAGAGAGAGCGTTATCACAAAGCTTGTGCTATATGAGTGGGGGGTGAGAAGGAAGTCAGACAATCGATTATCTTGGTCATCTAGCATAAAGTTTGAGGCAAAATTCACTTATTCAACGGAAATAAGGTAACCTCAAATCCATTTATAAATTTTAGGGAGAGACAGTTTGCGTTTATTAAGAATAGTTAGATTTCCAGAACTCGTGGGAATCAAATCTGTCGTTTTCAAATTTAACCTTGACAAACAGTGCATGGTTGGTTTTAGAATTCTCCTAAAATTTTTGGCGACTTTTGCAGGCAGTTTTGAAAAAGAATGCTCTCCGTCATTTTTAAAACAATATATATATTACTAAGTTTAAAGAAAGTCTCGCATTCATTATCATTGACGGCCGTATGTAAAATCATATCATCCTTCTAACGATATGAATATCCTGCCATTGTTAAACGAAACACTTCTTATTTAAACTCACTACTACATACGTTAAATGTTGAAGACAGATGAATCACAGATGTAACCTAGTCTGCATGAAGACACAGCGCCATCTACCGTAAGCTTTGTTTAAACTTAATTGAAAAACGAAGGATTTGCGGACATATGTTTATATGGGATTTTGTCCTTGTTGTGGTTTTCTGAACCCGCCCCAAATGTTCATAAAATTATTTTTGATTTACTCTGTATATGTATAATAAAGATGGAAGAAAGGTGAAACATTTTTTACCCAGTTTTTAGTTTCGAGTTAATATTTTAGATTATTTATTGTAGTGATGTTGACTTTGTTTATTTAATCTATTTTTCTATCACATAATCCCAATTTGCCTTATATATTGAGCCCTCAGAAACAGGAATAACACATGGTCTGACGATCGCATGTTACTTTCTCCTCTCTTCTTTTTCTATGCGTCATGCCGCTTCAGGATGTGGGCGATCGAGGTTCTCCGCAACTTCCTGTTCCTAGTAGCTTGTAGTAATTTTGCCATTTTGCTATCTCTCATAATCCTTGTACTGCCAACCATTTACACAAGCTCATCACGTAGAGGTTATTCGCTGCTTTGCTCGGTTCCGCTTTCCTTCAGTATATCTTGGGAGTGTTGAATTTTCCAAGCCCTCTTTCTTCACTGTGTACTCTAGAAATTTCAATTGTCTCTTTATGATACTTAGTATAAGTTTCATTTTTGTTTCCATTTTCTATAAAGCTTCGTCATTGCTCACATATTCTGCCCATGGTACTCTCAGCATGTTTTCACCTTTCTGTTGCTTCAAGTCTTCTTAATCTGTGAGGAGATTCTATCGTATTCACTGTCATATACAGAGGCCGATGTTTCATAACAGTCCAGTAATCGTTTCTTTGTTTCTAACCATTTTTTTTTCTTTTTCTTTTTTCATTTTCATCTCTTCCAATGGACCTTCGAATTTCGATGTCGCATTTTCCGCTGTTAAAATATTTCCTATATATCTAAATGTTTGTTGCTTGATTTTGATGTCTCCAATTCATAGTGTACATCTAATTGGTTTCTTTTGCAGACAACCATACAGTCTATCTTCTTGCAATTGATGCTTAGTCTTTTCATCTCGCTTTCTATAGAAGTGTGCGTAATTTACTTTCCGTGTCTGCTATCAACACTGTGTCATCAGTATGTCTTTTATTGCTAAGATTGTGGCTTCCAGTAATGAATCCTGGTAGGACTCCCAATTCTTTCCGAATCGTCTCACTGCAAAGGTTGAATAAGTCCGGTGAGAGGACACATCCAGGGTTTATAGCTAGAATTATTATTTTTATGTGCATGTGCAAACTGTATGTCACTGCTAATGGTAGTGACATCGTATCCTCATTGGGGATTGTAGCGCTTTTTCAAAGGTAACTTTGATTTGACTTTACGATATCTTGTGCCAGACATGAGCATCAAGAAAAGAGATCGACAAATACAGAGAAAGACCTATAAGGGGGTGAAAGAAAGAGGAACAGTTAAAAAGAGAGAAACGATGGCAAAGACAGAGGGGCACAGATGAAAACAAAATGTGGTTGAGAAACTGGTTTTCCAACTCTCAAACTATAACTATTAGTCATAATAATATTAATAGTTACACTAATAAAGGAAGTAGTAGTATTTGTAATAGTCGCATTACTTAGTGCAGTGGGGTAGTAGCAGCACTAGTAGTGGGTGGAGTTAGAATCGTGTCACATTAGTCATCGGGGTATAAGGTTTATAGAAAAGTGTTCAGTGCACCGTTGACACAAGAGAAACCCGTTAAAGAAAAACGCTGGATACTTCTGCAGAGGAATTATAGAAATGGAATTAGTATCAATTCGATTATTATTATTATTATTATTATTATTAATATTATCATCACGAGGATTATTATTGTTAGTAGTAGTAGCAGTACCGTAATAGTTGTAGAGGTAGTTAAAATAATGATATATTACGCTTATTATCAGCTTTGTGCAAAAGTTCCCAGCGCCGCCTTGGGAATCGGTTAAAAAAAAAAGAAAGAAAAATGCTGGAAATTTCGGCAAAAGAATTGTATTAGAGATTGTAGTAGCAGTTCAAATATTATTATTATTAGTAGTAGTAGTAGTAGTAGTATATATTAAGTTAGATAATTAGTAGTAGTTATAGTATTATTTTCTAATAATTATTAGTAATTAGAGCATGGTTAGTGATAGTAAAAACTGTGTTATTTCGAGTGGGTGCTGAAATGTTCTCGGCTCTTTTAAGAAGATATGACAAAAAAAATAAATTCTAATATTTGTTCATTTTGTCAGGCATTGGGAAATTAATTTAGACAAAACCTTTTAGATACGCATGTAGTAGTAGTAATGGTAATACTAATTAGAATAATGAAAGTAGTAGTAGTAGTAGTAGTAGTAGTAAAAAGAGATTGTGATCGGAATAGTCAAGCAAGAGTAGCAGTACCTGTTCTGGTATTTTCTAAGACAGCGTTTCGAATTTGTTTTTATTATGGAAATGCCAATGTTAAATTCAATTTGAACTAAATACTTAGCTCAGCAGCTATTATTTACGAAGCCCACAAGTATGGGACACCCAGCGAGAAATGGTAAAATACTGAAAAAGTATAATTGAAGATAAAAGAATATTTTTTTTTCTTTTTAAGCCATGTTCCCTTAAGGATATTAAGTGATCATATCTCTTGTCAGATTCATTTTTTAATCTGGGTGAAATACCAAGACATCTTGGGAAAAATGGTGGAGTAATTTACCAATTTCCTTCCGGTTTCGAATATAAGTCCTTCTTGTAGATTGACTAATATCCAAATCTGGAAACATAAGTTTATTCTGCTATAGTTTGAGCGAGAAGAAATGGATTGGCCATTTGTAGGAAGGTATATGCAAAAGTCTTGGATAAAATTAGAACTCTGCTCACTGATTCCATTTTGCGTACGGAAAACGAGTAAGGAAGAAAATAAAAGAAAAAGAGGAAGAATAAGGGAATAGACAGAATAGGCGAATAAAGGATCAGATGCAAAAGAGAGAATAGGAGAACTAACAGAGCAAGAATAAGGGAATAGGCATATGAATATTAGCGAAGATATAGTTAATGCATATGAAAATTAGCAAAGAGTTAATGTATATGAAAATTAGCAAAGAGATAGTTAATGTATATAAAAATTAGCAAAGAGATATTTAATGTATATGAAAATTAGCGAAGAGATAGTTAATGTATATGAAAATTAGCAAAGAGATAGTTAATGTATATAAAAATTAGCAAAGAGATATTTAATGTATATGAAAATTAGCAAAGAGTTAATGTATATGAAAATTAGCAAAGATATAGTTAATGTATATGAAAATTAGCAAAGAGATACTTAATGTATATGAAAATTAGCAATGCGATAGTTAATGCATATGAAAATTAGCAAAGAGATAGTTAATGTATATAAAAATTAGCAAAGAGATATTTAATGTATATGAAAATTAGCAAAGAGTTAATGTATATGAAAATTAGCAAAGATATAGTTAATGTATATGGAAATTAGCAAAGAGATAGTTAATACATATGAAAATTAGCAAAGCGATAGTTAATGCATATGAAAATTAGCAAAGAGTTAATGTATATGAAAATTAGCAAAGAGATACTTAATGTATATGAAAATTAGCAAAGCGATAGTTAATGCATATGAAAATTAGCAAAGAGATATTTAATGTATATGAAAATTAGCAAAGAGATAGTTAATGTATATGAAAATTAGCAAAGAGATAGTTAATGTATATAAAAATTAGCAAAGATATATTTAATGTATATGAAAATTAGCAAAGAGATAGTTAATGTATATAAAAATTAGCAAAGAGATATTTAATGTATATGAAAATTAGCAAAGAGATAGTTAATGTATATGAAAATTAGCAAAGAGATAGTTAATGTATATAAAAATTAGCAAAGCGATAGTTAATGTATATAAAAATTAGCAAAGAGATATTTAATGTATATGAAAATTAGCAAAGCTATAGTTAATGCATATGAAAATTAGCAAAGAGATAGTTAATGTATATAAAAATTAGCAAAGAGATAGTTAATGTATATGAAAATTAGCAAAGCGATAGTTAATGCATATGAAAATTAGCAAAGAGATAGTTAATGTATATAAAAATTAGCAAAGAGATAGTTAATGTATATAAAAATTAGCAAAGATATAGTTAATGTATATGGAAATTAGCAAAGAGATAGTTAATGTATATGAAAATTAGCAAAGCGATAGTTAATGCATATGAAAATTAGCAAAGAGTTAATGTATATGAAAATTAGCAAAGAGATACTTAATGTATATGAAAATTAGCAAAGCGATAGTTAATGGATATGAAAATTAGCAAAGAGATATTTAATGTATATGAAAATTAGCAAAGAGATAGTTAATGTATATGAAAATTAGCAAAGAGATAGTTAATGTATATAAAAATTAGCAAAGATATATTTAATGTATATGAAAATTAGCAAAGAGATAGTTAATGTATATAAAAATTAGCAAAGAGATAGTTAATGTATATGAAAATTAGCAAAGAGATAGTTAATGTATATGAAAATTAGCAAAGAGATAGTTAATGTATATAAAAATTAGCAAAGCGATAGTTAATGTATATGAAAATTAGCAAAGAGATATTTAATGTATATGAAAATTAGCAAAGCTATAGTTAATGCATATGAAAATTAGCAAAGAGATAGTTAATGTATATAAAAATTAGCAAAGAGATAGTTAATGTATATGAAAATTAGCAAAGCGATAGTTAATGCATATGAAAATTAGCAAAGAGATAGTTAATGTATATAAAAATTAGCAAAGAGATAGTTAATGTATATAAAAATTAGCAAAGAGATATTTAATGTATATGAAAATTAGCAAAGCGATAGTTAATGCATATGAAAATTAGCAAAGAGATAGTTAATGTATATAAAAATTAGCAAAGAGATAGTTAATGTATATAAAAATTAGCAAAGAGATATTTAATGTATATGAAAATTAGCAAAGCGATAGTTAATGCATATGAAAATTAGCAAAGAGTTAATGTATATGAAAATTAGCAAATAGATAGTTAATGCATATGAAAATTAGCAAAGAGATAGTTAATGCATATAATAATTAGCAAAGAGATAGTTAATGTATATGAAAATTAGCAAAGAGATATTTAATGTATATGAAAATTAGCAAAGCGATAGTTAATGCATATGAAAATTAGCAAAGAGATAGTTAATGTTTAAAAAAATTAGCAAAGAGATAGTTAATGTATATAAAAATTAGCAAAGAGATATTTAATGTATATGAAAATTAGCAAAGCGATAGTTAATGCATATGAAAATTAGCAAAGAGATATCTAATGTATATAAAAATTAGCAAAGAGATAGTTAATGCATATAAAAATTAGCAAAGAGATATTTAATGTATATGAAAATTAGCAAAGCGATAGTTAATGCATATGAAAATTAGCAAAGAGATATTTAATGTATATGAAAATTAGCAAAGAGATAGTTAATACATATGAAAATTAGCAAAGAGATAGTTAATGTATATAAAAATTAGCAAAGAGATAGTTAATGTATATGAAAATAAGCAGAGATTTAATGTATATGAAAATTAGCAAAGAGATAGTTAATGTATATAAAAATTAGCAAAGAGATAGTTAATGTATATAAAAATTAGCAAAGATATATTTAATGTATATGAAAATTAGCAAAGCGATAGTTAATGCATATGAAAATTAGCAAAGAGATAGTTAATGTATATAAAAATTAGCAAAGAGATATATAATGTATATGAAAATTAGCAAAGCGATAGTTAATGTATATAAAAATTAGCAAAGAGATATTTAATGTATATGAAAATTAGCAAAGAGATAGTTAATGCATATGAAAATTAGCAAAGAGATAGTTAATGTATATGAAAATTAGCAAAGAGATAGTTAATGTATATGAAAATTAGCAAAGAGATATATAATGTATATGAAAATTAGCAAAGCGATAGTTAATGCATAGGAAAATTAGCAAAGAGATATTTAATGTATATGAAAATTAGCAAAGAGATAGTTAATGCATATGAAAATTATTAAAGAGATAGTTAATGTATATAAAAATTAGCAAAGAGATAGTTAATGTATATGAAAATTAGCAAAGAGATAGTTAATGTATATGAAAATTAGCAAAGAGATATTTAATGTATATTTAAGCAGTAGAAGTTGCTGTGGAGTGATGGATAACAGCTCGGATTGAGAAATCGCTTAGCCGAGTTCGGAATCCATTCGGATCCATTACATTCACTTACGTCCTAATACTTCTTCTCCCCCATCCCAGCTATGGGTAAAAAGAAGGGTACACTGGGTTCTATAGACTTGGGTGGCAACCGGTTTAGGAGAAAGTAACTCTGATGTAGTGCATACTATACAGCTAAAATTCGGTGTTGGATCCTGGCAGCTCCTGCGACAGTGCTGGTGCCAACCTGTAATAGGCTTGCTGTTCCTTTGGATCCATCAGCGAGTGGCAGTGGAGGGGAGGGCATACTGCACGGGTATCACCTTGCATACTATTCTACCCAGGCTCGATCCTACCTTACAGATAGGTGGGGTCAAATCCATGACCAGCGAAGGCCTATCTATTTAAGCAGTAATAATCCATTTAAATAAATTCTTATGAATGTAACGAGAAATTTAACTTTTATTTTATTTTTTCAAATTTTTGAATAAGTTGTTGCACACCAATATAGAAAATTGAAGTTAAACTGTCCAAATTTTATGTTTTTGTTCTGGCTAGATGTAGCTACTAAAAGGTCGAATGTACACAAAAAAAAAAAAAAAAAAAAAAAAAAAAAAAAAAAACAGGCAGAGAGAGATAGAGAGAGAGAGAAAGAGAGATTGAGAGAAATGAAGAAAAGATGAATTTACTTATAAACATGTGAAATAATATCAAATTTAGAAAGGAAACCAAATATTACTTGGTATAATTAAAAGGAGTCATACAAGATAATTTCACAACCTATCAAGAGAAGGTAGTCATTTATACAGTTTGTCATAGTCATAGTAGTGCAGTGGTTAGCAGTTCGAAATAAGGAAATTGGCGAGCCGAGTTCAAATTCCGGTTTGAGTTAATTGCTTTTAATTTCGAATAAATAACTTTTGGGAAAGGCATGAATCCATTGATTGCTCCCAGTAATGGGTTTAATATAATGTCAGACAGGGATAACTAGCCTTGGTTGAGAACTAGTCTAGGAGAAGAACAAACTCTGAATACAAAACTGTGCGCAGTCCTGGCATCGGTAAGAAATGATTAGATTGTTTCATAGCAGATGTTCGAACGAATTACCCTCATTGGCTTAATAAGTCCAGACATTTATAGCTAGGAGAGGCCATGTCACTTACACTGAGTCATTCTTACTTCCCTTATATTCCAATGATAAGGAGGAAGTTCGGATCAGGCAGAGTTTGCATTGAAACAAACTTAATCGAGGGTCAACCGTTATCTATCATTTACGTCCTATTAATATGCAACCTTTGCTCCCTCCCTATACCTACTTACAACATTCCCATTTATTAACACTCTACCTTGAGTAGCACTTCGGTCTTGTATTGAGTGAACAATAGTAAAAAAAATATATTTATATATGTATACGCATTGCATTTTAAATGTATACCTTGTCACTCTTAAGGATATGATTATGTATTATTATTATTATTATGCTTAGATTATTTTGGTACAAGGTCACCAGATTAGATCACTCAGCGAGAATCGATGCACTACACAGTATCAGTGAATCACAAGACTAGCTTATGATCAACTACCACAAACTCTTATCAAGAATTATTAGAAGGGCAATTTTTACAAAATAATCAAATACAATTCTAGTTTTCTTGTTTCCTTTAACAAAAAGTTATCAGCCTAAAATTTGCGACACTGTTTTAGATGCCGGGGTATATCGTGTTTAAGAATGAATAAAAATTATTTTATCATTTCCTGCTATTAAAAGTATCGACTATTATTAGCTATTCTACAGTGGCAAATAAAATGAAACTTTAAATATTGTCTGTCACGCATCTTGTATTCCTTTCTAAAACTTTCGACTTCCGGTGTATCTAAATGTTCAATTTAAGCAATCGCTCAGCTTTCTATCACTTTTGTTATTTTTTTTTTTTTTTTTTAGAATTTCATCGTTATTTTTTAAAATTATCCTTCATTGTATCAGCAGTAGTTTTGGAGGAAAGGATATTTGTTATATGAGAATCATCTAAGCGTAGCTTCGATGTTTCACCAGGCCGAAAGTATGAGGCACCCAGTGAAGATCGAACTCACTATTCAGTTTTAATAGTTCTAGCGAGACAAGCTCGAAGTATTCGAGGAGAATTCTTGTATTCTCCAGCACGTAAATTTATCGTAGAAGATTACTGTACTTTTAATATATTTTCACCTGAATAGATTTTAATTACAACTACATTATTTAAGTTAAAACTTCCGTCGAACGACTATCGATAAAACCTTTATTCGTTCCGAATTCCTTCCGGGACGAAACGTGTCGCTTACAAGATTTTTTCACATTTATTTTAATTTCATTGCATTAAAATATATAAATCATTTCCTTTTCTTCACAAAATATGAATAGACACCGTGGAATTTCTGCAAATTCTACCAATTATTCTAAGAATATTATTATAGAACTACATAGAACATTCGAGTGTTATTAATTTTTACTTAAAAGAACCCATCAGTAGTTGAGTTTGTGAATTTTGATTTCAATGGCAATTTAAGAGAAAAATGGATTCGTTATTTTTTTTTATTTATTTAATTCATTGGATAGTTAACGTTGCGCACGTGACCTGTGTTACAATGGAAGCAGTCACAATATGGCAAGAATTCCCTCAGGGTCTGCAGCTCGAAGGTCACCCGAGAAGTAATTACAACCAAATCAATAAACGTATCTACCTTTTTACATCTATTGATTTGAAGTGATTCAAGTTTGACGTACTTTTAACCTCACCAAATCGAAAGGCAGTCTTTGAATTCGATGAGGAGGAATATAAAAGTTTGATTTTTGAAATTTGAGCAATTACGTTACATACGAAAACGAAGCCATGCGGATGAATGATACATTTGTTTGAAAGTGGCTCAAAAGTTTTAACTCGTTTGAACTTAAACGTAAAAGTGAACGAAAAAAGAAAAAGAAGTTAAAAACGCAAGCGAAAAAAAAAAAAGAAAGTTAAACGATACCCAATATTTTGTGAATTGTTAGCGGTTCCGGTACGATTACCGAAGTTAAGCAACGTCGAGCTTGGTCAGTATATAGATAAGTGGCCGCTTGGGAATACTAGGTACTGTAAACTTGGATGTCCGGTTGGTGCATCGGATAATAGCTCGAAAGTGTTAATCTACGAGCCGAGTTCAAATTCACGTTAGGTTCATTATATTCACTAATACGCAAAACACTTGGGAAAGAGATAAATCCATTTTCTCCCCCTAGCTAAGGGTTAACTAGTAAGACATATAACTAAGACTTACAGTCATATTACTTTAAAACAGCAGTTCCCTACGATCTCCAAAGTTAAGCAACGTCGAGACAGGTCAGTATCTAGATAGGTGGCAGTTTGGGAACAGAAAGTATTGTAAACTTGGATGTGCGGATAGTGTATTGATAATGCCATGGAATTCTTAATGGAAGAACCGAGTTCAAATTGCCATTGGGTTCTTTACAATCACTTGGGAAAGGTATGAAAGAACTTCTTCTCCCAAGCTATGTGTTAATTAGTAAGTCTTGCATCACTAAAACCACTATTATCACACCCCAAATTCTTACAATATGAAAATATTTTCGGGATTTAAATAACCGGCAAATGGTTGATAAGCCGTAAAAAAGGAATCAATATTTATTTAATAAAGAGTGATGTGGAGAGCAGTTAGAAAAACATGAAGCATTTTTTTTTTATTTTCTAGAAAGGGAACATGCCACTAAAGTATATAAATGTGTTATATAGCTTCTTTCCGATTCTGAAAAAAGAAACTAGTGGATATGAAAAAAAAAACTGTGTTTACTTGCATTCAAGAGGCTGTATATACTGACGTTTCAATAATGCATATTCTTTTAGTGGCGTCTCCTTCTTAATGAAACTCCGTTGATTGTCTTTTTGAGGGTCATTTAACTGGCCAAGCGACTGCATACTCACTGGGGAAGAGTAAGAAAAGATAACCCTACAGAACCATTACTCTTATAATGGTTTCGACCCTTTCTGCATGCCCAACACTCTGCTGGGTAAATTTATATGATACTTCTTCCGGCTATGCCAACATAACAGTTCTGATCATAATAGGCACCGTTTTATATCCGCTCGTAATATTTGTATGCTTGTCCTCAACAATGCTATGTCGTTATTCATAATAGAATGCGACACCGTATATTTTCTCACAAGTTTGGTTTTCAGGATTACTGGAGGCTTTATAAGAGTGTGTTAAACAAGCGTAAATCTTTCCTCTCTTCAATCAGCTTGAGGTTTTTTTTTTTTTCATTTACTGATGATAAAGCTGAACGCTTTGTTAGGTCTCTTCCAACACTACTCTCGGCTCATCAGGAGTATCTTTTCCGGATTATTCCTACTAGAACCGATTCTATCCTGTTTTGTTTCTTCTATCATCGCCAAACTAGATGCCAATAAGACATTACTTAAGAAATACTTCATTGAACTGGCTCCTGTTCTCTCTAAACTATACAATAAATACTTTGCTACTTCTTGCATTTAGGCTTGATCGAAGGTTTATTTTGTAGTTCCTGTCTTTCTAGATATCCCACTGATTTCTCGAAGTATTAGACATTCTACAATATTTTGGAAAATTACTAGAGGCTCTTATCAACACCGAATTGGATAAGCATCTCTCTTCGCACGCCCTTCTTTCAGGCAAACAATATGGCTTTCTCTTCGATGTGCTAACGATTATTACTGAAAGATTATGACAAATTTTAGGTAAGAATAGCGTAGCTCAGGCTGTGGCGTTAAATATCTGAAAGGAGTTTGAGAGAGTTCTATATGTTGGTTTTCTTCAAGGTTCAAGGGTTATGGCCAAAATTTTTTATTGGTTCAATCCTTCTTAACAAAACATGTACTAAAAACGTGTTAAACGGCAACTTTTCTAGATCCTTCCATATTAATGTCGGTGTCCCCCGCCCAGTGCTCTATCCTTGGATGTACTTTGTTTCTTGTCTTCATCAAAGACCTTTCCAGATGTGATTAATTTTTCAGAATCAATTGCTAGATCTTCGGCTTGAAAAAGACTGGTTCACTGTGCCGTGTTCGCCATTTTTCTCGCTAGAATCCATCTTGCACACTTATAAATCTACCATTCGTTTGTACATTGAATATTAGTCATTGACAGCGTCATTTTAGATATTGTACTAGACTGGCAAATGGATCTCATTGTTTTGTAACCGCAAGTTCTATTCTGATAGTTCCTTCTATCGTATTTCTCGCTTTTGGAAATCTTTACTATTCAACTTTATTAGGGTGTGTCATAAGTAATTTATTTTTTAAAAAAACAATTGTTATGACGATGGTATCAACATATTGACAAGGGTAAATCTCCACAAGCAACCCCAAAGACTGAGTTCAATGTTTAGTGGTCACATTGTGTGCGTGTGGTTGTATCGTGGGGGTATTATTCATTCAGAGTTCTTAAAACGTAATGAAACACTAAATGCACATTTATACGTCCAGATGCTGAAACGTGCCCATAAAAGTTTGATCGAAATGAGACCTGCTCTGGTTAATAGGGAAAATGTTGTTCTCCACCATCTCACAATGCAGGGCCGAATAGAACAAGAACAACATAGGAAAAATAATTGGAATTCGGTTACTCTGTTTTTTTTTTTTTTTGTTTTTGTTTTTTATTTTAGTAAATATATTTAAAAATCTTTGTTTAAATGTTTAAAAAAATCTTAATTGCTATTATTAGAATTTAGCGAGGTTATTCTTTCAAGGAAACCTTTGTTATTATATATAATGTTTCTGTTGTCAAACGATAAAAAAGATCATGTCGAAGCACACCTGTGTAGGATATAACATCGGATCTTCAGTACAATCCCTATTCATTTGTGACCCAGATAAGCGAATGCATATTTGAAAGTTGTCTTTTTTTCTTTCCGACTGACCGGAATTAGGCAGTTACATCAGGATTACGATAATAGTCGGGAATTATTCATTTGGATGAGGAACTTCGAAGAGAGGCTAAGTGGTCACATGTATACACTTTCTTTCTTGGTGTTAAGTATATTATAACTTCAAAGCAACAACTCACGCTACTTGATTTTCCTAATTGCCATTAGATATGTCAGCAGAACAATATCCTTCGGTATATCTCCACACCTACGGTCCTAAAGCATTGTCCCTTACATTCGGCTGTCTGATCAGGTT
The DNA here is from genome assembly GCA_963932145.1 of Acanthosepion lycidas. Taxonomy (NCBI): domain Eukaryota; kingdom Metazoa; phylum Mollusca; class Cephalopoda; order Sepiida; family Sepiidae; genus Acanthosepion; species Acanthosepion lycidas. Next base: position 92,946,180 of record OZ010577.1, on the reverse strand, counting down.
GGTTTGAGGCGCTTCCAGTTCAAGTAGTGTCAGCAAAATACAAACATTCGCAATTTTAATTTCAGAAAAACAAAATAGAATATAATAAAACAAAAGAAGGACATTCTTTAGTGCATAATTTTAATGTTAATTTTATTTGTAAATTTGTTCTTCGAATTTTCCAGAAATTGTGTAAAAAAAAAAAAAAAAAAGGAAAAACTGTTACTTGGTTCTAAAACTAATCTGTCACCCATTAAACTCACCCATTTTTCTAATCATCTACCAGCCTCTTTTCCTAATCATTCAGCTGAATATTTAGATCACCTCGAAAGAGCCAGCATCTGTGTTGTGACCAAGTATATGGTTAAGTTCTTTTCTTTCACTGTCAGAGTTATAATTAAGATCGGATAACCTTTTGTCGTAGAGTTGGATTAGAATTCCTTTCTTCATCACTGTTGTAGACACTGGCAATTTTTTTATGATTTAACGTGAAGTCCGTTTCTTCGAAACCATCGTCGCCAAGATGTTGAGACCAAGTAAATGGTTAAGTTATAACAAAAACCAGATTTGCAGATATATTGTTTATTAAACAGTAAGTAAACCAGAAGAGTGTTACACGACTCGTGAGAGAATATCGAATGAACTAGCGCTCAATCTAATCACAGTTCCCCTGATCCTTCTGTCTTAATAATCTTATAGTAGACGGAAGAGTCTAACATAGACTCTTTAGAGGGAGGACACCACAACAAACTGCAATATTGGGAAGACCAGAAATAAACTACATTGTTCTACTTCTATGTGAAGTGTCCCTTCAGATGAATGATCATGGCTCTCCACAGCTTCGTATCCTTTGTAGCTTTTTGTAATATTGCCTTATGAATATTTCTCTCATTTCCTGTTCTGCTATACATTTATACAGTTCTCGTTATCTATGTTACTCGCTGTTTCTATCTGCCGCTCTCGTCTTTAATCTTGTATATGTCTTGTGGGTGTCAAATTATCTAAGTCTACTTTTCTCACATGTGTCTTAGAAAGTTAAGCTGTATGTTTTTGAATCCAAGTATGTGTCCTTTTTGTTTCCATTTTCCCTTAAAACTTCCTCGTTACTTACACGCGCCATCCATGGTATTCACAGCTTCCTTCTGTAGAACCACAGCTCTATTGCCTCAAGTATTTTCTTTATCTGTAAGAGGATTGTCTGTGGGAGAATGAAATAGAATAGATAAAAAATAATAATAATGAGTAATAAAAAAAAGAAAATGAAATACATTTTCCCATAAAGCTAAGAGTAAATAAATTTGAAATATGATTATCCCACTTGGTTTCGTCAACCATCGTTCGGTGGCGTTGTTGAAGCTTATAAAGAGGCAAAAAATCTTGCCTCATCTTTTTCTCCTCTTTTCCCCAAGAGGTAGCAATATATGACAATTACGTTTCCGCTGAAGAAATGTTAATTTCTACGGTCCACTGACGACTGATATGCTCGCATATGTCTTCGAAAACCTCTATCTATGAAGTAAATCAAGCTTTCTTTCTGTTTGTTCCAACTCTGCACAAGTCTGACGTTAGCGCGATCATTGTAACGATGCTTATACTGACTTGCCCTAACATCTGGACCGAAAAAAAGGAAACAGACATCCCATAACTATGTTTAACCCTGCCATCAATAAATTAAGCAAAACTTTCCTTTGGTTGTTCTAAATCTGTGCAAGGTTGACTTGAACTCGACCATGAATACGATACTTCTGCTTACCTACTATAACTTCAGGACTAGAAAGAAATGGATATACCGAAGAGACATTGAGGTCTTTGTTCCACTACAGTCACCATAAAATAATAAACGACAGTTGTAGAAATTCAAGTTTTATATGCTTTTGTCTTTTTTGTTTACATATTGAACATGCAATTTTTTTTAAAAATTCCATATGTCCAACATTCACTGCTATATGGAAGGAATGATATTAGATACCATTTTAGCATTGTATTCTTTGTTTCTAGTGATATTTTCCTGTTTCTTAATACTATGTTTAGGTTTTGGAAAGTATCTTTCGCTATTCCAATGCGCCTTCGGATTTCAGTGTCACATATTTCATCTTTTTAAAAACACTTCCCATATACTGCACTCTTTCATTTTGACATCTTCGTTTCGTGTCCCGTTTCTTAGGCTGTTTCTTTTTCCGACAGCATACCGACTTACAGTACACTTCGACATTTATCGAGGGATATTGAATGGTGCAGGCAGTGTTAAAAAGGTCGAAGTGTACAGAAGATAAGAACTTTAGATAAAGGCTACAATAAAGAGGAAACTGATCCATAAGAATCAATAAAAGACTTTTAAAAAAAGTCCCTATTTCATTTTTTATACAAAGTAAGAGCAGAATGAGAACCAACCAAGAATGAGAACAACTGATATAGAAAAGTGTAGAACGAACAGATAGAAGAACGGATATGGGCGCAGAAAATGGAATCGGCGAGACGGGTTCAAAATCCGATCTAGTCTTTCGTATTCCCTTTTGCATAAATACTTTTTAAAAAGACTTGAATCCGTTTCTTCTCTCCCCAGCTATGTGTTAATTAGCAGAAAAAACTGTTCTTTATAGTGTTGTGCAGTAATTCCAAGTCAAAGAATCTCTTAATTCCAAACCGTAGAGAAGGGAAACCATTCCACAATCCCCCAGAATGTTATGTAAAATCACAGATAACAATAAAAATGAAGCCCTAGAGATTAATCTCTTTTCAGGAGATGGCAATTATAAAAAAAAAATATATATATATACAAGAGTGGGTCAAAAAGTGTTTAGCTTTATACATTAGCTGATTTTTTTATTTGATGACTTTACTGTATAATGTTCGGTCTGTGTAATTAAGATTCAAAACTGGATTAAGTGCAAAGAAGGAAATTATGTTTAAAATTAAATATTTAGTGATTAGAAAAATGCATTTGTTTTATCGCTAAGCTTTGAACTTATTGTTATACCCACGTTTAAAATCTTTTCGACAAAAAATGATTACTGGAAGGTGTAAGTTTTCAAAGCGTGAATTATGCAATAAATTGCCTGAACATTCTTTTCTTCGGCTACTCTTCGACTGTCTCAGTCAAGAACTGAATGTTCGTTAGGGTAGAGAACATTTTGTTGGCTACAGAACAAAACCATTAATATTTTCGTATAAATGACATACGATCTATTATACAAATATGCGCATATAGCATTAGTAAATTATTAGTACTATTACATTATTAATATATTATATTATTATTATATTATTATTATTATACTATATTATTATTATATTATATTATTATTATATTATTATTATATTATATTTTATATTATTAGTATATTATTAGGTCGGTGCAAAAATAATGTCGTTTACTCACACAGTAACATATGTGAGAAAACGACGTTATTTTTGCACCAACCTAATATATTATTAGTATATAATATTATATTATTATATATTTTTATATTATTAGTATATTATATTATTATTATATTATATTATTATTATATTATATTATATTATTATTATATTATATTATATTTTTATATTATTAGTATATTATATTATTATTATATTATTATATAATTATATTATATTATTATTACATTATATTATTAGTATATTATATTATTATATTATATTATTATATTATATTATTATATTATATTATTATATTTTATTTTATATTATTATATTATATTATTATATTATTAGTATATTATTAGGTCGGTGCAAAAATAATGTCGTTTTGCTCACATAGTAACATATGTGAGAAAACGACATTATTTTTGCACCAACCTAATATTAGTATTATTATATTAGTAAAGTATTAGTGTTATTTACGTATACGATATGCTTCTATTAGTTTTTTGGGGTTTTTTTTTCTGTGGCGACTCTTCTGTGCGGGCACTTCCAACAAATTGCTTGCATTAATTCTTGACCACTGACAACCATTTTGTCTAAGGTGCAAATATCTTACATGAAATGGGAACCTAGAGCCTTGGATTAATGAATTCGCAACCGAAATAATTGTTTTTTTGTTTTAATTTTTTTTTGTTTTTGTTTTTGTTTTTTTTCCTAATTATCGTCAATTATAATTGAAGATCAAACATATGACAGAATTCCGAAGACACATCGGAATAGAGAAAAATGCCTTCAATAACCTAATCAAAATATTAAGAAACAGCAAAGTTTGGTTGGAAACAAAGATATAAATGATCAACTGCTATGTAATATCAGATCTCCTACATGAGAGTGTATACAGAAGAATATCCTCGCAGATGATGAGGCGTGAGACAAAGGAGATATGGTTCTACAGAAGGATGATGAGAGTACCATAAATGAGAGTAAGAGTAAAGAGGAGTGTTTGGGAAAAGGATTAAGAGAAGGACAGGGATCAAGGTAACAGAATATGTCGATTGACATTACATTTGAAGATTATAGCTATCAGAGAAGCAAGTGATAGGAAGGGAGCTTCCCTGATGGGAGGTGCGAGATAAGAAGCTGTTGGAGTAGAACTGGCGCTTACATTTGGCCGTTTCGACAGTGAAAGGGTGGGAGCGAGATGCCAACCTAATAACACGCTTAAATTCATGCAGTTTGGGAACAAGTGAAAGTAGCCACAGCACGGATGTGAGATAGCGACTGTAGACGGGATGCCAGATCAGGACCAACCACGTTGCATATCCGTCTCTGGATTTTGTCGAGGACCTCAAAATGAACAGCGGGAGCAACAGGCCTTCTGGTGCGACACAAAGAACCAACTTTCCTTGCGGTAGAATCAGTAAAAAAAAAAAAAAACAGTTGAAATCTCTGGGGTAAACAATGAGGAAGGTGGCCTAGAGAATTTGCCACTCACTGGACATACTGAAGTCAAGAGGAGCAGAGGGTAAAAGCGAGTAACATACTTATCGGAATTGTTTAAATGGAGGGCAGGACATGAACAAGGAGGGGTAGTCATTGGCTAAACATTGCTAAGAGTTCCATAGGAAAATAAGTTGTGGAGAACTTCACCGCATTGTTCTGCCTGCCAGAATTCATGACCATTGATTATACCTTCCTTCCATGAATAGGATTCAGATCTAGTATTGAAATTCAGAAACTTATGGTTAATTATCAAATTTTGAATATCTTAGGTTGCATCAGTCGTATATTTGTGAAGAAAAATCTATTGTAGAGAACGAATAAATTTATATTTGATATACAGAGTGTTCCTAAAATTATCTGCACAATTTTAAAAATTCATAAGGAAAATTTTAAAAACTTTACAGGGTTTATTGGAAAACATAGATAAACAGATAAACGCTGATTTAAACACATCAAGGGGCGTTCATATTAGCTCCACTGGTTACCCACAACACATCGGCACAATGCTCAATTTCTAACCATATGTGATGCATTATTTTTTTCTTGGGCTCATTGAGATCTTCACTTTTTGTATGATAGACACAGTCTTTAATGTAGAGAGAAGGAAAGCTGGACCAAAGATGGGAACCGTACTACCGGGTAGTAGAGCAGACAGGTCCAGTATCATATGTAATATGGGATCAAGTGGCAGGACGAGCAAGGAGGGTCCATGCCAATGATCTAAAGAAGGCTGAAATAACTAACCTTGAAATGAGCGAGCCGAGGCCTAAGAAGACAAGGACAAGGATGGTAACTCTGGTTGAGCCGGAAGAAGTGGAGACGGAGGAAGATTCCGAAGAAAATGAGGAGATAGATCGACTTGGCCAGATAGACGAAGCGATCCGAGTGACGGGGTTGGAACCCTCGGCGGATATCAGCGGTGTTCAGTCGCCGACTGAATCGTTGCAGAGAAGACCCTGCGAGGTCGCCATCGCACCCCTATGTCCAAAGGAAAGGAAGAGAAAGACGAGGAGATCCAATCAGGCAGCCAAGGGCTCTAAAAAGAGGCACCCTGAACAGGACGAAGGGCCCAGCGAGTGGGAGGAAGAATATCAAATACCCCTTTCCCAGCTCAAGGAAAAGCTAAGGAACAGGAGAGATCTAGAATATAGAATCAGGAGGTATTAAAGACGTCCAGGGCGAGGACTCTAAACAGAAGGAAGAGTCAGGGGAGGAAGAAGAGGACAAAACACCGCCTGGACGGGAATTAAACACAGAGGGAAGGTTAGAGGTTGAGCAGGGACCACCTCGGAAGATGAGATCAAGAAGGGTGAAGAACCCCAAATCTCAGTAGAACAATGAAGGCTGTGCAGAATAGAAACATTCGGTGTCGACAGGTAACGACACTGGCTCATCCAAAAAAAAAAACCTGCTGGCTGACTGTGGTGAATGTGGATGGAGGGGATGGAGTCGCGGGCTGCATCTCACGAAGGACGGAAGAAGATTATTGGCATTGCTGACTGGCCATCAGTGGTGTCATGAAGTACGGCCTTTGGGAGTGAGCGCCACGCACACCTGTCCGGGCCATTCTGTCTGCTAGGAGTTAGTTGGAGGAGGGAAGAGCTGAACGTAGTAAGAAATTATGGAATAATTGAGTGATGAATTGAGCAAGACTGAATGGTTGTGAAGAATAACAACAAGAGAATTTTGTTACCTTACAGGAATGATCAAGATGAAAGGGCTGATGATGATGATGGTGATAGCCACACTGATGGTGACGATGGCGGAAGCTGGGAAGCACAGCCGAAACACCATTTTTAAAAAGACGAGTGAAGTAATAATAACCAGGTCTAAATGGTTGATCACATTCGTGATAGATTTGAAACCATACGAGTCGCTACTAAATAAGTTAAGAAATGAGCTAACGCAGCTGGATGCAGCCCGGTTGAAGGTAGGGCAAGATTATCCCAAGGAAAAAGGGTATCTTAGTTTACTACACTCCCTGGAATCAGAGGCCACTATGATAGAGGCTCAATGGAGGGACATGCAAAATTACCTGAAGGGAATAGAGTTACTGCAGACGCGGGAAAAGAGATCAGTGACTGAAGATGACGTTAAATTCAACAGAAGGAAACTGGGAGAAGTGGAAGTAAACCAGAGGACGTTTGCTCAAGTGGCAAGGGAGAGTGTGACAATATTGAATGTGACAAGGTTGGAAGTGGCCAAGAATAGAGCCAGAATCAATTGGTTAATAAATAACCTGGCGGGGTTGAGACAAGAGGTAATTAATGATACAGAAACTGTAATGATAGAATTACAGGAAATGAGGGGATTCATGCAAAGATATTTCCAACTAATGACAATTACGAATAAGGTACGACAAACTAGTCAGTCGTTGACGACCTTGCTGGAACATGTGAGAGTACAATTGGACATGTTGTCATTGGGACACCTCTCCCCAAGCATAGTAAACCTGAGTCACCTAAAGGAAGTGCTACTCGGAATACAGACCGAGTTACCCCACCATTTAAGACTGCCAGTGGACCCCACTAAAGAATTGTGGAAATATTATAATGCACTGGGATGTGTGACCTTGTTGGAAAATAGACGACTATTGGTTGTGATATCTGTTCCGTTGTTAGATAGAGAGAGTATATTCGAGATATACCAGGTTATAAATTTACCCATTCCCTACTCCAGAAGAGATCAAGGTTTGCGAATGATAGCAAGGTACAAGGTGGAAACATAATACATAGCTTTAAATTCAGGGAGAACGAAATTCATGTTGCTAACAGCTGAAGAAGCTAGAAATTGTAGAGATGATGCTCTAGGGATTTGTACCTCGTTAAGCCCTATCTATATAACTGGTAACCAAAGATGTGCATACTAGAATTGTTTGAAGGGAAGAGAGAAGGAATTAAGAGAACTTGCCAAGTAGAGGTATTAGCAAACACGGCATTACCACAAGCTATCAGTGTTTCAGACGGGGTGTGGGCAGTAGCCACACAGAAACCTATCAGCTTGTCTAGGGTGTGTGGGGGAGAGTCCACAAGGACATTAAGAGTAAGGCCACCATTATCCCTGTTAAAGTTACCCATGGGATGTTCGGCATTTGGGATATCTATGTCCTTACCCCCCTATTACCAGGAAGAAGAAAGATATGAAGAGAAAGATTCAATCATAGAAATGATTGGCAGAGGCTTAGTCAATTGTACAGAATTATGGGAGCCAATAGTGAAGGGATTCTCCAATGTTACCTTGAATAAAATGCCAGAACTAATGAAGCCGATAGAAAAGATCGATATGGATCAATTGAGGGACAAGTTAAGTGTGTTGGGAAATGAAGGTATGGCTTGGGAAGGCGATGAGCAGATCGCGATAAGTTGGTCAATAGTGATGGGTACATTCATAGTTATAGCCATCGGGGGTATAGTAGTATGGAAGATTAAGAGTAAGAAAAGATTAACGAACGACAATCCAATGCACATGCAGCAACTCGAGAGGGAGATGTCGAGCAGTGTTCCTTACTCATACAGAATCGGCGAAGAAATTGCAGGAAGACCAACGGAGAAGGCTGGCGTGAGACCGCCACGTGCGGCGGATAAACCTCCCACAGCGGAGAGGAAAACATTGACCAAGAAGAACAAGCCATAGTAACCAGATCTGCAACCACAGGCACACGCACACATGACATTACATATAGAATAGAAGAACTTGAAAAAAAGAACATTACACTTGCATGTAAGACGGAAGAAGAAAAAGAACATTACATTGCATGTAGAACAGAAGAAGATGAAAAAGAACATTAAATTGCATGTAGAACAGAAGAACTTGAAAGAGAACATTACGTTGCATGTAGGAAAGTAGTATAGAATTGCATGGGACAAATGCATGATGCATGTTAAATGGTGTATTTGTGTTTAGGTGTCATTAACGGGTAAGGTTAGGGGAAAGAAAGAAAAGAAGAAAAGGAGAGGCTAAGAACCGAATCGTGAGTGATAAGCAAGAACACACACACAGCTAAGAGACAATGGATAAAATATAAGATATTTTAATAAGTAACAAATGGAGAAAGAGTGTCATTACAATGACAGGGAAATTCTGAGTAAAAAGAAAGGGAAAGAAGGAAAGAATCAGATATGTTTTGGCATCGGCTGTGTTATCTAAGGATATGAAAACAAACTATTGGTACGGGAAGACATCTTATTATCAACTACAGACCGGCTGGCCAAAGAAAAAAAAATTCAAATGAAAATGTTATTTCGTTAAGTGACGAAAAACAGGCAACTAAAAGGACTTGGACAGATATGAAAAATTAAAAACCACCCACGAGCGCCCGACAGAACTTCCTTGGCCTGCGATAATAAAATTTTGTTATCAGGAATTTGTACCGAAGGAAAATGAATGTGTTTTTTTTCTTTCTTTGAGGCGACAGACTGACTGGAACTTTGGAGATGTTTCTTTTTGAGACCGTGTTAAGAAGACCACACATTCTGATAATTAGCGATAAAATACCTGACGTAAACCACGTGTAGAACAAGAGTTATGACCGCCATTGTCATATTGTCCCGTTCGCGGCTGGAGAAATGATAAACCATTAAGGTGAAGAAAAGGGAAAGAGAAGAGATACTTTTTTTTTAAGCAAGATATTTTTTTTCTTCCTGAAACAAAGCCGCAGATTCGTCCACGCCCGACTAAGACATCATTGGTCGAGTGGTGATCACGTGATGCACGAGGGAGGCTGTTGCCGCCCATCTGGAGGATGAGTAAGAGAGGTTGCCACGAAGATGTGGGGAGGGCAGTTCACGCCCCTCTGAAGTATGATGAGAAGGTGGCAGTGAGGAAAGGTTCCCCAAAATGGAAAAAGGTGGAAATTCCTAACCAGAGAGGTGGATATGTATTTAGAATTATCGAGGAAGCCCCCGGCGCCGACAAACTCACCCCGGTTTTGGTCGGCGCCCATATAAACGAAGCCACAATGAGTCGAGTCCCAGCAGTTCTCAGAGTCAGTCTCCGGTTACGGCAAGCCTCGGATTCACGCACATTCCGGACCCATCTTCAAACCAAGAACAATTATTTCGAAGAGCGACTTAGATCCAGATCACCGAAATAAGTTTTTCCTTTGACTTTCGTCCCACCGAAACACCAATTTCTTAGAGAGCAGACGACTCGAAGTGTTAAAACTTGCCTAGCGGAAAACGACGTGTCACAATCCATAGAACGGGTCGGGAGATAGATGCAGTCCTATGTATCGAACAACTAGACATAAAGTTTGTTACCTTTTTCTTTGATACTTTGAACTTTTGAGTTTTCATTTTATTGCCTTTTATGCATATTTGTGTGGTATCACCCCCGTTGAACTCGGTTTGCAGTACGGCCCCGACGACTGATTGATTTCCTCTGCCTAGATCAATTCACAACGTGGGTAGGCAGACTGGGAATCAAAGTAGGGCGTCACAGTTGGTGCCGTGGTAGACTGGGATAGAACGACACGGTTGGCGCTGCGACCAGGGGACGACGTCACACAAGCTAACTCTAATAGATATAATAAACTGCTGAAGTCATACTGACACTTTCTGGGTACTCTGTATTTTATGGTAATATTAATAACTACACATCAAGGCATTGGTGAAGTGAAAAACATTACGAATTATAGGAAAGTGAGAAGATCTATGAAGAGTTGAACACCCACACCCTGAAAGTACGCAACACATAAGAAGAGAAAATTTACTGACTTAGTCCTATTGTTTTCCTTCCTAACTAATTCCGAATAAAAGTCAGATAAAAATGCAGTCGTATATTCCCGGCTCATCTAGCGGTAGTTTGGCCTCACTCTTCTGGGGTGGGGGATAAAAAGTTGATTTATGTGGCGACAAAAGGTGTTGTGATCTGATTGGGACTTGTGACGTCATACGATGACGACCGAAACCACCAAGACAACGGTTGCATGGACGCCTCGCCTAACAAATGGGAAATAGACAGAAGCGGGTAACATGTGGAAGATCCAGTTCGCCATCGACAGCAATATTCCTGTCATAAACACACGCACACACAGATACACACATGCAGACGCACGCACACACACACACACACACACACACACAGACACGCAAACACACAGACACAAAAGCTTTCAGTGAAAAACAAAACAGGATATATTTAAACAAAAGAAAATTTGAATGATTAAATTCATAAACAATGTCGTTTATTTATCGCTTAAAGAGAAATGCGGAAAATAGAATCGAGTATGACTGAAATAAATAAACCATTGTCCTTAATCTGAAATTGTTTTTGATGATGTTTTTGCGACAGAGTATTAAATATAACAGGGAGACATTATATATATATATATATATATATATATATATATATATATATATATATATATATATATATATATATATATACAGAAAGAGATAGATAGATAGATAGATAGATAGATAGATAATATTAGGGGTCAATATATATATATATATATATATATATATTTATATGTATATATATATGTGTGTGTGTGTGTGTAGATAGATAGATAGATAGATAGATAGATAATATTAGGGGTCATTATATATTAGGTTGGTGCAAAAATAATGACGTAATAATGTCATTTTTTGACGTATCTTTAACGTCAAAAAACGACATTACGTCATTATTTTTGCACCAACCTAATATATATATATACAGAGAGAGAGGGAGAGAGATAGATAATATTAGGGGACAATATATATATATATATTTAAAGAGTGAGAGAGATAATATTAGGGGTATATATATATATATATATATATATATATAAATATATATATATATATATATATATATATATATATATATATATATATATATAAATCCCCAAAAGAATAGAATTGAAGTAGAACTCAATGTCCAGGACAGAGTAAGAATATAATATAAAAGTCTGAATCACTAATATTCCATGGTTATAATTTATTATATTGGACCATTGGATTGTAATCACGATCCAATTCTTCAATGAAAAAAATTATAACATTGGAATATTAGCATTTGAGCCATATATATATATATATATATATATATATATATATATATATATATATATATATATATATATATATATATATATAGAGAGAGAGAGAGAGAGAGAGAGAAAGATATATATATATATATATATATATATATATATATATATATATATATATATATATATATATATATATATAAAGGGAGAAAGCGCAAACGTTTTGCTTGTAAAGTGGATACACATACTAGCAAAAACGCACACACATATAAACACAAATGGGAAAAAACGTACAGGGGTCATTAAAAGATAAGAATACAGATATCTTTCCTCACTTTTTCTCGGACAAATCTTAATTGTTTTATTACACTTCACAGAAAAACTTTCTTTCTATATATATATATATATATATATATATATATATATATATATATATATATATATATATATATATATATATATTAGTGATAAGTGTGTGTATATAAATATAAATATAGATATATAGATATATAATTATATATTATATGCTAGGTACTTATTAGAAAGCGCTCAATATCAGAGATAGGGCTAACATATTTGGCTGGATTGATGTGAGTCTGTGACCCTGGGTTTCACGCTTTTGCGATCGTCAGACCTTTCTAATAAGTACCGCGCATACAATATATAAATAACTGCTCATGGCGTATCAAATGTAAACAAATGACGTCATACATTAAGAAATGGACAAAGCACTAAATTCGACCTTGCCACCCGAACGCTCCTTTGTGGCCGAATCGGTTAGGCACGCCCGGCTAAATGGTGGTTCCCTATAGGATGCAGGTTCGAATCCTGTCAAAGGACGAATATTTTCTATGAAAATTTCTCGGACATTCTGGCCGGTAAATGTTATTTAATACTGTTTATTATAAACAGAGCATTTACTTAAATACTTGTATCTATAAAAAGAACGTTAAACATAAAAAATGTCTTTAATAAATATATATATATATATAAATCGATATCAGTACGCAAAGGAGTAAAGACACTAAGACACTAGGTGGTTACAGAGTGTGGAAGAATTAAGAACATCAAAATTAATAATGAGAAGAAAGAGAGGAATAATCAGGAGACCACTAGATAGCAATAAAAATTGAGTTTCAATTTTTGCACATTAATGTTAACTAGGAAGCAAGGAACCGGAAATGAGTTCCACAAGCGAGAAGTGCGAGGAAAGAAACTGTCAGCATAGAACTTACGGTTACATCTAGCTAGTCAATCGTAAATTGATGAGAACTCGAAGCCAGGTTATACTGCACATAAAT
>OZ010577.1:92903055-92928055 GCA_963932145.1 Acanthosepion lycidas | reverse complement strand
AGTCATAGACGCCCGATTACTTCAACCAAGGATCGAAACTGTATCACAGCTCCTTAGTGTGGCTAGACTTCTGATCACTTCAAGCCGGGAGTGTATATATATATATATATATATATATATATATGTGTGTGTGTGTGTGTGTGTGTGTGTGTGTGTGTGTTTAAATTAGGATAAAGAAAATCCCGACGGAGCTGTTAAATTTTGAGAAATGGAAACGTTTCATGGAATAGATTTGATTGGAAATACGTTTAAAAATGCATTTCGCCATTCAAGGCTTCATCAGATCCGAAAACGCAAGAATGTAATATGTATTGAGATTTATTATCAATTAATGCAAGTATGGCACAAGGCCGAAAAGGGGGAATGGGTTGAGGCTGGTCTTCACTAACTATCTTATACCTAGCTAATCGGATGAAATATGTATTTATGTGTTAGTATTTTCCGTAAGCTGGCGTTTAACGTGATTAAAGAAATAAGAAGTCGTTAATCTTTATTCTGTTATGTTTTCTTGCTTACACACACACACACACACACACACACACACACACACACACACACATATACATATATATATATATATATATGTATATATACTAGCAGCATGGCCCGGCGTTGCCCGTCCTTGATTCAAAAATGGTACGACTCATGCAGCAATCGCTATCACTTGACGTAAAATATTTTTGCCCTTCCTTGCTTTTAAAGGAGTGCCCTTTGCCGTGCTGATGTTGCTACATGCCTTACTTACTATCTCACACTGCAAATTTTTTCTAAGCTCTATACTAAACATTAAATCTGTTACGAAAAAAGGACTAAACAAAATGAACACAAAACGATCAGCTTTAAAAAAGGACTCGTAACTGGAAAAACCGAATGAAAAAAGTTTTGCGGAATCAGAATCAACGTTGAGTTTAAGCAAGCGAATGAGCCAATTGGAGTGCCATGCAGATTTAAATTTTTCCCACTTGTGACGAATGCGGCTATCGATTATTTTGCATGCTAGTTAACACTCGTGTCAGTCAGCTGTTGGCTCTCACGCTGGCCAATAGAATCTTCATGCCTATTCATGGCTGCCAGCTATAGGCTGGCACTCTGACTAGTAGAAAATGGCCGCAAACTACATGAAAACTGCCGTAGAAGCATGAAAAAATCGATTATTTCCACTATCGATGGGAGTTGGGAAATGCAAAGTCAGTTTTGGCGTTCCCGCTTACTTGGAGCATGTGCATGTAAATTTTGGTGCGAATCCGTCGAAAATCGCGGCTGTGCATTCATTACACACACCTACACACACATCCTGCCTTTTATAGATAGAAGATGTGTGTGTGTGTGTATTCAAACCACAAGGTTTGTTTAGTTAATTTTTTATTATATTTTTTTCCAATTTTTCAATAACTACTAATACTAGAGGCGGTAATATGTGTTATTGTTGCTGTTTTGTGTAACTTATATATTGTAATACAGTTTGATTTCTTTAAGAAAATGTAAGATATTATATAAATCTATGCCATGAAAGGTTACTTCCATGTTAGTTGTTTGAATGCAAATGTATGTCTTCAACGACAGATACAATGTATTGTTGGTCATTTTACTATAAACATATACTACTGATAATTTTACTAAAAATATGTATTTTTATACTCGTGTTTTGCTTTTATTTTGGGACCCTAACGTGTGATACCGCCTCGGGTCAGGGTGTACCCAGGATCAACAGCAATCAAGACGTGGTTCCACGCTCCTCAAAACCTCCAATCTCCCGATCTGAGGCCTTGCTGTAAGGTGTATTTTATCGTCACACCCAGGACTAACTTTTATACGTGAATCGTTACGATGTTTGAGTGCCTCCCCATTGAACGGAAAATGTAACAGGCCGTATTTCCATGTCTGCTCAAATGCGATAAACACGACCCATTTTTATTATACTTAAAGAACGATAAAAAAAAAAACAAAAAAAAACGATTGTTTGAAACAATGTTGAAAGACAAACGCACTTGGGCAAAAGGAAATGAGCCACCATTAACCACTCCAAAAAAACTGGTCTGGATCCGAAGAATGTAATGCTGTATATCTGGTGGGTGGGGGATTGGTAAAGCACTTTATTTATATTACAAATCTCTTCTTTAAAATGCAACTTTGAATTCGGGAAAATACTTTTTCCCAAATGTACCGATGAAAGACATCAATCGAAAAAAAACATAGCGTCCGGAATTAACCTATTGGAAATATGTCGTCTTCCATTGGGACAACACCGAAGCTCACGTTTGAAGACTCATCCCAAATTGGGATGGGATGACAAACGCTTTGTTCTACGCGATCTTGCATATTCGGATTGCTACTTATTTCGATTACATCAGAATCCTTTAAATGAGAAATAACCTGCAAAAATACTTAGCCCAAGATAACAATATCCGAGAGGATAAACCTACCTAAGCAATAACGAATATCAGCAAAAGAAAATGTCACATATATGGTTGAATTGGTCTATTCCCGCGTATCTAACTATTGTCTTTGGAATTTATTTAAAAACACCACGAATATTTGTTCTGACCCAATAGTATTTTAGTATTCTTCTTCTAAAGGAAGCACATCTTTGAATTCAACACCTGGGGTCCTAGTGTACGGACCGAGGGTGAACCGCAACATATTCCGTGTACTTCAGCTGTCGGTCAAGAGCTTAGAGAGGAGATGGTCACCAATAAGGTATCTTAAAATATGCTGAAAGGATCATCAGGAAGAAAAATCAAAGTCTGTTCCTTCTGACCTCAGGACGCCCCCAGACAATTCAAACAGCCGAAGGACTGATGATGATCATCATCATCATCATCATTTCATTATCATCATTATCATCATCAGTAATGATGAAGTTCTGAGAATATTTGTCTTATGTAAACAGTTGTATTTTCATTGTTGGTGATATAATGGTCTACATTTGCACTAATTGAGTTTTCGTTAAGTGACAAGTTAACCTCCGAGACACTGTGGTGTCCAATGTAAGAATTTAATGTCGTGTATTTTTAGTGTTTATATTTCGGCTTCAATCACATATAGGACGTGAGAATTTATCAACAACTTTGTTTCTACATGCTGCCGATTTTATGTTTTAGGTCAAATTGTATTTTTAATAGCTATTTTATTTTGTTTAAAGTTACGGAAGAATAAGTTAATGGTGTATTTATTTATGTTTATATCAGCATGATTGCTCACGTTATAATTTTCTAAAAGTTCTAAAGCTAATTTTATTTGTTCGTCGACAACATACTTGTGGATCTTTATTCTGTATTAGTGTTTGCTTTATGCTGCTTGATTCTTTCTAAAATAATATGTTCGAGGAAGAATTTACGTTTGCACGGTTAATCATGATTTGTTTTTATAACAACGATTTTATGTCTGTGAAAACATTCATATTTATAATTTAAAAGACACATTTTCTTATGAATTTGTTATATAGAAAAGTAGTAAAATTATGCCGGCGTCTAATAAACATTAAGGAAATGAATTCTGTTAGCAATTTTATATTTATAATTAAAATGTAAAACAGAGGAATTCTGAAATTTAAAAGGAAAAATTTAAGGTTTTCGTTAGTATGAATATGGTATAGTCATATCGGATACATATCATAGTCTTGGTGAAAATATTAAAAAAGAATGTTTTCTTCATGAGTCATCTAGAAACTAGATGAAGAGTTAATGAAGGACAAACAGATAAGGCGAATGAGATAAGGCGAATGTCTGTCTGTAAATGTAACCATAATAATAAAAGAGTAATTGTGTCGTTCAAGATAGTTTAACCGGAGTTTTTGGTATAATATTATAAAAACAGACACAACACTAGCTATTAACTCCTTAACATCTATCCAAAACAATTTATCCAATTTTAGCAATGTCAAAATAATTACAAACACATGGAAAAAATGTTTGTGTGTGTCGGTGTTTGTATGTATATATATATATATATATATATATATATATATATATATATATATATATATATTGAACATTGATGTCAACAATGTTTCATGCTGGACGCAATCGTCAGGCCATCCAGCATGAAACAGCCTGTCGCCTCTGAGTGTTGACTTCAATGTTCACTTTATACTTATATTTACATACGCTCTAGCTGATATTGAGCACTTTACCCCACAAATATAGCACACCTTGAAATTATATTTCTTCATATATATATATATATATATATATGTGTGTGTGTGTAATCTGTATATATATGTAATCATTTAGTTGTGAGGATAATACCGGGGAGATTCTTAAAATGTGAATATGCAGAATAAACTCCTAGTAGAGAGTTCAATTTCAACCATGGAAAGATTAATAATCAAACAGCGAGTTAAAGTTTCAAGAGTGTAATTGTAAAAAAAAATCAAACAAACTGGGTCGGTGGCAGATGTGAAAACACCATAGCGTGATCGTTAACGCCGTTCAGCTGAAAACATTTCTGCAGTGCAGGAGAATGTGGCCGAAAATCTAGATACCTCCATTCGTCATCGCGCGCAGGAACTGAACAACGTTATATTGTTTCCAACTCTCGGTTGGTCGATTACGTTAACTAAAAATATCACGAAGTGCACGAATTGCATTTCTGTTTAAACGTCCATTTTCGTAAAGTTGTTTAATATATATATATATACAGGGTGTTTCAAAAAGAATACGCCAAAATCATCACGTGATGTGTCAAAAAACGAAAAAAATTACAAACCTCTAGCATGAACACATGTGTTGTATATACATTCAAGTTACATTTCATGTTTTATAAGTGCTCAATGTGGCCACCACCGGCAGCGTGGACAACATCAAGCCGATATGAGAATTCGTCCCAAACGCGCCTCACCATGTCACGGTCCACCGTGTTGATTGCAGCTGTTATTCGATCTTTCAAGTCATCAGTACTTGCTGGAAGTGCTGGAACATAAACTTGGTCTTTAACATACCCCCACAAGAAAAAGTCACACGTAGTGAGGTCCGGGGATCTGGCAGGCCAAACACAGGGTGCAAGGTCTTTAGCACCTCTCCTCTCAATCCATCGCTGAGGCACGTTTTCATTCAGATAAGCTCTAACCCCGAGATGCCAATGGGGTGGTGCTCCATCTTGCTGAAAAATGAAGTCATTCGAATCTGTTTGCAGTAAAGTGAATAGCCAGTTTTGGGTGCTCTGTTCCCCAAATGCACACATTGTGACGATTGACTGTGCCTCTCAAATGGAAATTCGCTTCGTCACTAAAAACTAAACGTGAAAAGAGAGTTTCATCACTTTCCTCCATCTCCAGCACTGACTCACAGAATGTCCTCCGCATCACCTTGTCATAATTAGTAAGTGCTTGGACGAGGCTTAGTTTGTATGGTTTCATGTGTAATCGTCTCTTTAACACACGCCAGACAGAGGTATGAGGGATGGCAAGCTGAAGACTTGCTCGACGTACGGACTTACGTGGGCTGCTCTCAAATGCATCGTGAATCCTCTCCACTTGCTCCTCTGTAACACGTGGTCTTCCAGGACTCTTTCCTTTGCACAGGCACCCACTCTCTTTAAACTGTTTAACCCACCGTCGAATGCTCTCACGATGGGGCGGATCAATGCCGAATTCTGTTCTGAAAGTACGCTGCAACGTGACAATGGCGTTTGGTTTCGCGAACTCAAGCACGCATAATGCCTTCTGCTGAGGAGTCGTCATTTTGATTGATCTTCCCACAATTCAGCTGCACCAGAAGCGGTGAAACTGACACCCAATCAAACTTTGATAAGTACTCTATCAAATAACCACTGATTCAGTCCACTACAATGCTATAGACCTGAAAAACAGCGTAATGATTTTGGCGTATTCTTTTTGAAACACCCTGTATTATATATATATATATATATATATATATATATATATATATATATATATATATATATATATATAGACAACTAGACTCGTCTCGAAAAATCCTCGAATTCTTGATTTGCAAATAATCAAATCAATCTCGAGGGAAAAAAAGGTTTTAAATAAAGAAAGAGCTACAAACATGAACTTCTGCCGAAAAAAATCGCACAGATGTAGGTCTGAAGCCCAAAGAAAAAACCCCGATACGAGTAAACAACTAACTAACAAAAGAGCTCAATACAACTGTAGAGCAGACCTAGATAAACCTTTCCCTGACGATCCGTTTAGGTGAAACCTGGGCAGGTTTATCTCTCTCTCTCTCTCTCTCTCTCTCTCTCTCTATATATATATATATATATATATATATATATATATATATATATATATATAAATTCAAACTTAGCTTTGCGACTGTACGATCCAAAAGTTTTTATCCGTTAACAATAACACATTTTTAAAAAAAAACATATTTCGATTCACATTTAATTTTATCGCCTCTGATGGTACCTGGATTTTACTAAAAACAAAATAATGCCTGATGATGACTGAATGTACAGTTGAAAGTACTTGCAGATTAAAAGAAGACCTTATACAGCATGTAGTTATTAAAAACAAGGATCATAACGTTCATCGATTGGTTCGTAGGTGGTTTATAGGTTAATGAAACTTTAACATTTTCTTTGCGAAAGGATTTCTCCATTTTATATCATTAACTTTACTAATCTACTTTTTGTGTGAATGATTCATTGTAATATATATATATATATATATATATATATATATATATATATATATATGTATGTATGTATGTATGTATGTATGTATGTATGTATATATATATATATGTGTGTGTGTGTCTATATATATAAAAAATTATAAACTAAAACTTCTTGAATCTATCTATATTAATAAGTTGAAACCAACCCTTAATAAAATTAATTACGAATACTGCACAAATGTTTTAACATGTTTACAGAAGATAGATTGAAATATGAAGGTTTTAACTAATAGCTTTAGATGTTTGTTTCTTTTTTTAAAAAGCATATTTAGATATTTCAATAAGTTACACCCCTTAACCATTGCACATGTGTCTACATAATAACATTTTAAAATTGTATAGTACATAACCTTAACGTTTTCCAATTAACACGTAAAAGGTTAATTTTCAGATGATGAACGTAACAATTTTTGTCTTAGAAAAAACAAAATGCTGATGACGATATTGTACTAACGTCGAAAGTACTCGGAATAAAATAATTATGCTTCAACATTGTAATTGTAATTTTCTTTCTACTTTTAATAAGGATACTAAGAAACTTGTCCCGTAATTACGAAAGGATAATATAATATATACGAAGTATGACCAAAAGTTATCGGGGCTAGTGCTATGAAAGGAAAACTGCAGCACATATCAATCTGGCATTTAATTTCCTTCAAAGTAGTCCATTTTTGAAGCTGCACACTTGATCCAGCGTCGTTTCCATTGGTGGAAGCGTTTCTGAAACTCCTTTTCTGAGATATCGAGCAGCTGTCTAGTAGCATCCTCTTTCCTCGATGCCTTGCAATCTTGTTGAAATGAAGTGGGATTTGATTTTTGAAAAAACAAATGTTTTAAGGGGAGATATCAGAGAAATATGGCGGTTGTGGTGCCTGGAGAATGATGTCCTTGGCCTCTGCGCACTTTCCTTTCAAGCACTGCTCTAAACAACAGAAGTAAGCGAGAACGTAATAACATAGCGAGTATGTGCGACAGAGTTCAATGTCATTCTGTACCAAGCGGCTTTACTCGGTGCACTTTAGCTCTGTTACCATAGCAGCAGTCACAATACTTTTTGATCAGACCTCGTATATACAGAAAGCAAATAAAATCAAGTGTTCAATCTTTATTATTAAATATACATAATTTATTACCTATAAATAGGGATTTATTAACACCGAGAAATTTAATTGTAAAAACCATTAGCCCCCCTCGAAATAAACTGGTAGACCGTGCAATATATATATATATATATATATATATATATATATATATATATATATATAGATAGATAGATAAATAGATAGATAGATATTAGGTTGGTGCAAAAATAATGTCGTTTTCTCACATATTAACATGTGAGAAAAACGAAATTATTTTTACACCAACCTAATAGATAGATAGATAGATAGATAGACAGACAGACAGATTATTTTATATGCGCGGTTCTTTGTGGATATATATATATATATATATATATATATATATATATATATATATATATATATATATATATATATATATATATATATGCAAACGATATTTTTGTTATATATACAGGGTAGGTGAAAATTCCCCATTGAAAATTACGTATAACTTTTTATAATATCACCACATTTGCATTAAAAACAAAAAAAAACAGTGCATTTACTTAAATAAATTGTATCAATTATATATATATATATATATATATATATATATATATATATATATATATATATATATTGACTCTCAGTTTCCCACCTAAGCCATTTTTAAGCCAGATAGAGCAAGTTAAGTCACTAAACGTGTAGTCACCATGTAGTGTTAATGCCTATATCCACACTCTATCTATAAATCCTTTATCTCCGATATTGAGCACTCTCCTATAAATTACATAAATTTAACACACACACACACACACGCACGCATATATATATATATATATATATATATATATATATATATATATATATATATATATATATATATATATTGTAGATCATTGTTCAAACATATATTGTTAAATATAACAGGCAATGAATGTCTATTATGTTTGATCATGAGCTGTTCTAATCTTCATATAGTAGTTTTAATTTCGGCAGAAAATAAAGGCAAAAACTGTCCACCATTTGGCTATTTTTATTATGCTGTTCCTCGATCTATCTATCTATCTATCTATATATATATATATATATATATATATATATATATATATATATATATATATATAATGAACTCTCCCTTCCTTTTCGACGTTTGAAGGTCCAGTACTTCATTTCTTAGAAGCGCACATATGATTTAATTACAGTAGTGTGGGGTTTGTACATAACCCATCCCACTTTTCACAAGAGCCAAACACATATCTCCAAAGGACTCTCCAAGAATTTTGAATCTGAGTTTTACTTCTGTAAACCTGATTGCCAACTAATGCTAAAGATCTCATTCTATTCTTCTATTTATGGAAGGAAGAGTGATGAAATCATACATTCCTCAAGGCTGTTTGCAACAAACTCTGTTCGAATTCGAACTCGGCTCCTCGATTTCTAATTATTTCATTTGCATTAGCCAAGCGTATCATTAAAGTTTAGATAGATAGAAGTGAACAATTATAGATGGGCATATGAAACTGTATACGAGTTGCATTTCGTCCCTTTAAGGCAATTTGTGGTTAGCAAATAAAATTCCTTTTCGTATATCTCGAAATAGCAAACAGGCTATTGTCCATTCTTTTCTCGATATTTTGTCCTGATAGTTTTTTTTTTTTTTATTATTATTCTCTTTCGTTCCGCGATTTGAATCAACATTTGCAGTTGTCTTTCCAGTTTGGTAATTTCGCATGCATTGAGCTAGAAAATAAATTATAAAGTGTATTTTTATCCCGGTGCAGAAATAGAATTATTTATAAAAACAACCAACTGGAAGATTTCACAGACACAACCTGTTGAAGAAAAACCAACAAACAACAAAAAACGAGTCTTTGGACACTATTTTTTTTTTTTAACTCTTATTTTTTTACGGAGCATTAATAAAAAAACATTACCATTCCTAGAATTACTGAGAATCAGCGACCTTATGCCAGGTATGTTTTCAATGCAATTCCAATTCTTCGCATTTCTCTTTGACTGAACGTTAGAATTCGTCCGGTTAAATAAGAATCATTGAGAAAATGGTTTTATGGACAATTCCAGATGCTAATTCTAATCCCTTCATTCTTGAAGAAGGCTATTTAGAAAATAATGTCGCGTTTATTGGCAACAGAATAAAAAGTCAATCAAATTTAACAATCGTTATTTTTTTTTTCTTTGTTTTTATCTGGAACAAAATAGCCATTTTAACAATGAGAAAATCTCACGCTGAGTCTAGTACTTTTATTATTTATCGAAATATATGAGATTCTGAATGAATAGTAGTCTGATAATGCTGAAACTGATATCTTCCTTACATCTTATGGGGTTATTGCCGCTACGGGGGTAATCTATAAATCTGAGCAAATGAAAATTTGAAGATGCTAAATCCAGCGAACGACCTCGGGAAGGGTAGCGGTGGGGGCGGACGAGGGGCCGGCAGTCTCTGTGACATTGACCTCTAACCCCTCAACCTCGGTGGTCGTAACCTTCGCCTGGATGTCACAGAGGTAAAAGGTCAGAGATCAGTCGAGCATGGAGACTAGCGCTTCGACACTCGCGGCGTCGCCAAAGTCAAATGACCTCGAAAAGAGTGGCGGTGGATGCGGATTAAGTATTGGCACTCGCTGGAACCTTGACGTCTAGCCCGGTGATCGTGAGAAAGATATTGAATTAAACTTAAATCTCCGAAAACAAAGCCTTTATCGGATGATGACCTTGCGGTTAGCTCGAATCATCATTAACCAAGGCACCTCAGCAGTACCCAACGATACGAACAGGCTATTGATTTTCAGTCATTTTTGGAACGCCTGATTTACACAGAAGAAGATTCTACCCAATCTTGGTACCTCTTAATCTATTTCTTTATTTCTTTTTCTTTTAGTGACAATCCAGGTTTGGTCAGTTATGCCTAAGTCTGTCAATAAAACCTTAGTATCCGACTTGCATAGGAAATATATTGGTGGTCATATTCATTGTTCTCGTAGATCTTCGTACTTTTCAGGCTTATACTGATGGGCTTATTAGATATTTTCTTAAGATTTTCTTGATTTACCTGACTAGATTTCCGCTTGATTGATATTCTCTAATCTTTGCAATCCGGAAACTACGACGGTTCGCAACGTTTTTCTTTTCTTTTTTTTTTTTTCTTTTTTTGCTTATTTTTCAAAAGAAAACTTACAATTAGAAAGCGAAAATTGTTGCCAAAAAAAGTGTTGCTATAATCATTGCATACTGAAGGAAAATCTCACATAAATGAGAAGCCTCTGAGATATTTATTTCTTTACTAGGTTTTATTTTATAGAGTGTTGGCGAAAATCGCCATTCTTCCAAATGCCACTTTCTAATGACCACGCCAAAACAATTTCTCGTAAATCTTCACTCATCACTGGTTCTTGGCGATAAAAATCAGCTTTGATTTTCTAACCATATTCGGAGTGCTCCTGTAAAAGATCCCTAATTAATCCCACTGAATACTCAGACTTACTGAAATCAAGTGTCGGTTTAGATACTGAGTTTTTGATATAACTTATTTTAATCCACTATCATAATTTTCTTCAATAAGCAATAAACAATTCGTTTTCTAATGTTCTTTCGTCATTGGTAATAAGAATGATTAGTGTTATAGCATAACTACGGACGATAATGGGTATGTCCCCATTCACATAAATACAGTACTAAATACTGTATGTTGGCCTGCAGTCGGAGATTCGTCTCCAGCTGGGCAGAGAGGATCCTCAGACGAGGCTATGTCGAAGGACAGACTCTCGTCTCGGGAAACAGATATCCGACCCCTTTTTATAGTCGGTCTACAGGGAATTATTGATTGAGTCTACGGGTTCGGATACCCCACATTAAATTCGGTCTTATGCCACATCTGACTTCGTAGAGCGGTGGGTAGATACCCTGTAGTTAGAAATTCGTCTCCAGCTGTGCTGATCAAACTCCCTGCCTCCGGTTAGAGAGGATCCCCAGACGAGGCTATATCGAAAGGCATCTTGTCCCGTCTTGTGAAACAGCTACTCGATCTCGTTTTATACGTGTTCTACGGGGAATTTTTGGCCAAGGCTACGGGCCCGGATACCCCACATTAAATTCGGCCTTGTGTCACATCTGACCGCGTGGAGTGGTTGGTAAATATCCTGCAGTTGATGATTCGTCTCCAACTGAGCTGGTCGGACTGTCTGCCTTCGGGCAGAGAGGATCCCAGTCGAGGCTATGTCGAAGGACAGAGTCTCATTTCGGGTAACAGCTACGCGACCCCGTTTTATACGTTGTCTACAGGGAGTTTTTGGTCTAGCCTACGGGCTCGGATACCCCACATTAAATTCGGCCTTGTGCCCATCTGACTGCGTGGCGCAGTTGGTAGATATCCTGCAGTTGGAGATTCACTGTGGAATTCACTTGACAACTTCTATGCGACGCTGGCGAATCTTTTATATGTTGTTCTTGTCCTAAGTACTATCGTTCATTACCAACCTTCGTGTGATTATTCTATTCAGTTAGCTTAACTAGGTTACAAGTATTAGTTATCCAAAGAAGAATCTGCATCGGTCTTGACCTATCATTTGCCAACCTTTGTAAATTAGCTTCCCAGTGTATTTTCTATAAATATGTTCATTGCTATCGTTCTGATAATCTTTCCTCTTTGGTAATTCATCGTCACCATTTCCGTCCAGTACTAGATTGGCAGTTAAGTCTCGTCATTTTTACCATTGAAATTGCTAGATGTAGACATAAATTCTATAACAGTTTTCTTCTGGCTTCTCTTGTCAGCTACGATCTTCAAAGATTTAAATGCAACGGCAATCGTTATCTTCTGTTCCCTTAAATCCTGTTCTTTGATTGTACTCTCTCCCTATCTGCCTCTCTCTGTCTCTGTCTCTGTCTCTCTCTCTCTTCAATAATGTTTTCTTAGACTCATTCACACTCAGTAACCCATTACTGCTTAGGGGTTTTATCGCCATGCTTGAAATGAAATGATTTTTTTTAAAAAATCAATATTTGATACATATGAATGAACTTTGATTTCGTCCCCAAGAAAGCAGTGTTCTTCATAAATAATTGGCTGTTCGCAAACCACCAGTTATCTGTGAAGCATGCGATAGTATAAATATTACCTATATCTTAGTAGCAGCTTTCTTTACAGAATAAACCCGACTACACCGGAGCATTCGTATACTTGTAAAATACTTTAGGCACGGATCGAAGTACCAAGCCAGCATAGTATTATCAGGCTCCCGGACGTCCATTTTCGATTGCATCCATCCAATGCGTTGTGCGCATTCGCGGGACATTTGACGTCGCGTGAAATAAAAATACTGTCTGAGGGCGTTTCCTCACATGCCTCGACGCTTCAACCGGACCGATTTCGACGCACGTTCCCAGGCGTCCTCGTGCAGAATAAACACTCACTTTATGATCCATCAGATATTTTTTCTGCATACCTGGCTGCTTGCTAAATCCGCTCAGTCTTCTTACGGTTCAGTTTTAACCAACTACGCCCCGTTAACCCAAGGAGAACACGACACGTTACCTTGCCTTTCAACGCGTTTTGCCTTTGCTTAATCATCCAAGTGGCCTACCTGATACACAGTTTATTTTTCCATTACTACGAAGTCTGTGCAGTTTCAAACCCGACTGTCAGACACAACACTAATTTATCGAAAAATGCCCTCTGGAAACTAATGTTCCCTTAAACATTGACTCATATTAACGCATAAAAAAAATAAAAAAAGGAATCATATTTTCTTTGAAGACTGCCAAATAATATATCATCCTATATCTTTAATGTTTTACCATATTCATATTTCATTGCATTTATCAGTGAGAAAGCAAAGCATTAGAAATGTAATGTCACAGAAACATTCTAGGCATCTTCTACATAGATAGCATTGCAAATGATGCAATGCGAGATATCGTCAAACAAGAAACAAACCGGTTGGAAGACCTCATATCCACTGTCAAGAAACAAACCGGATGGAAGACCTCATATCCACTGTCAAGAAACAAACCGGTTGGAAGACCTCATATCCACTGTCAAGAAACAAACTGGTTGGAAGACCTCATATCCACTGTCAAGAAACAAACCGGTTGGAAGACCTCATATCCACTGTCAAGAAACAAACCGGTTGGAAGACCTCATATCCACTGTCAAGAAACAAACCGGTTGGAAGACCTCATATCCACTGTCAAGAAACAAACCGGTTGGAAGACCTCATATCCACTGTCAAGAAACAAACCGGATGGAAGACCTCATATCCACTGTCAAGAAACAAACCGGTTGGAAGACCTCATATCCACTGTCAAGAAACAAACCGGTTGGAAGACCTCATATCCACTGTCAAGAAACAAACCGGTTGGAAGACCTCATATCCACTGTCAAGAAACAAACCGGTTGGAAGACCTCATATCCACTGTCAAGAAACAAACCGGTTGGAAGACCTCATATCCACTGTCAAGAAACAAACCGGTTGGAAGACCTCATATCCACTGTCAAGAAACAAACCGGTTGGAAGACCTCATATCCACTGTCAAGAAACAAACCGGTTGGAAGACCTCATATCCACTGTCAAGGAACAAACCGGTTGGAAGACCTCATATCCACTGTCAAGGAACAAACCGGTTGGAAGACCTCATATCCACTGTCAAGGAACAAACCGGTTGGAAGACCTCATATCCACTGTCAAGGAACAAACCGGTTGGAAGACCTCATATCCACTGTCAAGGAACAAACCGGTTGGAAGACCTCATATCCACTGTCAAGAAACAAACCGGTTGGAAGACCTCATATCCACTGTCAAGAAACAAACCGGTTGGATGACCTCATATCCACTGTCAAGAAACAAACCGGTTGGAAGACCTCATACCCACTGTCAAGAAACAAACCGGTTGGAAGACCTCATATCCACTGTCAAGAAACAAACCGGTTGGAAGACCTCATATCCACTGTCAAGAAACAAACCGGTTGGAAGACCTCATATCCACTGTCAAGAAACAAACCGGTTGGAAGACCTCATATCCACTGTCAAGAAACAAACCAGTTGGAAGACCTCATATCCACTGTCAAGAAACAAACCGGTTGGAAGACCTCATATCCACTGTCAAGGAACAAACTGGTTGGAAGACCTCATATCCACTGTCAAGTTGAAATGTTATGTTAAATAATAGGAGCCTATAATCTTTCCAAAGCCATCCTACAAGTTAACACCTGAGACAAAAACAAACGTTTTTGGTTGGTTGATTTTATTTAACGGTATATGAACACCTCTATGGGTTATTTAATGCCGAAATCTAAATATTTTTAATACCTTCAACTACAGATATTTTCTACATATTTTTTCTTACTGTCAGGACAGAGCGTATGTTTTTTTTATATATAGTTTGAAGATGATAAAATGGTGTTTTTGTGATGTATTGCTGGTCGTCTTGATATAAAATGTATCGTTGTTCATTTTACTATAAAATTGTATTTTTGGCCATTTTACTATAAAATTGTATTTCTGCTCATTGTGGTATAAAATGTATCATTCTTCATTTTAGTATGAAATATATTACTAGTAATTTTTAATAATATAATTGTTTTTGTGCTATCAGGTCATACCATAAATTCTGTCCGAATTTTGAATAAAGAAAATAAGTGACCAAATGTTACATTTAATTACAGATTCAATCAACAATGTATTTTCCCTGATTATCTATGACTTCCTTCCATCTATTAACAAGCTTACTAATTCCATTACTGTAAAATTCTATTGGCTTTGATTAGAAGAACTCACCAATGTCAGTTGTAACCTCTTCCTGTGTTACAAAAGCTGTTTCATCCAAATGATTCTGTAAGCTACGAAACAAATGGAGCAAGATCGGGAGAATAAGGTGGATGAGGAATTTTCTCCCAACCAAGTTCTTTGATCTTTTGTGACGTGGTTCTTGCTGTGTGGGGTCGCGCATTGTCCTGATGAAACATCACCTCTTTTCGATTCACTAGAGCAGGTCTTTTTTTCCTCAAAGCTTGGTTCAAATGCTCTAATTGCTGACAGTACATTTGAGCATTAATTGTTTGATTAGGTGGTAAGAATTCAAAGTGGATTAATTCTTGACGATCCCACCAGATTGAAAGAAGAACTTTTTGCCCATGAAGTTCCTTTCTCGGCTATGGCTGGGGTCCTTCCCCTTTACCAAGCCACTGTCTACGACGCTTAACATTTCGATAAAAGATCCATTTTTCGTTGCCAGTCACAAGTCTATCCAAAAGAGGTGAAACAAGTTGGCGAGAATGGAGAGAAGAGCAGATGTCAACTCGGGATTTGAGGTTGTTTTCAGACAATTCATGAGGCACCCATTTTCCTAGTTTAGGAACTTTTCCAAGATGACGATGAACAGTTGTATGGTTTGACCTGAGAACCACTGCCAATTCCTAAACTGATAAAGCAGGATTTTCTTCAAGGGCAGCTTCAAGAAGCTTTTCATCAAACTCAACTGGACGTCCGGTTCGATATTCATCTTCAAGGGTGAAATCTCCACCTCTGAATTTTGCAAACCATCTTCTGCAAGTTCTTTCATTCACACATTCCTCTCCATAAACTGAGTGACTGTTTCTAGCCGCTTCGGCTGCCGAGTTTCCTTTCTTGAACTCATAAAGCATTATGTACCTCTCAAATGATTCTTGGGTACTTCCATGTTAACAGGGTTTTAATCAAACAAAATTTAATTTTATTTGTTCTTTGAAATAAAATTTGATCAGTTTAAATGCATCTAAACAGAAAAATAATGTTCAGCTCCATTAGACATTATAAAATACTCTTTAAATTTAAAAAAAAGGTAAAATTCGGACATAACTTATGCGATGTCCTGATATAAAAAATATTTATTTTATTTTTAATAGAAATGTGTTGCTAGTATTTTTATTATGAATATGTATTGATTTTTATTTGAGGGTTTCGGAGATAAGGGTGGACCTGAGAAGAAGAGTAATGAAAAGGTCGTTCCAAAATTCTCAAATCCTCCGGTCTCCCGATCAGAGGCTTTGTTACTATGTAATTATCGTCATACCCAGGACTAGAAAACAAAAGAAGTGTCAAGCAAAAAAGAATGTGGAGGGAGCTGGTCATATGCTCAGATGGGCAGCGACCCAGGAACCACACCCAGTCATTGAACTGATGAGGATGATCATGATGATGATTATCATCATCATGGAATTTGGCTGTATCTCCTGGAATTATCAGGCGCTCTCTTCTACCAAATATACGTTCGGCAGGTAATAAGAATTCCAGTGAGAATTTTACAACTCATAAAAAAAGCGTGCAGGTTCAAATAAAAGTACTGCCAGGATATATATATATTTTTTTTTACCCCCGTGGGCTAAATAAATGGTTCGAATTGGAATTCGATCGTATATCACCTGAAGAAGGTCGAAGCATACTACGGCCGAAAGGTCGTGAATATGACAATAAAGACAGTCCGAACGATGTAAATAGGGCAAATACGTTTTGATTTATTTGAATATTGTTATGAAGGTTTTTCTTCTTTTTTTCTTTTTTTTAATAAATCTTGACTCATGTCCTCAACGTTATTTTTGCCTTTTATCATTATATTATAGGTTGACACATTCTTCTTTTTAAGTAAACATTAATGAATTTGTAGAAAATACAAACTTTAAAGTAAGTAACGTCTTCAGTCTTTGGGAGCTTATTTTATAACCATTGTAGTTTTTATTATGATTTGGAATTTTATAGTTGCTTGGAAATATTGAAGACATTTTATTTGTTATCTTTGCTGAATGTAGAATTTGTTCTTACTTTTAGACGTTTCTTTTCGACTTTCTTTTACATTATTTGATTAAGCATTTTTCTCTTTTTTATTTATTTCTTTTCTCGTTTCACAGTCGGCGTTTTGTCTTTATTTGTTCACCGATTTTCCCCTCTGTCATCTTTGACGCCTAACTTCAATTCACATACTTAACGTACGTGTTCAATTCTTACATTGCATTGGTTGAGGTAATAGGCAACGAGATTGTTTAATCTATTCTTCATAAGTGTGTTGCCGTTTATATGAAGAAAAATAATTCAGAAGAAAGGAATCCGTGGAGAGCAATGCTCACTTACTTCCTAAAGAGATATGACAATCAAAATATGTCAAGTCTTATTCTATTTATTTCGTTTTGTCGAATTATACACAAAATTAAGTTTTGTAATATGGAAAAGTCATCAACTAAGCGTCTTAAGTAAAATATACGTCCGGATATTAAGCAGCCATTTAATATTATGGAAAACTTACCCAGCCGATTTCAGTGGCTACCTGGCATTTTCAATGTGCTCTCATTGGGAGTTCTCAAACATCCAACCTCAGCGTCTCTTTTCTCTTTTTCAAAGTGTTGGAAAAGAATACTAAAATGAATGTATAGGAGATAAAGGAAGGCAAAAGATAGACAAAGAAAGAGAAAAAGAAAGAATACTAACAAAGTATAAGAAAGAAAGGAACAAACAAAAAGACAGATTAAGAAAGAAATGAAGAAGTTTCAAGGAGCAAAGAGTTTAATAGAGAGAGAGATGTTTCTAGAACGTATATATATATATATATATATATATATATATATATATATATATATATATATATATATATATGTTTGTGTGTGTGTGTCTGTGCGTGTCTGTGTGTATGTATATGTGTGTCTGTGTCTTTAGACAGCAATCCCACTTTTATACAAATTTCATTAAAGACGACCTACAAGGTACTGTGATTAAGCTTTTCATGTAAGTTTTCTTGTGTTCGAACAAGTGTTTTCTTTTCTGGACACAGATTGTGTAAAAACTGACCTGTAATGTCCTGTAATTCCAAACCCTTTTCGGATATAATTTTAGCCATTATCAAGGATGATTTTATTTCTGCTTTTTAACTGGATGCATACGTTGTGCGCATGCTTCTAGAGTTATAGGGTTGTTGTTTTTTTTGTTTTTTTTCCGAACACACCACATTGCGGTCATGTTTGCAGTTGATATTATTGACTGTTGGCTTTTTTCTTTTTATTATTAAGGCTTAGATTATTTTTTTTTTGTCTTTTTTACATGTTGATGAGGTTATTATGCTTAATAATTGGTTGCAAATGTCCACGACCTCAGCGTTCGGTTAGCCCCGGAAAGCCTATGAATTCGTCTATCCAGTTGCACTATTTTTTTTTTTTTTTTTTCTCTTGAGGCTCCCGATCTTTGCCTATCTTTATATTGTCCAGTATCCTGGTGAAACTTCCAAACCTGAATACAAGACGTTTTGCTGCACTTTAATTGCTTGCTTATGTTCATAAAGGAAACGTTTTGTTGATAAAGTAACACTATTTTTGATTTAGTCACTGGACTAAGACTACGACGCTTTCCCATAGCGAATTAATTGTATAACAATGCTAAGTTATTACACTATCTAATGAATTAATGCCACCCATTTAGCAAATAATTTGTATAATACCCATTTGATCTTAAACTTAAGTCCAATTATCATGTAATTCCGATCGCTTTCGGCTATAATTTTAGCCATTTACCAAGGATGATTTTATTCTTGCTTTTAAACTTGGGTATATAGATTGTGTGTATGTTTCTAGAGTTATAGAGATGTTTTATTTTCCGAACACAGCCAGCACATTGTGGCCGTGTTCGTACTTGATATTAATGAGCGTTGGCTTTTTCCATTTTTATTATTAAAGCTTCCTTTATTTTTAAATCTCTTTACACATACGGTTTAGGTTATTATGCTTGTATTTTTGCTAGTATGTTTCAGGTGGAATCTGGTAGATTTGTGCGTGTGCTTAAATGAGTTCTAATGTAGATGTGTTCAGATGAGTGTAAAGTAAGTCGTCTGCATAGGCATGTAGTAGTGTGACCAATGTAATTATTTATGAGTTTGGTTTGATCACGAAAAAAGTTTCTTAAGGGACATTTGAACTTGTAAATAATGTTCATTCTAACAACATACCTGCAAAATCAAAACTACAGGAAAATACAAGTATAATATATATTGAAAAGATGTTCCAAAATCTACGAGCGTCCTAGCTTTAGGGAAAAGCCATAGGTCACAAAGTGTCATAACTATAATGTGGGGCATAATCGGTATTTCTTCCCCTAAAATCCTGCACGACATACAAAAGAAATCTACTTACTCGGTCAATATATGCAAGGTCAGTCAATGGCGTTTCAGTGCCGACTGAGTAACACCACAAGAGAGTATCTATTCCAGAATGTGCAGTAAGATCAGCTCTACCTGTTTTTTTTTAAGTTACATCGAGTGAGCTAAATCTATTGATATGGGTGAGTTCGTATAAGTACTGTATTATTATATATTATAAGTTAGTACCTATTACCAGTTTCCACATAGACGACACGGAGTGTCTACCGTGGGTAATGAGTAAAAAGACCAAGTGGAAACTATAATTAGATTCTAGCCGGCAGGACAAATGTCAACTTCGCGAATAACACTATAAAATAAGGAGGGAATTGAACGTTTAATCGAATTTACTGGACATAAATCTTGACGTTAACATCTGTTAAGGTTTTCGGATTTTAAAATTACCATAGCACATTACTAGTGTTCTTTGTTTTCTTGTGTTCTTGTTCAACATGTTTTTCGTATATCTTTGTTTGCCTTTTGTTTTATTTCGGCCTGTTTTTCTTTCTTCACATAATATTGTTGAATAGTTTTTCGTTCTCTCCTTTTTCTTTCTCTCCTTTTTCTTTCTTCCTTTAAACTTCTTTCTTTCTTGAAACCATTTTCTTTCTTTCTTTCTTGAAACCATTTTCTTTCTTTCTTTCTTGAAACCACGTTCTTTCTTTCTTTCTTGATACATTTTTTGCTTTAAGCATTTCTTTCATCTTTATTTTTCTTTCTTCTTGAGTCTTTAGTGGTTGCTTGTGCGTTTGCGTCTTTCTTTTTTGTTTCAGTGTATCCCAGTATTTGTTTTCTAATCTTTCTTTCTTTCTTTCTCTCTCTCTTTCTTTCTTTCTCTCTTTCTTTCTTTCTCTCTCTCTTTCTTTCTTTTTTTCTTTCTATGGAATTTCCATTGTTTTAACACTTTCATTCTTGATTTATTTAAGCATTTCTTAATTTCTTTCTTTCTTCGTCTCTTGCCTTTCCTAAATTTTTTTCTTTCTTTGTCTTTCCTATTCGAATTCCAGTATTTTTTTTATTCCATTTTTATTCATTTCTTTCTTAAAACTTCGTTTTCTTTTATTTTCTTTCTTTTTTTCTTTCGTTCTCGAAATTTCTCATTCATTTTATTTTATTTTCTTGAAAATTCTCTCTCATTTATTTTATACTTTTTCTCTTTCTTCCTTAAAAATTTTCACCTTTATCTTCTTCCTTTTTTCTATCTTTCTTGAACTGTCTTTCCCTTTTTTTTCTTTCTTTCTTGAAACTCTCTCCCTTTCTTTCTTTCTTTCTTTCTAGAATTTTTCCCTTTCTCAAATTTTAATTTTTTCTTGTATTACTTTATCCTTTCTTTGTCTTGTTATTTTTTTTACTCTTTCTTTCATTTTCCTACTTTCTTTCTTTCTTTCTTTCTTTCTACTGCGATCAGATGTTAAAACAGTTTGAAATTTCAGTAGGTTTGCGTTGCTCATAATCTCAAACTGAAGCCTATTGTCAAAACAAGTGAACAACACCGAATAACCAAAGCCAGTAATCGGCTCATATGTAATCTTTAATACGTCACTTAATATAGAACATCCCTTTTCGAGAAGAGATGAAGAGAAAACTCAAACAGAAGAATCACAAGAAGAGATCAACTACTCAGGCCTGGAACAATGCGCCAGAGTTTTAGATGCTTTAAAAAAAAGTTTGATAAAGAAGTAACTCCTCACGAAAGCTGTTCGGAAAGAAATATCGTATTTTTGGAGGTTGAATGTTTCACTGTTATTTTACCATTTAAAATACTATGTAACTGTACGCCCACTTGAACGGAATGTGGCACAAGGCTGGGTTTGAATTATGAGTTCTGTATATGGCCTCATAGACAAAAGTTGCTCAAGCTTTCTGCCACTCCTAGGCATTACCTCTTTCTGATTGGCAATAGAAATATTAGATGTTTCCTTATAAGGAAACATTCGGCATTCATTGAATGAGCATCCAGTGCTATTCAAGTTTTACTTCACTTCACTCTCTGACCCTCGGGCGAAAATCAAAGTGCCAAATCTGTTTTTCTCATCTCTAATGCTATTAGTAACGATAATCGTTTCCTTATAATAAAAAAAATCAGCATTCATTAACCGTCAACTGTCGGTTGAAATGTATAAAATATTTCTATCAAGGAAAATTACGTTTCTCGACTCCGGTAAATGTTATTAGTCTTTCCGAGGTGAGGGAGTTGCTTTCCTTCCTAACATTTTGTTTGAAGCAGTGGAGAATATCAACAACTTGAATATATCAATATTTTCTCTCCTAGTTGCATGGCATATCTATTATAGTTGTTGCAGTTGTTGAAAGTTCTCAAGTGATGCCATTTCTGATTTTTGGTACACCTCTTTATTTGTGATTCTGAATTGTCAGTCGACAAGGTTCGAAGACGTATGCTCCTCGCGAAGACCTACAGGCTTCATTTGTTGGACGTCGTTTTTAAACATTGTTCTGAGGAAGCAGTTCTATGCAAGTGAGACCATATATATTTCTGAAAGATTTTGGCGCCATGCATGACATACATATCTCCATCTTGTAGGGAGACCTCAAGCGGCGTGTATTACCACTAGCCATCTTCTAAACGAAATATTCTCCTAGTGAGGATGACTCTCTGGGGCTCAAACACATTATCATATGTGCTGCCCCCAAGGTGAATAAGTTTATTGTCTATAAATCTGATAAGAACTATTTACAAACCAAATATTACCCTGATAGTTGAAACTATTCCTTTGCATATATGTTGTTATTAAGCATTAACATTCTTCCAGTATCATTTTAGAAGAAAGAAGTTCCTTTTTCTCGTGAAATACACCCGACGAAGTCTGAAGAATGGATCGGTGGAAGCATTGTGCTAACAGCAGCAACTAGACAAGGAAATGGATTTATAAGTACCAAAAATTGATACTGTAATGTCCCCAGGGACACATGGACCAGTGGATAAAATTATTGGTTGAAGTAATCCAGTGACTTGAACGAAACAGTTGTGAGTTCACAGCAGAGGTGAAAAAAAGCTTGGAGACTAGGGCTGAATTACTAAAAGGAAATAACAGAAACTGAGATATCTAGAAAAGCATGGCACGGCACGTGGAATTAGAACAATCTAACCCGGTGGACGAAATAAAGGGTTCGATTCGAAATTCCAACGTATATAACCTGAAGAAGGCCGGGGCGTATAACGACCGAAACGCCGTAAATATGACAATGAGGACAACAGTCCGAACTATGTAAATAGTGTAGTTACCATGCCTGATCTCAAAAACAGCGACAAAGTGTAATATTTTGAAAACATATATTATTCTAGAGTGCTCCTTCATCATGGCCTTGTGACAGACTCAATTAAACTTCGGGAAGAATATGGTGTTAAGGTAGGTTCCTTAGATTAAAAAAAATACATTCAATACATTGAATACGATAATAAAAATAGCGGATATGAGGTTCGAAAGATTCCAATGAGAGATGTGCGTTTTTTTTTAAAGGGCAGTTACGATTAAAAAATATGTATCAGTATTGTGATTTTCTTTCTTCGTTTAATGATAATGTTATTAAACTTATCAGACGTTATGAAAAGAATTTACATAAAATAAATAGACAACACTTGTCTATATTATTTAATGAAACATAGTCATAGTCAAATGACTAATAACAAAAAAATAATAATAATTTTTTAACCATTTATAATAATTTTCTCTTATTTAAAATAAAAGACAACTATTTTTGTTTTTTATAAGCAGTGAAATTAATGTAGATCGGATGAGAGATCGAAAATAATCATGAACGTGTCAATTTATATCCAGAGAACAATCGAAAATGTATTCACTTTTAAATATGAGATTAAATTGAGGTTTGCTTTGCTGTATTGGCTTCTAGTAAAGAGATTTCCCAAATGGCTTGAAAGGGATTTCCAAGATTAAAAAGACAATACAGGTTCGATTAATCTTAGGAACCAAATATTCTGTAGTAAGATTTTTGATATACAGTTGTGGACAGAATTTGATATATATATATATATATATATATATATATATATATATATATATATATATATATATATATATATATATATATATATATATATATATATATATATATATATATATAGTTTTAATGTTTATTATATTTATGGGTCAATGTGCTCAATATCAGAGACAGCGTATGTAAGTTCACACTGAGCTCAACATCGAGCTGCGACAGATTCTTTCAAGCGTGAACGTAATCTTCAGGTCATGTGGTATCTTGACTTTTTATATGTGCTGGTTAGAGGTGCATAATATATATATATATATATATATATATATATATATATATATATATATATATATATATATATATATATATATTATGCAACACTGACCAGCATATATATATATATATATATATATATATATATATATATATATATTATATACACGAATGTATAATTGAAGGATCATATACATATATACACGTTATGTATACTTGATATATCTTCAGTCTGCTGTTGATATCTGTCTCGGTCTGTGCTTACCTAGCCAGCTTGCTATTTTATTATGTTCTTATCTATCTATCTATCTTTACATATATATATATATATATATATATATATATATATATATATATATATATATATATTCAGTGTGTTTATATCTACCTTTCTATCTATCGATGCCTGTTCATATCTATCTATCTATCTATCTATCTATCTATCTATCTATCTATCTATCTATCTATCAGTCTGTCCATATCTATCAATCTCACTGTTTGCACGTATTATTATACCACCCATAAATGGTTTACTTAAATGAGAATTATATATAGGACGCTATGGTCGGTAGATCATCCATCAAACGCTGTC
The DNA here is from genome assembly GCA_963932145.1 of Acanthosepion lycidas. Taxonomy (NCBI): domain Eukaryota; kingdom Metazoa; phylum Mollusca; class Cephalopoda; order Sepiida; family Sepiidae; genus Acanthosepion; species Acanthosepion lycidas. The sequence goes on along the minus strand of OZ010577.1, from coordinate 92,903,336 downwards.
GTTCTAATGGCGAAGCCCGTTCTAAATGGTTGGCAGTCGACAACCAGTTCGCTGAACATAGAAAGTTTCGACGTAAAATTTGGTTACGGAACGTCGAACTATGACATCTCTTTGTTGTGCGTTAATTATATTGCCTTTGCATTGAAGCATAAAAATCTTAAATCTATTTAAAAAAAAACAAAATTAACGTGAATTTCAAAGAGTGTTAAGCATCTTAATACATATATGACTCTCTTTATATAAATCTCTCTCGCTATCTCTCTCCCCCCTCTCTCTCTCTC
>OZ010577.1:92890555-92898055 GCA_963932145.1 Acanthosepion lycidas | reverse complement strand
TTTTATTAAATATGTATTTGTTATTTTAATCATTAAATTGCATTTAAAATAGTGGGAATATTTTGTATGTTAAAAAATAAAACTTTAAATTACCCCCACTAAAAATTAAAAATTTATTGTACTAAGTCGTGCACTCTAGTAAAAAACAAATGTACTTTGTACCCACTAACTTGTTTGCATATCACCCAAATATGTTGTTTCGATCGGTCAATGTATGGCTATTTTAGAGGGTATGACAAACGGACGGACAGACAACGGTGACAGAATTTTATATGTAGATAGTAATTCGACAGAGAGACAACTACAGGTGCCTTCAGCACAGGTTGTCGATTTTGTGGACGACCGTATCGTCTATAAAAAACAGTTCACTTTATATATCTATCGGTTACTGAACCTGATCAACCCTTTTTAGTATTGAGATATCCAATTCTTAGGGTTTTATTAGTCAACGCCAGTGAGTAAGAAGTCTGAAACCGGCTTTATATTATCAGACAAAAGAGAATTGAGAAAAATTAGGGTGCAACAAGCATGTAAATCCGATTGGCAGACAAGAAGATATTTGAAGATTGGCAGTCAAGATTGGCAGTCAAGACTGGCAGTCAAGATTGGCAGTCAAGACTGCAGTCAAGATTGGCAGTCAAGACTGGCAGTCAAGTTTGGCAGTCAAGAAGATATTTGAAGAAGCTGGTGTTGCAAACCAAAACAAAGCGAAATAAAACGTAGCATATTACGACGATGGGTGAAACAACCAATTTATATCTTTGCAGTAAACATAAGAAACAAACGTGTAAGTTTCTTGACGTAATAGATAAAACTGGTTCCTCATTAATAATTTTAAATATTTCTTTATGTCCTAGATAAATATGTTTATTACAATAATAGTTATATTTAGTCCTGAAACTATTTACTTAAAAAATTAAAGATTTAAGTTAATAACAAAAATTTTTTCAGACATCGAATTTTCTATCAAACATTGTAAACTATCTTTTACATAATTTTGTTAAAACAAAATTATAACAACTCCATCTCTCTTTCCCCACCCCTATCTCTCTTTTTATCATAAGACTCACTTGTATACATTTTCTACAATTCATTTCCGTTTTATTAACCATCTAAATAGGTCAAGTTTCTGTCACTCCTCCTACTCCAATATAAAACATACTTAAGAGAGATATAAAATTAACCCCTCCCTATACTTTATATTGTCTGTTTAACTGCCACTCTCAACCCCCTCTATTAAATTACAAAAATTACACTACCCACCAATTTCTAATCCCATTTTTCCTCTCAATTCGTTGTTGGAAGTTTTACCTGATGATCCTGAATCCTTAAAAAAGGATTTTGGGTGAAATAAATTATCGTAATGGTACCTTAAAGTGGTTTGTTTTTCATTACATATTAGCTCTGTCCTCACATTGAGCTCTCAGGATTTCATCCTCTTTGGATTTACCAATTCGGTTTACCAAGTTCCTTATAACTTAATTATATATATATATATATATATATATATATATATATATATATATATATATATATATATGTGTGTGTGTGTGTGTGTGTGTGTGTGTGTGTGTGTGTAAAAGTGAATATTGAAGTCAACACTCAAAGGCGACAGGCTGTTTCATTCTGGACGGAATCGTCAGGCAGTGCGGCATGAAACAGCCTGTCGCCTCTGAGTGTTGACTACAATGTCCCCTTTTGCATTTATATTTACATAAGCCCTATCTCTGATATTGAGCACTTTATCCCATAAATATAGCACACCTTAAAACTATGTTATATATATATATATATATATATATATATATATATATATATATATATATATATATATATATATATATCCTTAGAAACTAATATTATGAATGTATGTGGTTATAAAACTCAGTAAATTTCAAAATGAGTTATTCCAAAATTCGCTTAAAAGTGAAACAGGACTCGGGACTTTAATTTAATTCCATAATTGAATTCGAACTTTTTAGTTTCTGTTTTTGAAACCTGGTAATTCCTGTGTCTAATTTTTAAATTAGTAAATTTATAATACTTATGCTCTGTAGATTTGCATTGAGCATATATATATATATATATATATATATATATATATATATATATATATATATATATATATATATATATATATATATCTTGATCTTGTTCCCCGTCCTTCTCTTTATACTCTCCCCCAAAACGCCTCTTTACTCTTGTTCTCTACCCTCTGTAAGCCCTTGTGTGCTAACGGTACTCTTGGGGTGAATTGCTTAAAAAAAAACACTTTGAATTCACATTTGACTGAAGATAGCAAAGCATAAGCAGGTTGGTTTAAGTTTTAAGGTGTTATAGTTGTTTTGTTTTTTTACGCGATATATTCTACATAACTCTGCATAGGAACATTCTTTCTTTCTGGATTGATTCTTTTTTTCATTTGTCTCGTTATATAGAAATTATTTGTCTTAAGAAAATATAATGATTACACTGATATCCTTATTTTATCCAATATTATTATTAATTCATTTTTATATTCCTATTCCATACATGATAATTTCCACAGCTTATTAAAATAATATTTTTCTTAGTGATAAATATGTTTGTAGAAAAACGTTTAACACCAGACGCCTGCAAATCAAGAATCACACTCAGGATGCTCAGAATGTTATCAGAAAGAGCAATACAAATGCAGAAGGACGTGCACCTATGTTTCATAGACAACGCAAAGGCCTTCGACAAAGTACGCCACAAGGATCTGTTGGAACTACACAGCAACCTTGATATATTCGGGAAAGATATTAGAATAATCAAGAACCTATACTGGCAGCAAATGGCCTGCATTCGGATAGAAAATGACTTCAACAGATATACAGAACTAGAAAGAGGCGTAAGGCAAGGATGTGTCATCTCGCCGGATTTATTCAATCTATACAGCGAATCAGTTGTGAGAGAATTGGAAATCCTACTGGGATTCATCCTTGGCGGTCACAATCTTACCAATATAAGATACACAAATGACACAGTGCTGATATCAGACACGGAAAAGAAATTACAAAATATCCCACAGAAGGTAGCGAAGGAAGGCGAGAAGAAGGGACTAAGCATAAACTACAAGAAAACAGAATGCTTGGTTATCAGTAATAGGATGAGTCCGAAATGCGATTTACAGGTCAGGGACACTAAAATCACTAAATGTCTGGGAATTGTTTGGACAAAAGATGGTATGTGAGACCCTGAAATCCGTTGACGTACTGGGATGACCAAAGATGCATTCCAAAATGTAGGTAGAGTATTGCGAGACAAGAGAATTTCGTTGATAACAAAAAAAAAAAAAAGAAAAAAAAAAGGAATAGAAAATTTACAGCAGGGAATTTTTGATGGTCTCTTCAAAGACAAAGAAGACACTCGAAGCAACGGAAGTATGGTTTTACCGAAGGATGCTAAGGATATCATGGACAGAATGGACATTGGACATGAAAAGAAAGAAGGTGCTCAAAGGAAGTGAAATCCCCGAGGGAACATCCGTCCATCGTGATTGGCGTTAGTTCTGGGACCGATCGGCGATAATGGAATGTAATTAGTTTGGTTTTCGAGGCATTGAATGTAACCAGCCATTCCCCCCCACCCAGAGATGTTGGAGTTAAGTCTGAGGAGAGATCAACTGCTAATCTCTCGTCTTCTAGAATTTGGAAGGTGCTCCTATTTTATATTAATAGTAGAATAAAATAATGAAGGCGACTACCGGTCGCGGAGCATTACACAAAGATTAGCAAATTATTGTAATACTCTATGTAATATGCATTTATATCATTGAAAAAGATTTTATTATAGAAATGCAGTGAAAACGATTTTATTATAGAAATGCAGTGAAAACGATTTTACTATATGAATGCTTTACGAAATATTCTAAAATAAAAAATGCATTAAAAATGAATGTTTTATTAGCCGTTTAAGAATCCACTCACATCGTAGAAAAAGAAATAGCATTCTCAAGTTACTTATCAACCGGTATTTTCACTGAAATAATATTTTGGCTGATATGATAATTTTTATTATTATTAGTAAATTAATATTCTATACGGTTCTGTATTTAGCAAAAAATCAAACTAGAATTAAAATTCACCTTTAATTGTACTTCTGCTAATACACAATCAGCAAGAATTTAGTGTTAAATGATTAATTAGACGAATAACTCCATAATTAGCCAAAATTAATCTGCATTTTAACTTTAAAGTTAGCTTTACTTGTACTTCTACTAATTCCTAAGAAGCAGGAAAATGTGTTTTAAACGCTTAACCAAGCTAGATTTAACCAAACAACAAATTCATAATATAAAATCTTTTAAAATTCAAATTTGTACTTATCTTTTTCTTCTTTTATGCGCCGTGTCCCTTCAGGACGTAGGCGATCATGGCTCTCCACTTCCTCCATCCCTTGTAGATCTCAATAAGTTTTGCCGCTTTGGTACTTCCCCCAGACCCTGTCCTGTCATCCACTTACTAGTTTCCTTTCCAATCTCGATAGAGTTTAAAAGCTATTCCGCGTCCTTGTTGGTGATGAATTATTTTCTACACTACAATTCCATTCCCACAGACGAAACGCTTCTAACTGCTCTATCGCTATTTCCAGGAAAGGTGTTTAGACGAAACTTCACGGCTAAGACCTGCCATGCTACGCACATTGTGGCAAGTCACCCTCATTCCCTTTGTGTCTCATTGGTGAGAAGTAAGTTCCACTTGAGCAGCTACTCTCCCACGAACAGCTGCTTTGTGGAACCGACTCCCAAAGGTTGCTTCCTCAATCACGACAATCTTAACATGCTCAACTCTAGGATCGAACGTTATCTTCCCCACATACCCGCATAAACCCTGCCTATTAATCTGTAATCCTCTACCTCGTGTGACTCTCGTGTCTTGCATAAGGTGAATGTCATTGTCAAAAAAAGATGATTATCATTTTAATCTTATTTTTTTTTATAACAGGCTGTGTGCACCTAGACTAGTTGTTACTCGGGCGGAAAATAAGATTGATGTTTCGAGTTCTACTCGAGTTTTAGGTGTTCACTTTTTCACAAATATCCTTGTGAACGGTAAGAATGCAACTCGTGTTAACCAGCTTTGAGATTAATAGCGAGACAGACCGGGTTGTATAGTAAACGAATCCAGAAGATTGACAGATCCGAATTAAAAACTGTTTGAGGTCCTCCTCGTAAAAATTACACTTGTTACAGACATCACGGCAGCAATAGCTGGCCTGGTGAGGCTATGAGCCTAAACTACATAGTGATGTTCACAGGTTGAATATATTTTATTCATAATCCTCTGACATTTGCCCTTTTGAATCAAGAACACCCAAAATGGGCTAACATCTCTTCGTAAATCAAAACACAGCTTACATTTCTAGATGACGACATATAGGGATTCTACAGTACGCCGAACATCTCAACTGAATGTTATACGATGTCGAGGCTTAAAGGGAGTTTACCGCCAATACGGTAGAAAAATTGATCAAGCCCCCTGATTAGTTCCACTTCAAGACGCTAGGTAATGACCCCAGCCAGAAGGCAACAGATAATGAGATTTACTTGACCCCCCACCCAGTCAGGTTGTGACACTAGGTCATTTTTTTAACGTGGGGACGCGAGTGTTTTCACTCGGGCCGCTGGTCTAAGCTAGTCTTAGCTGGTCATAGCTTGTCCAAGCTGGTCTAAGCTAGTAATAGCTGATCTTGGCTTGTCATAGCTATTCCAAGCTGGTCAGAGCCGCTCCAAGCTAGTCGTAACCGTGATACCAACAGCACAGGGACAGAGTCCTGTGCCAGGTAAGTATCAGACAATAGATAAGTATTAAGTATTTATTTTTCTGTTTTTACAGTCACTATGTGTGTTCAGACACTAAATATACTGTAGAAATGTCGGGAACTATTAACTAAATTCGGCGTGTTTTGGGATACATTTACCGTATTGTTTAATAAAACCTACCTTTGATATTATACATACTTATAGTGAATTTGTATCTCAAAGCGATTTGTAATACAGGAGAATAATTCCCAATGGTTTTCTGCCGTAAAATAATTATTTATAATAAAATTCTATATATTTTCCGTTATTTCCTCGGTTAATATATCTGAATTCGTAAAAGACAATGGAATGTGTTTGCTTGTTTAACTCTTCCTGTGATATAACAGGTTATATAAACATTTCATAATAATAATAATATACGAAACTTTAGACTAGTTCACTCATTATTAATAGCGCTAAAAACAGGGAATTACAAATGGAGACTAAAAGATATAAAACACAGGAAATAGCAAATATAGACAGCGAAGAAATAAAGATGAAACAGTGAATCAAACATTCATCAAATATAGCAACATGTGGGAAAGGTGATTGACTGAGAAATGCGCTAAGCACTATATTTGATATATACAGAGGCCAGAAACTGTCACAGGTTAACATAACGTATAAAATCCTCTAGAATTTCAAGAGTTAATCGGATCATCCAGTATAGGCCAGATGGCCGGATCTGGTTACAGTAAAGTAAAAGAAAAACATGTTAGATAGTGGCTTTTCAGAGATCTGAAAGAAACTGAAAAAAAATATTAAGATAACAGTCGTACCGTTCCAGAATAGTCTGGGAAACAGACTAGAGCTAGAAATTGGTAAAATATTTGAAAGCGGCATCATTGATAACAGCTCGGATACTGGGGACAGTTCTGGATTAATGAATAGATTTCCTATTACTGCTAGTGTGCATATTGAATAATATCAAATAAAACAAAAAGGCAAATTTATTGTCTCATCCTCAATTCCTCTTATCGTGATACCTGCCAGAAATAGTTTTGTTACAGCATATTTTATAATGTAAGAGAAATAAGCGGAGATGTATCGCGATAAAGTGCGTGGGCAGTGGTAAGAATAGACGAAACCTTGCTGACGTGAGCCCAGTTCTAGATATAAGTAAGGTGGGGTCTGCATCTTACGCTGTCAATTGGTTCCCTAAGCCTATGCGTCATTTAAAAAGCCACGTAGGGCCTTTTATAAAAGTGCCTCTGTACACCGATGTTTTGGGAGAGGTATAACGTCAGGTTTACTGGCGATTGAATGCTAAGGGTTTTCGAGAGGTGAGTGAAGTTTCACAATTGCAAATTCCCTCTTTCTCTCAGCTTCGACAGAAAAAGAAAACAGGATCGGTTGCAATGGCTGAAGTGGTTACATATGCTAAAGTTCGTTCAGTTTAGAAAAGGATTGATTGATTTGTTTTCTACGGCTTATCAAACCTTTGTAGGTTTGTGGATGTAAAATGGGGGATCAATTCTATATTACAATCAATATGTAAATTGATCCCCCACTTTGTGAACAAGGTTGGTACTATACATTTACATTCCAGAGAATGTAAATAAATAAATCTAAAAGACATGCATGTGTAGCTAATCAATATTTCATTGATTGATTCGTTTTCTAAGGTTTATCAAGCTTTAGCAGGTTAGCGAAAGTCAGAAAATTTTTAGATGGTA
>OZ010577.1:92855555-92885555 GCA_963932145.1 Acanthosepion lycidas | reverse complement strand
ACCCCAACTCCATCCTCCGTGCTTTGTCTGCAAGTGCCTATCACGCGCATCTATTATTAATGTTGTTTAGATGACGTTGCTGGTAGTGATAGCTGTAGGGTGTGGCGTTGATGGTAGATGTATTGAGTTTCCTTTCATGTGAAACCACTTGCCTTTGTGATGGGTCAATTGGAAGCACCGACATGGTCTTTGATAAAGGACCGTGTCAGAAGCATCTCTTTTCTTGCAAATGTTACATCAGCATTTACAGGACAACTAATAACATCCAGGTCTCTTTAGCGAGCTGTGAGCACACGATTTGCTCTCAAGTTACTTTTACGCGTGCGCAAACACAAACGTGTCTCCGCATTAGGGCTGGTGAAATGTTCTCGGCCTGACCAAGAACAGATTGAGAAAAAAACAATTCTGATCATTTGATCAGATTTTCAGATGTAGTTCTACCCGAAAAAATCACGGAGTCCATCTCCCTCATATAGTCGAGAATTTTCTCGTCATACACTTCAAGATTATTAATTGATCTATTTTTTACGGTTTATCAACCCATTACGACGTATTTAAAATCAGAAAATATATTTAGATTGCATGATTTTTTTCTTTAAGGGAAGATAATAATAATGGATTAGTAATACACGTCTTACTAATTAACCCATAGTTTGGGGAGATGAGGTAGATTCGTATCTTTCCCAAGGCTTAAATGAATATATCGAAGCCAACGGGAATAGAACCTCTGCTCTCCGAATAACAATTCCGAGCCATTATCTATTGCAACACCCGCACATCCAAGCTTACAGCACCTGATATTCCCAAAACATTACCCACCTAAGCATCGACCAAGCTCGACGTTGCTTATCTCCTGTGATCATACAGGAACCGGTGTTTTAACGTAATATGGCTTTAAGCTCAGAACACAACTTAGTGGTGTTTTTAAGTGAATTTCAAAGATATTATTTAGATATTTCCACATAGATTTTTCCAACCAGACATATGAAAATTTATTCATCTATCTATTCACCATCTTTGACGCAGTTTCATGATCCCATCTTCCTAGTCTCTCCGTCTCAATAACTGATGTCTTTGATTCTCAATATCTTTCAGAGAATTGAGGTTCTTCCCATTAAGAGAATTTTGTATGGATCGGAATAAGTGTTAATCCGAAAGTGCAAGGCCACGAAGAGTGTTAGGAGCGTAGTAGAGCGCCTGTATCATTTTCCACTGAGTCAGCAAAGGTACGTGACATTGGCGTTGTCCTGATGGAAGACGACAGCATTCCGCTTGTCCAATTCCGAACGCTTTGTATCGACCGCTGCTTTAATCTTTCCACTTTCGAAAAGTAATTATCTGAATTCATCATCTGATACTGTGTACAGGCCTCGTCATACGCAATCCTCTATCTGTCCCACCAGATACACATCATCTATTCTTCAGGTGCATTTCGTTCCACATTGTTGTAAACAATACATTTTTCATCGCCAGTGGTCTTTCTTTTAGAAAATGGGTGTTATTTTTTTGTTTTGTTTTTTATTTTATTTTAGCGGATTTCTTTTTTCTTTTTACATATTTTACTCCGTTTTTTTTTCTGATATGACACTTGTAACGAGAAACCATTACAAAATATATCAGGTACTTCCGCAGTGTTAAAATGTGCTGACCGTTTCTCAAGTAGTATAACTTTAATATAAAATAATTTACTAGAAAGCTTATATTATTTCATTTGCAATGTTAGAATCATTAAACCAAAATACGCAAATTTTGGAAGACGTTTCAGACGATGCGTTCCAAAGGCCAGGACAATCGGAGGCTTGCAGCAGATCTCTCTACACATCTAATTATAACAGCTCAATAGCCAAATAATTGGCTTTTTACTTTCAATAGCAAAAATAAAAAAAATTAGTATCCTTTCATCATCACCTATCTCAGTAAGTCCTCATGCTTTGGATGTCTCTTAAATTTTAAGTTCACACCAGGTATTTTTAAACCAAGCAAGGCAATAAAGCCACTAAGACGCAGGTGGTTACCGAGTGTAAAATAATATAAGAAAAAGAAAAAAAAAAACATTATTAAGCAGCGAGAATAATAAAACAAGAAATAAAGGACAAAAAATAACGATCGACATTGCATTTAAATCTTTGAAGATTAATGTTGATTGCGAAGCAACCGGAAAATAGTTCCACAAGCGAGAAATGCAAATAAAGAAACTGTAAGTTACGGTAACATATAGCCATTTTAGCTAGAAAATGATGAGACCTAACCGCCAATATTGCGCTTCTGTTCATAAAGTCTCGGTACCATACGGAGTTCATCAGAGTAATTACCAGTAAAGTATTTATAGAAAAGCTACATTACAGTGGTGGGAAAATGACTAAAGCTGGGATGCCAGATCTGGACCAATAACATTGCAGATTCTTTTTTTTGGATTTCATCAAAAATCTTTAAATATATAGCAGGAGCAAAAGACCATATATAACAGTAATATTCAAAGCAAGAACGAATAGTAGAATATATAAGATGGATTGAGAAATATTGTCTAGACCGTCACAGTGAAACAACTCTCCTAGCTGCAGTAATAGGAATTGATTTAATACAATCTTTCCACTTCATTGCACCAGAGTAAGATAGCCTGAGAAGGCGCAACGCGTCACTCTCGAGGTGGTTAGCATCAGCAATACAGATGAAAGTCAAAAAGGTGTCTTCTAGATGATAGATAAGATAGAAAGCAGTTTTGTTTTGGAGGCGTTAAAATGAAAAAGCCATTTATAGCCTCCATTTAACAACTGATTACAAGTCATGTCGAAGCGATCATACTTACTACTAAGAGGGGAGTAAATAGATGTGTCATCAGCATTGATGCCGTTATAATTTGGGGGAATCGGTCCTTGTGATTCAACATTCGGTCATCGGGAATTCGATAGTCAGCCAGTGCAGTAGATGAAGGCAGAAGCACGCTGGCGTCAACATCGCCAGAAGTCTGAGAGTCAGTTTTCACTTTCGGGTCCTTGGGGACAGTAATAAGAAACCTCATCACACATTCAACTTTTCTTTTCTTTTTTCTTTACGCGAACCAAAAATTTAAATAGATCGAGAAATCAAGCAATAAAATATAGAAAACAAAGAGGCGAAAGTTGTGTGCCAGCGATCTCGCCAGGACAACGACAAACAGTAGCCCCAAAACTAAGGAAACACAGCTGTTAATTACATATGGTTCCAATTAGAAATAAGTTTTTGATGAGGATGACGATGATGATGATGTTTATATGCTTATAATGAATAGGAATAATGATGGCAATGATCTTCATGAATATTAGTGTTTTGAAAACAGCATTACATATCTATCTATCTATCTATCTATCTATCTATCTATCTATCTGCCTCTCCCCTATCTATCTATCTATCTATCTATCTATCTATCTATCTATCTGCCTCTCCCCTATCTATCTATCTATCTATCTATCTATCTATCTATCTATCTATTTATCTATCTGCCTCTCCCCTATCTATCTATCTATCTATCTATGTTTATATCCGTATACCTATCTAGTCCAGTTTGTTCATCAGTCACTTATGTGCCATGCGTGATACACGCTTAGGCGATCATGTATCTTTCGATACATGACTGACGAAGCAGATTTTTCCCGCAGTAGTTTGCTATTTCTTTCTGCGGCAGACCAGTTACCATCCAAGCTTATAGAACCCGGTCTGTCTTGCCATTTACCCATAGCTGGAGGAAGAAGAGAGATATTCATACCTTTTCCAAGCATATTAGCGAAGTTAATAGATTCAACTGGAATTCGAACTCGGCTCACCGATACCTCAATCAGAGATTTCAAACTGTTTATATCTATCTATCTATCTATCTATCTATCTATCTATATATATATATATATATATATATATATATATATAAATATATATATATATATATATATATATGTATGTATGTGTGTGTGTTCATCTATCTCTCTATATATATGTGCGTGTGTGTGTGTTTATATCTGTCTACCTATCTATTACACTTTGCTCATATCTATCTATTTATCTATATATGTTTATATCCGTCTGTCTATTCCACTTTGTTCATATCTCAGACTGTTCATATCTATATATTTATCTATCTCTTCTCTATTTATCTCTCTCCCTCTCTCTCTCTCTCTCTCTCTCTCTCTCTCTATGTATATATAGATATATATATATATAATGTTTATCTATGTATCTGTCCATCTCTCTCTCTCTCTCTCTCTCTCTCTCTCTATATATATATATATATATATATATATATATATATATATATATGTCTACCTATCTATTCCAGTTTATTCATATCTATTATTCATAATCTCTTTATCTATATACCTACCTATGTTATACCTGTCTACCGATTACAGTTTGTTCATTATCTATCTATCTATCTATCTATCTATCTATCTATCTATCTATCTATCTGTGATTATATTTCATTGTAAATATAAACTGCTTTGCTCACATATATCAGGATTCCATAGCAACTGATTTAATTTGTATGTAACTTTTGATGTCTTTCCCTTCCTCCTCACTGCCCGCATTCATCAATATCTGTATCTAAGTAACGACGTCCGTTTCAGCCTGTTCAAATATTTGTTTTTTTAACCTATACATACTTACGTACAGATCAGATTATTCATCTACAAATAGGTCAGTTATACTTTCCGTTTCTTTACGATTAAACTGCATCTCTCTCTCTCTCTCTCTCTCTCTCTCTCTCTCTCTCTCTCTGTGTGTGTGTGTGTGTGGTTTTCTCTTTTTCTCAAATTTTGTGTGAATTTATTCGTGCATATGTGTGTGTTTATTCGTGTGCGTGTGTGTGTGTGTGTGTGTTTGCGAGTGTAAAGCGGGTTGAGAATACGACTGTAAATATGTAAAAATACAATTACTAAAAAAATATAATTGATCCAGCGTCACCAGAAAATAAATCACAAGAACAAAATCTCGCACATTAGCGAGAAGAAACGTGATTTACGTTTAACGTTGGAACGTTTAATTATTACTTTTTTATTTTTACTATATTTTGCCCAATACAAGGCCCAAGAGCGACTCCAGGTAGAGTGTTGCCGAATAAGGTTGTTCTAAGGGCGTACAGGCAGGAAAGAAAGCAAGTGGTGCATATTATGAGGTTATGTTAGATAGATAGCGATCGAAGAGATTACGATTATACTGATCGAGAAAGTATCTTCTCGGGAGTCCGTTACATAATGCAACTGTTCTGCGGAAGAAGTTCTCCGAGTCTAACTTCCTCCTCACCAATGTAAAAGGAAGGGAGTGACAATGAGTCGATTCGTTGTGGTCCTAGTTTTAAGAGTCTGGACTGGTGGAACCAAGGAAATTTGTTCGCTCGATCATCTGTCAAAATTCCGATGGTGTACGAGATGCTAGCAGCGTTTCGCCTGTGGGAAACGGGTGGTAGGCTGGAAAACAATAAGGGTTGTAACGAATTTTTCTTTTTCTTTATTTTATTTTCCCTATATTTTATGTTTGTTTATTATTTTGATTTGTATATTTAATATCTATTTTATGTATATCACTTTGTTACAGAACTAATTAAGAAAATGGCAGACAGGGAAATGTCCCAGTCGTATAATAATTGTTAGAAACCCAACGATGACAGCAATTTCAACGCACCTCCGTCTGAGTCACTGAAAAAAATCGCTTCCAATATAAAATTTTGATCAAGACGTTTTCTAAGGCATGCAAGTGCTTTGCGATGTTTAACTTTAAGTAGCCTATAATCTTTCTTCAAATTGCTGGAAGTTTCACCAGTGTAAGTTTAGAGGCATTCTTCACTATGTCTTCTGCAAACTCCTTCATCCGGGGTAAAATTAACTCCCCACTTTATTATTTACAGTTTAAATTCGGGTTATCGTCCCAATCTTTTTATTATCTCAGTATTTTGGTCGTTGTACCCTCCGGCCTTCATCAGGTGTATATCGATCCGGCTAACCTAAAGGAATTCTCAAATTGAATCTTTTATTTAATCTACGAGAGTAGACTATTCTCGTTCCAATTCCCATGTTTAGGGATAGCTCGTCTACTTTGTAATTATCAGTTATTGCTCACCATGTATCCACCGAATTCAAGTAGGCACAATTGTTATTTTAGCAAATTCAAGAACCATCGCTTTAATCCAGTAGGTTATTATCTCATAGCAATATAATTGCCAATAATTCTTAAAGGTTTTAAAGTGCATGTGTCATAATAATTGCATTGGGATTAGCTTAATAATGGTAATTAGTTATTGTCCTCCAAAATACATTTCATCTCGATAACGTCGATTTTGTTACTGTGAAAGAAATTGCGTAATGATCATCAATGAAATATGCCAAAGTATTTTTTACAGAACTGTTGAACATATTTAACGTAATGTACGACATATATCTATATATATATATATCTATATATATATATATATATATATATATATATCTATATATATATATATATATATGATAGAAATTAGGAGGATTTGAGATACCTATAATTAAGTAATTCATCAAGACAAGAAAAAACTTCAACAGAATGCAAAAAGCACCGGACGGCCGTTCCGTCCTATATTTCGGACTCATCAGCCGGTACGCATCCACTACCGAGAATTGAAACGCGGACAGTTAGGCTATCATGCAAACATCATACCAACTGTTCCAATGAGCCTCGGCGACGGAGTGGTAGCGAATCAGACTCGATATAGCGCCGCTCGATCACATATTCCATGGTGGAAATCAATTGAGTTGCTCTTTAACCCACAGGAGTGTGCCCCCACGAATGCTATCACCAAGTCGCTCCATCCAGAGCATTAGACGCTGGTTCAAAGAAGAATATACAAGGGATAGAAATTAGGAAGATATGAAGTAACTATAATTAAGTAATTCATCGTGTCTAGAATATATATATATATATATATATATATATATATATATATATATATATATATATATATATATCGGTGCAACAACCAAATTGCCCAACTGTTAGATTAAGCTTTGAACCGTTGTATCATAGAAATGATTAAAGTTATCTTGGAATTCTCTGAGCTTTATATAACACTATTAGTCTCGACTTTGAACAATTTAGCTTTAAGAGTAAATGATGATCCCTGTTGTGACTTCCTGATCCCCTTTTCCTCTCTACTGCTCCCACTTTGTTGAACTTATTCACTGTTCTCTTGATGGTTCTTGAATTGAATGGATTTGAAGATGGAAACCAGCGTATGACCGTTGGTAAAATTACAGAAGGCCTGAATGATATTTTTCCTCACACCATTGTTCAGTTGGGAAGATATAGTGGGTGTGACACAAAACGATTTTCACCTGTTCACATTCTAGTTGAAAAAATCAAGGGTTTTTCAGTGATTCTTCCAAATATATAGTCAACATGTCTCAACGTCTTATGTAAAAACCTGGCAAAAAAAATTCCATTAGTTTAATGATTTTTTACATATTAAGCATTTTTTGGATGCACCATTATCTTATTCTGTTACACAATTTGAACAGTTTTGCTGTTACACCCAATATATATATATATATATATATATATATATATATATATATATATATATATATATATATATATATATATATTATGGCATAAAAAGCAAGAAATATTATATTATAATAAAAACAAACACACACACACCAGTCGACCAGTTTCGTCGACTGGTGTGTGTGTTTTTTGTTTTTATTTTAAATCTATCATGGCTTATAATATAATATTTCTTGCTTTTTATGCCATAATACGTTTCTGTACTGTTTCAAACATATATATATATATTTATATATATATATATATATATATATATATATATATATATATATATATATATATGCGTGTGTGTGTTATCTGCCTTTGTTTTTGATGTAAGAGGGTTCATAGGAATGTTCCGCACTTGGTGTCCTACATGTGCTTTCAATGACTTTTAAGATCAGCCTGATAACCCAAAATGATTAACATGACAAGAAACAGCACCCATTGTGAAGGCAGTATGAATGTTAGAGCAATATATATATATATATATATAATATATATATATATATATATATATATGATTAATACCAATATAAAATTTATTGCTTACCTGATTGATATGATTTTCAAAATATAGAATTTCGTAGAATGACCCTCCAGTCTTCGCCTGTCCACTCCTCAGGAGCTATCAGAAATTAACTGTTTATTTTCTTTCTATTCATTACTTTATATATATATATATATATATATATATATATATATATATATATATATATATATATAGGACTAATAGAAATATAATATTTGTCATTTTATTGTTTAATGTTATATTTATCTCCTCGACTCTAGAGTTTCGTATATTAAACTTTTTGTAATGATTCAGTCAACTCGTCAGATGGTTTCAACAACACGATGCTGATGATATCTTGGTATTTCGACGTATGAGTGATTAACAGCATGTTCCACCCTTGATGTCCCACTTGTGCATGTGAATTCGATGACCTTTAAAGCCAACTTTCGAACCACACAGCATCTCATATATAAGGACAGAAAACAAAATAGACACCTCACCGCCTCCAACCTTACATCGAGATTTGATTGAAGTGATGAATTATATTTTGTGAGGGTTTATACACACACACACACACACACACACACATATATATATATATATATATATATATATATATATATATGTATGTATGTATGTATATATATACAAATGTTCATTTAACAATGGATATTTAAACAGCACAAAACAACAACCTCTCAAATGTATTTTCCCAGCGGAGAAAGCTGCGATAAATACATTTACTTAACAAGATAAGCACCTAAACGAAATATCATAGTTCATTTTCAGACAGAGAAACAAATTCCTACAACGCTACATACAGCCCCATTATGAGCAAAAAGAATAAATAAAATCCCATAAACTTATCTAATGATCTTCAATTCAAATTCCAAAACATTGAATCTAAGAAAAATACACCAAATTAAAAGACATCGTAATGATAATATTAGTGTTAATTGTAACCGTACTATTAAATATTTCTTTACAAGGAATCATTTGCTATTCACTGACTGAGCAGTCAGTTCTGCTATCCGTTGAAATTTATAATATCTTTCTGTTAATACAATTTTTCAAGAATATTGTTTTTTTTAAGTCCTCATGTAACTGTTATCGGTCTTTCTACTATTGATGGGGAATTACTACCTTGTCATTTGTTTGGGGTTGTGTGGAACTTTAGTACCTTCATTAACTCATTATTCTGTCTTCGAATTACATGTGCTATCCATTTTAGTTGTTACTACTGCTGAAATTATTCAGGTGATGTGGTTCCTGCGAAATGGTACAGTTTTTTCTTTTTGTCCTTTCACACCCGTTCACAAAGTTTGTAGAAGGATGGGCATTGCTGACAATTTTTACTAGCTGGAACCCTTTTTTTCATCCTCGGCAGTTTAGATATTACTGAATGAGTTTGTGGCCATGCGTGGCATCCATATGAAACTCTTTATCTGATGAAGAGTAAACCAAATGGATAAATGATATTATATAAATTAATAAAATAATAAATCTAAAATAAATAATCTTGAGTTCATGGATATAAATAGCCATAAATTCTTTACATACACACTTTCTCCAACCACCGAACCAGCATAAATAAGTGCTTAAATGAATAACCCTAGACATTAACCCTAAAGAAAAAAAATTGTGAAGCGTCGGATTCCTTCTTACCCACCTCCCTTAATCTCCAATGACTTACACGTGTTTATACCTCGCTAAAGTTGTATTATTAGCGTCTGAAGATCTACATTTTATGTCATTAGTATATACGTCTGATTATCGACGGCAGGATACATAGAAAATTATAAAATATTTTAATGGCATTAATGATTTCTCTTACTACTTTGCTTATCTTATCCGCTTTATTTTACAATCACACACACACACACACACACACACACACACCTATTGTATTTTTATGCAAACTGAGCAATAAGTTTATTGTCAAATTTATAAAATATCAGACAAATTACATTAACGTATGTCGTAGACGGTAAGATAATATCTGGACGACATAGCTAGAAGTATTTATACCTATATAAATGTGTCCCCATATAAGCTTTTTCAGAGAGATGAATGGGTAAAAACTAAAGCAGACAGACAGACAAAGTCAAACAGGCAAATATAGAAATAATTGTACAGATAGCAGTGGACACATGCACAGACAAAAAGTGAAATAAACTGACAGAATTGAATAATCCATGGCAGACAGATATGAACAGAGTTAGAAAGAGAGAGAGGGGTATAGAGACAAATAGAGAGAGAGAGGGTGGACGGAGAAGAACAGACTGACATTGCTAGCAAGCTAGCTAGATAGATAATTAGATAGATAGAAACAGACTGTTAGCTAGCTAGCTAGATAGATAGGTAGATAGAAACAGACTGTGTTAGATAGATATATATATGTATATAGATAGATAGATAGATAGATAGATAGATAGATAGATAGATAGATAGATTCGGTCTTTACAGATTAGCCGTGATTTTGATGCAACATTCAATATCATCCATTGGCCCTGGAGTTATTCTTTATAACCAGAAAACATTTTGAATCATTTCACCCCGAGTCAAACAATAAAGCCTCTAAGCTGCAACTGGTTACTGAAATTGAGAAAAAGAAAGATCAAATTTTACTAGAAAGCAAGTAAACAGAATGTAGTTCCACAAGCAAGTAATGCGAGAGAAGAAACTATTAGTATCGAAATTATGGTTGCATCTAACCATTTCCACTGTAAAATTATGAGACATTGTCGCCAATCTAGTACTGCGCTTAAATTCATAAAGTCAATAAACCCCTTTGAAAAGCAATATTTATTTTGAGTAATATAAAAATGTAGAACAAGCCTAAAAGTGGCATAGGGAAGAGGCTGGCTTTCAATCTGTCTCATCTTAAACATTAGCTAGCCAACGTTACTGGCCCAAATATACCACAGTATTCTTTACAGCAAAACAGCCATCATAATACACCAAAGTTTTATATGCAGTCCTGACTTAGTTCCCATATGTAGAATTTGTCTGTGTTGGGGGGAAATAAAATTAACATTATTAATAGGAAACTCATCATGACAATTACCATGAAAATATTTGTAGAAAAGACAGCAGGAAGTTACGTCACGTTGGCGGTAAAATGATTGAAATTAAGAAATTCACTGTCAATGATCATCGTAATTGTGAATTCTATTTTCTGAACGCAAGTTTTCATCGGGAAATTCGTTTTCTGTAAAAATTTATTAAATAATAGAACTCTTTGATGTCGCATTAATTGGCAACTGAAAAACAAACTTTTGTTTAGCTTCTTTAAAAACAGATTTTATTTTCGCCCATTCCCAAAAAAGTGAATAAAAATTAACCGAACTTCTTTTTTAACTGAATTTCTAACACTCAGTCGTCTTTTATGTAACATGGTCTTCAACAACTTCCTGTCTCATATTGCTAAATAACAGACACTTTGCCATTCATCCTTGCGTTAAGTTCTATTAGGTTGGTGCAAAAATAATGACGTAATAATGTCGTTTTTTGACGTATTTTTTAAAGTCAAAAACGATATTATTACGTCATTATTTTTGCACCAACCTAATATGTACGTGAAATTCTCTAGGTCCTATTTTGTCAGAATTTTCAATTCTGTTTCTTATTGTAAGTATTTGACCTTTCACTTTCTGCTTTGCTCGACAAAGACAAAATATACGAAGTATTTGAGCCATTTTGAAATATAGTGTGGTTGTGTTGCCTTGATATAACTTGTCACCTAATCTGAATAACCCTATCTCCAATGGTATTACTCGGTCAGTCACGAAAGGCCAATGAAGGAGCTACTCAGTATTCTCGTCACACTCAACGTTTCCGCTAAAAATATCAGATCATCTTGTGTTGTTAAATTGCATACTGTTTAAATTTTGCAACCTGAAGGTTAGGGTTTGTTCCCAGTTAAAAGTAGGGCTTCAGACTGTGATAAGAAAGTTTTTCGCTTGTCATTTTACAGCGCCAATCTATATCTGAAAGGGTATTGTCTTCTTTTAGAAGGATTAATTCGCTTGAAAATATTTTTAATCATTGACTGAGAAAACTATCGCAGTCAAGATTAAGGAGAAGAGAATGAAATGATTAACCGGAAATGGGAATTTACAGACTGTTTAGTGAAGTGAGCGGAAGTGTCTTGAAGGGAGCTAAGGTGCCTTTTTTCTAGGTAGGCTTCTTTTTGTTTTGGCTAATATTATATGAAGGAATCTGCCGTTCTCTGCGGCTGTTTGGAAATTCATTTACAAATCAAATCTTAAAATGTATATGAATTCTAATCGCATATAGAAAAACAAAATTGCAAAAACTTAGTGGCGATTATTAAGCAGTCAAGAAACGGTTGTTACTTATTCGATGTAAATTGGAATAACAAGAAAGTGTTTATTTACAATAGTTTAAATTGGAAAAGAAGATTCTAAAAGGTTGTATAGGGATAGAGAAAGCGATTGTCTCCCTTTGGTGTAGACAAGTCGCATGTGTCACGTGACGATCGCATAATGACGCTACCCGATAAAGTCACAAAAAGGGGCAGTCTGTTTCATTCGATTTACAGTAGTCAAACCGAGCGGCTGCATTTTTCGCTCCGGCCAAGGAGCCCAGGCTGAGGTTAAATCTGCCTCCCACAACAGCTTACGAGTCCATGGCGCCGTTTCCTTTTGGGGATATATCTTCTCTAGATATAGAAAGAAACTTCGGCTCGCAGTCCTCAATTTTGGAAAAGCTAAAATTGCCGTTTCCCCTTGCGTGGAAATACGTCCTCTTGAATCTGGAGTCCTAAACATGGCTTCTCCAGAAACACAGAAGAATCTGCATAATAATATGTAAAACTCTTCCATTTCGTTCTTTTTACAGTCTGCTTGCTCTATAGATATGATATTTTCTTCTCCGTGTAGGACACGTATATATATATATATATATATATATATATATATATATATATATATATATATATATACGTGAAGAAATATACTCTTAAGGTATGCTATATTTATGGGATAAAGTGCTCAATATCGGAGATAGAGCGTGTCTAAATATAAAAGTGAACATTGAAGTCAACACTTAGAGGCGACAGGCTAGACGCAATAAAACACCGATTAAAATAATATAAATAAATAAATATATAAGATAAGAGCTAAAAATAAAAATGAAAATAAAAATAATAAATAAAATATAAAAAATATATAAATAAAAACAAGGAAAATAATTTAACTCAAATAAACAAACAAACGACATTCGGCAAAATAACACTCAAAATCGACTTCCTGCAAAATAACACTCAAAATCGACTTCCCCACCCCTTCAATGTATCACTGACGTGTATATATAAATAGCCAAATAAAAGCGCAACACCCGTGGCCTGACGATTGCATCTAGCATAAAACAGCCTGTCGTCTCTAATGTTGACTTCAATGTTCACTTATATATATATATATATACATATATATATATATATATATATATATATATATATATATATATATATATATATATATATATATATATATGAAGAAAAATATTCGGAAAAAACAAACAAAAATCCTAATATGCAATTATGCTGTATTAATGTTAATATAATGTCAACGTCGGACGTTTCCGTCTAGTAGACCATCTTTAGGACATATTCATAAAACATAATTAACATTAGACTATATTTAATTCAATTGAATTGACATTATAATAACATTAAAACAGCAAAATTGCATATTAGCAATTTTTGTTTGTTTTTTCTGTATATTTTTTTTCATACTGTCGGATCTATATCCATATATTTGCTTACATATATATATATATATAGCGAGAGAGAGAGAGAGAGTTTTGTGTATATCTTAGTGATATTAAAGTCTCTTTGAGACCAAAGCATGTTTTTCATTCCTTTTCCTTTTAGCTATTCCATTCCGTCCGTGAAATACGGTGATATTATATCGTGGATATCGTAATGTCCATAATGATGGAAATGTAGATGGGAGAATAAATCTTTCTGTCATAGCTCTCTTCCTTAATAGTTGTCGAATACATTCTTCTGAGCGCCTAACAAATTTAAACTGGATTTCTACCCAGTTTAAATTTGTTAGGCGCTCAAATGATAATTCAAAATGGATCAACTGATAACGGTAAAAACAGCTTTGTTAACGTGATGCAGTGAGCGTTCTTTCGTAGTTCACAAGCCCTGACCTGTAAGCAGTTCTGTTTAAAAGTAGCGAATAATGTTATAGGTTAGAAAAAAGAAATGGGGAATTTTGGTAGTTGTGATGTGACAAAGTGACGAAGCCTTGGACTGTCTCTTTGAAGTTTGTTCCAGAATCAATTTTTAGTTTTTAGTTCCGGTTAAATGCTCCGGAGAATTTGCTTGGTCACTTGGTGTTTCGGATTCTTCTTTTCAGCTGCAAATGTCTTCAGCTGTTAAGGATGCTTCTTGCCTTTGTAACTATCCATCCTGGCCGCGTGAATGAACATTGATTTTCACCGACCTGTGAACTTTTTTTTATATTTAGGTGGCCAGGATCACCCAATTTAAATTTATTTAATCATATTACCCTACGCAAGGCAGTAAATCCATAATGACATAGGGTCTTACGAAGTGTGAAAGAATGAGAAAAAATAAAAAAAAAACATATTTAAAGAGTGAAAACAAGAGAAGGGTAATCAAGAAGACAGTAGATAACGATTAACATTGCATTTAAAATTAGAAAGAACAAAGTTGGCTGAAAAGCATAGAACTGGAAGAAGGTGCCACAAGCAAGATATGCGAGAAAAGAAACTGTTAGCATAGAACTTAGCCAATTCAACTTTGAATTGATTACACCGTATCTCCATTATATTACTTCATTTAAATTTACAATGTCTAGATACAATAGGGAAGAGTTCATGTGAACAGTTAGCATGAAAGTATTTATAAGAGAGGCACTGAGAAGCTACATTACGTCGATGGGAAAGTGACTGAAGGCGTGTAGCGTTGACTTATCTTGGCGACCCAAAAGAGCTAAAGTCGCGCGTATGTTTTGGAGTGTGGAGACGGCGGATCGACGAGCTTCGGACAGGCGGTGAATCGATCAGCACTTCGTGCTGATGGAAGCGCTGGTGTCGCTTGTAGCCATTTTTATTGGCTGCTTCTGGGCTCTTATTGGCTGGGTCGGTTGCATAAAAACATTGTAAGCTAATTTAATAAGAGGCTGTTTTTTTGTTGTTTTGGATGGTGTGTAGCCTACTGGAGATCGAGACAAGAAGTGTGGATATGTTTTGCCTAGTGAACCTATTGCACTCGTACTCCCCCTTTTGTTTTTCATCTGTGTGTTTCCAACCAATTTTTGCACAAGCCGAGATGCCAGACCAGAACGAATAATATGGCTGATTCTTTTTAGATTTTATCAGAAATCTCAAAATATACATCAGGAACACCTCAACATATGTGTCAGCAATATGCAAAGCATGGTAGACTTATAAATATATAAGATAGATTCAGAGAAAAATTATCTATCATAACTCGGGGTAACCAACTTTCCTAGCAGCAGACCTAGCAATTAATTCAATATAATTTTTACATTTCATAACAGCCGAGAATATAAGCCTGGAAAGGCGCAACATATCACTCTCTTGGACGTTTGTATCAGCCAGGCAGAAACAGGTCCTTTCAGGTGATTAAATTATCGCTTGTTTGAATTCCTTGCTTCTGGCTGGTGAATAATCTCAAAAGAAAGAATTTTCTTTCTCGGTCTTTTTTTAGAACAGAAATTTTATTGCCCTTACTCAGACATAGCATTGTCAGAAAAAAAAAGATCAAAATTCAAGGCATATTGAGAAAATGTCGTCTGAACAACTCGTTGATTATTAAATTATTCGCTTTTAGGTAGGGCTAAGAGGAATAGAATTGTATTTTTTTTATATAAATTTCTATTATGTTGATGACTTGACAAAATTTCTTGTGACATAGAATCCTCAAAATCCTGTCAGACATTTACTTCACAGTTAACTAATCATTTTAGTTTCATTATCTCTCCAATTATTTTAACATATGGCAATAAGTCGGTAACTGGTTTGGATTATAGGACAATAAGATTTTGAAGCAATCATTGAACAACAAGTTAGAATCAGACCTTTCATATACACTGGTGTGCCAAAAGTTCCAGGTTTGCAACATCTAAAAATAATGGTAGGTAGCGCCATTGTACGTTGAAGTCATGGTGTTTTTTTTTTTTTTTTCTATTTAATCATTTCACACCAAACAAGGCAATAAAGCCATTAAATCAAAAGCTGTTCCTGAGACTAAAGAACATTTAGAAAATATTTCTGAGGAGAAAAATAGCACAGGATTAGAGAAGACAGAAGATGACGATTGACGTTGCATTTAAATTTTTGATGACCTTAGTTGAAATTAAGAGGAAAGCAAGAGAGTCCCACATGCCAGAAGTGTGAGAGAAGAAACTATTAGAATAAAACGTAAGATTATGCTTCGTAAATTCAAAAATAAAATGATGAGACCGAATTTCGACCTATTCTGTGTACCTAACTGAACCGTAGAGGAGGAACAATATGTGGAGATGTCGGAAGAGTCACGGTTTTAATTGTTTGGGACTGATGGTTGAGTTCAATATTGATGAGACCCCGTGGAACCATAAACTGTAGTTCTTAAGAAAATCCCGTTCAGACTGATGGTAGTTTACGTATTCCTTGAGGTGTGTTCCTGTGAAATGAATTAAGTCCACTGATCCACCTAAGTACTTCATTGACCTCTGACCGCTAGGTTGAACGGCTTCGTGACGATTTCCACCCATCTATGGATTCCAGACAGGATTACATCTTCCTGTTGAACAATATAAAACGTCTATCGGGTTCATGTTGCACAGAACTGGTTTAAGGAACTATTCTGGAGATTTCAGACGAATAGTTTAGGTCACCATGTTCACCCGACATGAGGTGCTTCGAATATCTATAGAACTTGGTGAAGAGGTCTAATCAAACGTAAGATGCTGGATTTTCGAATATCAGAAAGCTGTAGAGAGCTATCAAGACGACATGGCTCAAAATCACCCAGGAGGTCTTTCAATTGTGGAATTTATGTCAGTTCTAGTTATTGCATTTTGCTGGACTAAAACCATGACTTTTGGCGTCTAAGTGTATTCAATGGGATATCCATTTGGTAATTTATGCCATATTGTTTATCTTTTTTTCAAAAAATAATTTCACTCAAGCATAAAGCCACTAAGACATTAAGTGTTACTGAGTGTGAGAGAATAATAAAAGAACAGACATTAAGAAAACGGAAAGTAATGATTACATTTCAATTTTTGAAGATCAAAGTAGAATAATAGATGAGAAGAAAGAGTCCACAAGCGAGAAGTGCGAGAGAAGAAAGTGTTAACATAGAACTTACGATTATATCGAGCCATTTCAACTGTAAAATGATAAGACGTAGGTGACAATCTAGTTCCGCGCTTAAATTCACAAAATCTCGGCAGCAAAGAATAAGGCTTAATATGAGAATTACGATAAATGTGTTTATAGAAAAGCCATAAGGAAGCTACGTTAAGGCGGGTTGGAAAGTGAATGAAACTGATGTCAGGCCAGGACCAATAATATGATCTATTCTACAGTCATCATGGACGCTAACTGTTTTTGTCTTATTTTCTTAGAGTAAGAATATTTTGTTTTTCATTTTTGTTTTACATCACGACATTTTAGGTCGTTACTTTCAACGACGGTTACTGGGTACTTTTGAAAATGAACCATAAATATCAAACAAAAAAGAATGTATAAATGCTGAAAAAAAAACATTATTTCAATTTGAGTATTCATTTTTGAATATCAATTAATACTCAAATTCAAATATTAACCAGAATGTTCAATGAATTTATTTAAAAGTAAAGTTATTGATCGAAATATGAATCATTTAAGACAATTCACGTTTACCAACGACAACAATGTGATTATTTTTTTTTTCCTGAATTTCTTGGGGCCTTTGCTTAAAAATAATTTGAGGGTATTGCTTGTATCTTCCCCGATAGAGAGGGCTTTTTCTTCGAAAATGATTTTTAAAAATGGGGTTATTCATTGGTGATCGTTTTCTTGAAGGATGTGTTAAAGTTTAGACGCCCATAGCTTTTGGGGTTAATTTGCGCAAAGTTTGGCCGATCACTACAGACAACCTTTTCAAATCTAGAGTCAATCCTTATCTAATCTAGATACCCACAGCTTAGGGCAATATCACGTTAAAAAATCATATTCCCGTGTGAAGTTAAGCAACATCTAGCCTGGTTAGTACTTAGATGGGTGACATCTTGGGAATATCAGTTGCTGTAAGTTTGTATATGCAGGCGGTGTAATGGATAACGGCTCGGAAGCGAGTTCAAGCTCATGTCGGGTTCGTTATACTCATATGCAAATGCCCTTGGAAAAGGTGTGACTCTACATCTTCTCCCACCACCAAGATATGGGTTAAATAGTAGGACTTGTTTAAATAAATCATTATTCTCTCCAAAAATTCTTACAATCTAAAAATATTATAAATAACCTCCAAAGAGTTGATAAACCGTAAAAAAAAGGTTATGTTTCGTTGTACAAATACAAAAAAAAGGAAATATAAAGGAAATATTCGTTATATTTCAATTTGCGCAACGGTGTAGATATAGATATTGGCATAATATGCACCACTTGCTCCCTCTTTGTGCATCCTCACAATAACCTCATTTCTTATTTCTCAACCTTGTGTGGCTCGAGGGCCTTTGATTTCATTAATAACAGCTGAAAAATCTTTGATCATTGAATACAATTAGTTTTGTTCAATTAAATAAAGCTGGATTTATTTCACTCAATTTTTCCTATATGTCTTTCAGTTTTGAGCAGAACATACAACGTGTAATAATTCTTATCTGTGAAACATAACTATGTTTTAATTTTCTGATGTCAACCAACACTCGTTTCCACTTTTGTAATGTCAGCGAATACTCGTTGTCACTTTCGTAATGCTCGTTGTAGTAGAGACTTTGTAATCGCAGATACAACTATAGTAACGCCGTTGATACTGGTGTCAGACGCCTTCGAATAACACTCGAACTTGCTCGATAATACCAGTTCGAATAGTAATCCGTATAGAGATCAGTATAGAGAAATAGTATAGTGAATAGAGTAGAGAATAGCGGTCCGTATAGTAATAGAGGATAGAGTAGAAACAGTGATCCAAATGGTAATATAGGATAGAATAGAAATATCGATCCATTAGACGCCAAGCTACTTTCTACAAATGCGTTTCCTCTATGGCCACGTTGTCTACTTAATTAATGAGATCTTCTGTGTTTACTCACTTGCGATCTATGTTCAAACTCAAGTGTCGGCAGCGACACATTATTCCTATATAACATCTAACATCATCATTATTTTTGCAGTAACCCCTCAGCATGTAGGAGATCATGACGCTTCACAACTTCGTACCTCTAAAAAATATTTGTCCCCTTAATGCCAGTCTCTCTTCTGCCGTTAAATGCTACTTGCTTTCTGCACTAATTACATTCAGAATATCATCCTTATCTTTTAATTACTACGTTTCGGACGCTTTGTCCTCCGGCCTTCGTCAGGGGTATTTCGATCCGGGTAACCTACAGGGAATTCTAAACTGAGCTCTTTATTTAATCTACGGATATGGACTGTCTCGTTCCACTTCTCTTGTCTAAGGATATCTCGTCTAGTTGTTATTTTTATTTAATAGTACTCAGTTATTGTCCATTTCCACTGATGATAAGTGCCAGACCCAAGGATTGAATTCACAATCACTATGTCGGGTACTTGTACTCACTGGAAATAGGCGGGTAATAGCTCAATAGTACTGAATAAAAATAAAAAAAAATAGACGATTGTTCTGGACATGAGCAATGGAACAAGAATAATCTCAATAATCACACACACACACACACATATATATATATATATATATATATATATATATATATATATATATATATTATAACTTAAATTGAAAAATAAGTCATTATTTTCTAAATAATTATAAGGTTGCATCATAATTTCCATTTTTTGCGAACGATTTGTAATCTTTTTCTACAGGGTGTTCGGAAAGTTACTCTGATCTTTTCATATTTAAAATTTTACCCCATTTTTTTTTTTTTTAACAAAATTGTTTATAATTTCCATTTATATTCTCCTTCTGTATTCTATACTGAAACATGACTATTAAGAAATTATTAGTACATTGTAATTTTCCGAACATTCTTTGTATGTCTTGTCTCTTTAGGACATAGACGGTATGATTGTCTATAGAGAAATTAATCTGGATCAACGTATTTCAACAGGTAAATATTATTATGTGACCATGAGAAATGAGAAATGAATGTAGGCATAAAAATGAAATTCTTGATCCAGATAAATTTCTACTATATATTATAACCTTTCCTTTTTTTAATTTTACTCTGTTTTCTTAACTTATGTCAAGTATATAAAGGTACGTTTACTTTAATACAATATTAAAAACAATAATCCACGTTTATTTTAAGAATAAAATATAAATTCCGTCTATTTTAAATGCAAATAACGCCCGATATTCGCCATCGACGACCTGCGAGGAGAACGGCGTATTTTTACGTATTTATTTTTTCATAAACACCCCAATATATATATATATATATATATATATATATATATATATATATATATACTGTCAGTATTACTGCTGATAATGCAAGACTCTCCTAGCGACTGAGTTCTCTTAGTGATTGGGGTGTTTATGAAAAAATAAATACGTAAAAATACGCCGTTCTCCTCGCAGGTCGTCGATGGTCTAGGGGTTAAAATCTACGATTCCTACCAAAACGGCCGCGTTTCAGTCCCGACCATGAAGCAATCGGATGTTAGCCATACCGGTAAGATGCCTTATATATATATATATATATATATATATATATATATATATATATATATATATATATATTGAGGAATCGCAGAGCCGAGTTCGAATTCCAGTCGGATCCATTACATTCACTTACATGCTAATACCCTTGGGAAATGTATATATGCTCTTCCTCTCCCTCCAGCTATGGGTAAAATAGCAGGACAGACTGGGTTCTATAGCCTTGGATGGCAACTGGTCTAGGAGAAGGACAACTCTGAATTCAACACCTGCGGAGGGTCGTTTGGGAACCTTGTGGAATTCGATGCACCAGGTCTCTGTATTCGACCCTCCAAAAAGTGTGGATGGTCCTGCACGAGGCCTTCACCACTATAATCAAATCTTATGTGCCGGTGTCGGGCTGTCGGTTTCCTGGAAACTGATCTGCTTGACCCTCATACGTCGAATCTCGACGGGAGAGTCGATTATATATATATATATATATATATATATATAATCGGAAAGAGAAAAAGAGACATAATTCTTTCTTTCTATGCGCTATTTTGAATAAAACAAATATATCTCCTTTCTTTTTGTCTTCTCTCTTATCGGTTTATCATATCTTGTTTTATGTTTAAGCCACACGGTATCATGAATAATCCCCCGTCTCAGGCCAAAAGATAGCGTATCTCTCCCGAAGAAATCGTTTCTCTTTGTGTTGACAGATTCCGCAAGTGAATTCAGTTATGCGGAAACGCTGTCACCTCTGTGAGTGATTACTTTTCCTCCAAATTAATAGTTACAAATATTATGGGACAGAAATTCACCTGATGATTACGTCAGCAAAACGTAAAAGAAATTCATATTTGTTTTTCTTCTTATAACTCCACGGTGTGACCAATTTGGAAGAAAGCAGTTTCTCGTAATTTCATAAATATCTGTGTACAGAACTGAAGCATCAACGAATATTAATATCATTTTTCGCAAATTTTAGAGAAATCATAGAAGTGTTTTGGTAGGTGTTTAAAAGCTTCAAGAAAATGCTTAAACGAAGTCAGAATGGAATGTTCTTTACTTAAATAAGATATCAACACTTATTGGCTTATTTAATGTTGAATATAAATCGTATAAGAGGGAATCGAAAATAGTTAAAGGAAAGTTATATATAGGCCCGGTGTGAAGTATAGTCACATGGGTAGACATATATCTGGTTTACAATAGAGCCAAAAAGATAGACATAGGTCCAGTTTACACTAGAGTCAAAATACGAGACATGTCCGGCTTATACTCGAGTCAAAGTAGTGACAGGTCCGGTTAACACTACGAGTCAAAATGATAGTGAGGTGAGGTTTACCCAATTGTCGAAATGGTAGCTATGTCCAGTTTACACAGTTGTCGAAAAGAGGCCCAGTTTACGCAAGAGCCTAAAAGATAGTCACGCATCTGATTTACACGAGAGCTTAAAAAGTTTACTTAGGTGCGGTTTACACACGAATCAAACGGTAGACATATAATACGCATGCCGGATTTATACCCGTATCTTCAAGTTTTTACCCTGTAGGTGGATTCTTTTTGGAGGGGGATTACCCCGTCTCAGGGTAAACTTAAACTAGGGAAATGGGTTACACATTAAAAATAGTTTTTTTTTTATTTTTTTAAGCAAATCACCCAAAGGAAGGCGGGTGTGGCACTAGCATATCAAGGGGTTACAAAGACAGGGATCAAGGTGAAGGCATCAGAAGGTGTCGATTGACATTACATTTGAAGATTATAGTTATCAGGGAAGCAAGTGATAGGAAGGGAGTTCCATTGATGGGAGGTGCGAGATTGGTGCTGTTGGAGTAGAAGAGATGGCTACATTTAGCCGTTTTTTGTCAGCGAAAGGGCGAGACCGAGATGCCAACCGAGATGCCAGGTTTAAATTCATGCAGTTTGGGGGAACAAGTGAAAGTAGCTCGTCGGAGCAGTTGCCATGAAAATACTTGTAGAAAAGACAGGGGGAACCCACATCACGTCTGTGAGAAAGAGACTGTAGACGAGATGCAAGGTTGAAACCACTCACGTTGCATATCCGTCTCCGGATTTTGTCGAGGACCCCGAGATGAACAGCGTGAGCACCAGACTATATATTGCAAAAGTTTTCCATGCAAGGACGAATGGTTGATTTGTGCATTTGAAGGATAGACTCAAACGAGTAAAACCATCTGGCGCCACACAGAGAACCAAATTTCCTTGCAATAGATGAATCTATAGATTCAATGTAGTTGTTCCACTTCAGGTCAGTGGACATCGTGAGACCAAGCAGGCGCAGAATAGCGCTCTCGTGGGCACCAGCCATGTTCATAGGAGGCAGGCAGGTTTCTCTGTGGTGAGTAAATGAAAGTAGTTTCATTTTAGAGGCATTAAAGTTTACAAGCCATTTCCTGCCCTAGTCAGACACAGATTGGAAGTCCTTCTCGACGCTTACGGCCAGGTTAGTTTTATCAACGATGCCGCATTTACTATTGAGGCAGGAGTAAAACTTGACTTAATAATATAACGTTGATCAGCGTTGGAGCACGTGCCCGTCTCTTCCTGCTCAACGATGTTCAAAACTGCAAAAAACACTAATTCCTGGAGAAGGTAGCAAAGGAGAGTAAGAAGAAAGGACTAACTATAAATCTCAATAGACTCTCTGGTCGTCAGCAAGAGAGGCAGTCAAATATGTGAGCATTGAATTCAAGACGTCGAGATGAATATAGGAAATAAATTTAAATTTCTGGCTATTTGTCATATAGGAAAAAAATATCGCTGACGACACATGAGTTTGAACATAGACCGCCAGTGAGCCAACACAGTCGATCCCATTATTGAATTATGTAGACCACGTGACCATAGAGAATACGCATGAATAGGAATTAGCTTAGCGTCTGATTGATCGCTATTTCGATTCTATCCTCTATACTATACGGATCACTATTTCTACTCTATTCTCTATTACTATACAAGGCGCTATTCCCTACTCTATTCACTATACTATTTCTCTATTTGGACCACTATTAAGTAGTTACTTTTCGAGCGAGTATTATTGAGTGCTATTCGAAGATGTCTGGCACCCGTATTGTTCGAAGGCGTTACTATAGTTGTATATGCCGGTATCAAGTCTCTACTATAAAGAGCATTACGAAAGCTGATAGTTCGCCATTGATGCTCTAAAAGATAAAACTAGATTAATTGATTACCACGTAACTGCAGGCGCATACTCACATGTTCTCAAATCCTTTATGCAGCCTGTAGTGCATGTCTCCGATATAAATGTCGAAACTACCACAGACAGAACATGTGAGCAAGGAATACATTTGAAAGAAATGGGAAGTAGAACTATTATAATTAAAAACAGAGCCAGACGAAATTTCTGGGAGACATTATGAGGAAAGACGGCTAGAAAAATGTAACACCTACGTGACATATTGTAGGCAGGAGAAGCAGAGAGAAATAGCGAGTAACCAACCTAATGGTTGTGGGTAAATGAATGGCAGAGAAAGGACCAAATGGCATAGTAATGTGTCAAAAGTTGCTTAGAGATACAACGAAAAGGTGGTTGTGGAGAACCATGATCACTTACCTAATGAGTTTGATTCAATGGATTGCAGAATCGGGACAAAGACGGATAGTAAAAATTAAACACTACTTCGAGAAACAAGAGGCAGGAAGTTGTGGAGAAACATGATTATTGATGGCCAAAAATGAACCAATCACAGATGATAGAATTGTTGAGATATTCAAACTAACTTTAGCATTTACCATCTCATCTTAAATAAAATCTACCGGTATAATTTTATCCCGTGCTATTAGAAGCTAAAGCAACTGTTATTCTGTAATATTATAGTGATCATCTGACTCGTTTGAAGAAAGCACTAGTTCGAAATCGGGCGACAATTTTGAGTCGCAAAAGTGACAAACTTTTATGCGCTTGAGATAGAAATTTCCATTATATCCTGTGTGGTTTGGTTTGGTTTGGTTTGGTTTACGGAATATCAACCTCAATCGATTATTTAATGCCGAAAGGATTTTTATTTGCTGGTAATAGTTTTTTAAATGTATAGCTGGTAACTTTTTTTTAAAATGTATAACTGGTATTTTTTTTTTTCAAAAATGTATTGCTGGTAAAATTTTTTTTCAAAAATGTATTGCGGGGTAATGTATTGCAGGTAATAATTTTTCTTCAAAAATTTATTGCTGATAATAATTTTTTACAAATTGTTTCTTATTTTTACACTTTCATAGTGTTTTGACCCCAGTTTGGTGGTTAACTATTTGCCCATAGCTGAGACCGTAACAGGTGCTACCATCCCGGGTCAGAGTGGACCTGGGAACACCAGCATTAAGAGGTGGTTCCACGCTGCTCAAAACCTGATCAGAGACCTTGCTGTTGGACGTAATCTATCGTCTAACCCAGGAAGCGGATGTAATTTATCGTCATATCCAGTACGTATAATTTGTTCTTTAGAGTTCCAACTTCAGATTATTTCCTGCTTCGCACTATGAAACATTCTTTGCCTGGTTGTCGATTCCAACTGAAGATATGCGAAAGATCCTAGAAGTGTAACATCGGTAAAATCCGGATTCATTCTTCAAGAATTTAGTGATAAAAACCTAGGATAATTAACGTGACACAATATAAGTACTGTAAATACGTAAAAATAGTCCGTCCTCGGTAGGACGATAAACTACATCAGCGTCTTGGGTATGACGATAAACTACGTCCAACAGCAAGGCCTCTGATCAGGAGGTTTAGAGAAGCGTGGAACCATGTCCTAATTGATGGTGTTCCCAGGTCTACCCTTACACGGGGTGGGAGCACCTGTTAGGGTCCCAGCTATGGGCAAATAGTTAACCCCAAATAGGGGTCAAAACGATGTGGAGTTGCAAAAATAGGGATTAATACCAGCAATACTTTTCTTGAGGAAAAAATTATTATCAGCAATACATTTTTGAAGAAAGTTATTATATATATATTATATAGATTTGAAGGAAAAATTATTATCGGAGATACAATTTTGAAGGAAAAATTATTACCAGCAATACATTTTTAAAGGGAAATTATTACAAACAAAATATTATCAGCAATAGATTTTTGGAAAAAAATATCACCAGAAATAGATTTTTTGAAGGGAAAAAAACCTTACCAGCAATACTTACTATGAAAGTGCTAAAATAGGTTTCAGTAGAAGAAATACTTTGTAAAAAATTATTACCAGCAATACATTATTACAAGCTATACATTTTGGGGAAAAATATGAACAAAAAATATTACCTAAAATAGATTTTTTGAAGGAAAAAATATTACGAGCAATACATTTTTGAAAGAAAATATTACCAGCAATAAAAATTGATGGCATTAAATAACCCATTGAGGTAAAACAAAACGGACTAAACCAAACTAAACCAAACCTAAAAATAGTGATTTCAAGTCTAAAATATATTTTAAAAGAAAATAATGGAAATATCAAACGCTAATACTTCAAAATATAACTATATATTAGTAATGAATCGTACATCAATCTCTTCTCTCTCTTTATTTTAGCTTTGTTTTTGTTTTTTAATAAACCGCGTAACTAGACTTTATGAATTTAAGAAATTGATTGGCCATAATTTATTGTTGAATTAACTAGAGGCATTCGTTGATCTTTCTGTTCTTTTTTGATAATCTATACGGGCTACTTGCACTAACTTTGAGACATCCAAAGGAGTTGACAACAACGTAGAAAAGCCGACTTGCAAATCAATACACCCTTCTAGGATTCTAATCCAACGATTACAAAAGAGCTGATAAATGCGCATTTCATTCCCTGGACTGACAGCTGACATCTGGAAATGTTCAGCAAGTATCGATCAATCGGTGCAACTTTTTTCCACGCGGAGGAAATCTATACGACATCTATGCTTCGTACGCACTTTCATATCAGACATCATTTTGCCAAACTGCCGTTCAATGCTTCATGTAAATGAGCAACAAAAATTATTGACGGTAAGATTCAGTCTCTACGGACGTACCACGACCATCCATCTATTATATCGTTGACCAGCATAGGAAGAAAGCAAAAGAGATAAATCTTCTCTGGAAACCTCAAATGAAAGTGTAAAAAAAAAAAAAACGCTTGTATATGTTGGACAAAGACTGCCGGGAAGACGATAAGAAAGTAGTACAAAAAAAATCTCGAAGGAGGAGAGGAGAAATGAAGAGGAGGAGAGATGATATGACATGGAATGGTAATAAAACTCATGATGTAGACGAGGTTCCATCGTCACTTGAAGAAACTTATTAAAATTTCAAATCTGCACACGTCGACGTATTTCCGTTTGGGCGGCGACTGGTACTTTCACGATTTTTCCTTACTGCACCATCCCTCACTTGATAGTCTGTTCCTTTTTTTTTTTTTTTGTTTTCATTATTCTGCGCTGAAAAAACGTAAGCATCAAATTCTGAAAGGAAATATTACCGAATTGATAAGCATTTATATCACTAATTCACTTGTGTCTCACCCGACTGCTGTCTACTCCGCTCACATCGAAGCAAAAGGTGATAGTTTTAAAACGTTTCTGCATTCATTGGCGCATATATATATATATATATATATATATATATATATATATATATATATATATATATATATAGAACAATAAAAAAATATTAAATCTTCAGACACACTGGGTTGTAGATTAATATTCTTTCGTTTTTTTATTATTATTTCATTTAGATTCCTCTATCTATTTATCTCTCTCTCAATATATATATATATATATATATATATATATATATATATATATATATATATATATATATATATATATATATATATATATATATATAGAGAGAGAGAGAGAGAGAGATAAATAGATAGATAAAGAGAGAGAGGGGGCAGGAAGGCGTGATGGAGTAGCGGATAGCTGGTCGGATTAAGGAATCGGAGAACCGAGTTCGAATTCCAGTCGAATCCATTACATACACTTACGTGTAATACACTTGTGAAAGGTATTAATCTTCTTTTTCTCCCTTCAACTAATAGCAGGATAGACTGGGTTCTATAGCCTTGGATGGCAACTGGTCTAGGACGGTCGTTTGGAGACCTTGTGGTACGTAGTGTACCAGGTCTCTGTATTCGACTCTTCAAAACGTGCGGTTGGTGTTGCACAAAGCCTTCACCACATCAAATCATATGTGCTGGTGTCTAGGCTGTCGGTTCCTAGGAACTGATCCGCTTGACCCTCATACGTCGGATTCGAGGGGAGAGTTCATCAGATAGATAGATATGTGTGTGTGTGTGTGTGTGTGTTTGCTAAATAAAACATTATTCTATATTTTCCCGATTCCCAATTTCCATAATTGGATTACGAAGAATGTAGTAAAATGTAAATACTTACTTACTTTCTCTCTTTCTAACTTTAGTTCCTTCTTTTACCGAAATGAACGAAAGGGAGAGCAAGAAATAGAAAGAGCAAGAGGGAGAGCGTGCAAAAGGGGGAGAGGGAGAAGAGTGAGAGGAAGCAAGATCCAGAGAACAAGAAAGAGAGAGTGCAAGAGAGAAAGAGGAAGAAAGAGAGAGAGAGAGCAATAGTCAGAGATTGCAAGAATGAGAGATTAAAAATAGAGAGCGAAAGAAATAGTGAGAGATCAAAAGTGAGAGTGGGCAAGAGAGGGAGAGCAAGAAAAAAATGGAGCACCAGAGAGAGAGAGAGAGAGAGAGAGAAAGAAATAAAGAGAACAAGAAATAGAGAATACAAGAGAGAGATAGAAAGCAAGATTGAGAGAGAGAACAAGAAAGGGAGAGAGAAAGAATCAGAGTGCAAGATAGCGAGAGAGCAACGAATAGAGAGAGAGAGAGAGCCAGAGTAAGAGACTGTATGAGAGAGACAAAGAGAGAGAGAGAGAACGTGTGCGGGAGGTATTAAGGTGAGGGAGAGCAAGAGAGAGAGAGGGAGAACAAGAAAGAGAGTGCTAGAAACAGAGATCAAGAGAGAGTAAAATAAAGCAAGAGGGAGCCAGCGAGAGAGAAAATAAGAGAGAGAGAGAACAACAGTGAGAATGAGCAAGAGTGTGAGCAAAACAGAGAGAAACAAAGAGAGACAGAGTAAGAAAAAGAGAGATAAAAAACGTCTAGTATGACATAGAGAACCAACCTTTTTTAGTATCTGATCTAGCAATTGTTTCAATATCGTCTTTCCACCTCATGTCAGCCGAGAATGTTAGGACCAGAAGTCGGAACGAATCACTCTCCTGGGAGGTTAGGAGAAAGAAGTCTCTCAGATGATTAATAGAGAGCAATTTAATTTTGTAGGCCTTAAAAATTAACTAGACATCTTTTGCGTCAGCTAACAACAGACTGTGGGTCGTTTTTTTACATCAGCCGCCAATTTGAGTACAGATCAGACTTACCATCGAAGCAGGTGTTGTGTCATCAGCATAAATACCAAGTTGAGACCTGATGCCATCAGGAAGGTCGTTAATGAAAATTAAAAACAGAGTAGGACCAAGGATGGAGCCATTGGGAACACCTGCATTAGTACAAAAAGGATCTAGAAGAGTGGCCATTCAGGATAACCTTCATTTCGCTATTTCATAAGAACGACTAAATCAGGTTCAAAAATTCGTCCAGAGGTTATGGCCGATCTTCGAGCATAGACAAAAACAATATTTGGAATGCTTATTTCCGGGGCAAACAGGTCCTCAACACATGGTAGGTTTGTGCAGCACAGTTTCCGTGTATCTCTTTCCCATTTTTTGCCTTTGTGCCGTTTGAAGCGAGTTTTAGTGACTGAAATAGGTGACTTCAGTCATTACCTTCATCTTACCTCAGTTTAGTCTCTTGCAATATCTTACTAGACAAAAATTGTATACGTGTGCCCGTATCAAGTAATATATTTCAATTCATTGAATGTTGTTTATTCAAGGGGAGCAAGCACAAATCAATGAATGTAATATGAAACTCAGAAAAGTCTAGCACAAGACCATTGAACAGAGATCGAACTGACTACGTGTGAGAACTAATCAGTGAACCGCAATGTTAACCACGGCGCTAAGTAGTATTCGTAAGACATAAAGAAAGAGAGAGGGAGATCAGAAGTA
>OZ010577.1:92845555-92850555 GCA_963932145.1 Acanthosepion lycidas | reverse complement strand
CTCGTAATCCGGATGATGTATGGTTCCAACAAGATGGTGCCACATCGCATAAATCTCAACGTTCACTCGGAATCCTCCTTGACATGTTTCTGGATCATTTTGCTGCGAGGCGAGGCGATACTGTGTGGGCGCGACGTTCTCTAAATTTAGCCCCGTGTGATTCTTTTCTATAGGGGCACCTCAAAACACGGGTGTATCAAGACAAATTAGCACCTGTTGCAATAACTCAGGAAATCAATTCCATTCAACAGGAGATGGTTGAAAGGGCTATGGTGAAGTGAACCGTCAAGACAGACTGCATCGATATTAGCGGGTCGGCACTTAAGTG
This sequence comes from Acanthosepion lycidas, assembly GCA_963932145.1. Lineage (NCBI taxonomy): Eukaryota > Metazoa > Mollusca > Cephalopoda > Sepiida > Sepiidae > Acanthosepion > Acanthosepion lycidas. The sequence goes on along the minus strand of OZ010577.1, from coordinate 92,850,227 downwards.
ATACAATTTTCAAAACCACATGAACCGCAATGGCATGTAATTTACTTATTATAAATACAAAGTTTTTTCTCTTATGATCATGTGTTTGTTTTTTTATTAACCATTGAAATCGAGCGAAATTTTCTGCCCCACTCTGTATCTATATTCGTCTATAGATAGATAGATAGATAGATAGATAGATAGATAGATAGATAGATAGATAGATAGACCGAGAGAAATAGAAAGTGAGACAAAACGATGGATAAAATGTTTGACAGATAGAGGGTAGAGATTAAGGAAAGTGAGAGAGAGGTTGGCCCACTGAATTAGTTGTAGACGAAGACATATGTGATAATAGAAAAAATGATGGATGATATTAATAAAGGGAGAGAGGGGATGGCCCACTGAATTAGTTGAATACGAAAATAGATAGATAGATAGATAGATAGATAGATAGATAGATAGATAGATAGATTGAACCAAGAGAAAAAGAAACCAACAAAAGATGATAGAAACAAAAATCAATGATAAAAATTAAGGACGAGAGAAAATGGGCTATAGATAGATAGATAGATAGATAGATAGATAGATCAGAACAGATCAGGATAGATAGATAGATAGATAGATAGATAGATAGATAGATAGATAGATAGATAGATAGATAGATTGAACCAAGAGAAAGAGAAAGCAACAAAAGATGATAGAAACAAAAATCAATGATAAAAATTAAGGAAGAGAGAGAATGGGCTACAGATAGATAGATAGATAGATAGATAGATAGATAGATAGATAATGAAGAAGCGGAGATAGATAGATAGATAGATAGATAGATAGATAGATAGATAGATAGATAGATAATGAAGAAGTGGAGATAGATAGATAGATAGATAGATAGATAGATAGATAGATAGATAATGAAGAAGCATAGATAGATAGATAGATAGATAGATAGATAGATAGATAGATAGATAGACAAAAACTACAAAGTTTTTTCTCTTATGATTATGTGTTTCTTTATTATTAACCATTGGAATCGGGTCAACGTTTCTGTCCCACCATATATATATATATATATATATGTATATATATGTGTGTGTGTGTGTGCGTGCGTGTGTGCGTGCGTGTGTGTGTGTGTGTGTGAGTATGTGATAAGATAAAGATAAATAGTAAACGTTTATCAATCTAACATGTTCCACGTGTATTAAAGCTACATCCGAGAATGATTTTAATTAGTTAATCATGTTTCATATGCATTCGACTTGTTAAACAAGCGTTAGCATAATTTATCAAGTCAAATGCCCATGACAGATAAATGGTTAAGGGAACGCGGCGGGCAACTACTTGATGAGCTTGTATGAATGGACGGCTGGTGCTAAAGGCTACAAGTGATAGAAAGTTATTGACTCATATTCAGCCACGTCCTGAAGGGACACGGCATATCGAAGAAAAAGAATGATGGAATTATTTGTTTTCATAGAGAAAATGTTCGGCATTTATTGAATAATGATGTTGAAATATGTAACTTTTTAATCTTAAAATATTTTTTTACTTAAAACTTTTTTGACGTAATTTTGTGACTTGATTTTTTGACTTAATTTTTTTTTTTAATTTTCAGAAAATTAGAGTGAACTGTTATTGATTTTTTAGACTTAATCGGAGTTTCCTTTCAAACCTTTTGTTTAAGGTGCTGTAGAAACTCATCATTTTTATTATCATTATTTCCCCTTCTGCGTCCTGGGTATGACTATAAACTACACCCGGCAGCAGGGTCTCTGATCTGGAAATTTTGAGGAGCGCGAAATCACCTCTTAAATGCTATTGTTCCTATGTCTACCTTGACCCGAGGTGATATCACCTGTTAGGGACCCAGCTATGGGCAACTAGTTAACCCCCAAATTGGGATCAAAACACTATGAAAATATAAAAATATATTTTTATAGCAAAAGTACTAGCAACACATTTTTATTTTAAAAAATATGCACAATACATTTCTGTGAGGAAAAAAATTACCAGGAATTTACTTTTTGTAAAGGAAATGCTCCCAAGAAAAATAAATTTCGACATTGAATGATCCATAAGGAGTTAATATACCGCTAAACAAATAAACAAAACAATTAACCCTTCTAATTATACGTGCGACCAATTTTTGTTCTTGTTGGAAATGTTCAAGTGATGTGCTTTCTGTTATTTAGCAAAAGCTATTTCTTTGAGATTTGGCAATGTCACTTTATACAGTCTGATGAATCATTGTCGTCTAAAGCAGTTATTCATTATAGATCAGTGAAAATGGTTGTATCTGTGTTCCAATAACTTGAACTTTAATGTGAATTAAGCTTAAGCGTCTAATGACTTTTGTTTCTTTTTCTTTCAGATTTAGCGGCCATTTCGGCGATATTATTTTTCAAACATAATTGCCATAACTTAAATAACATGATCCAATAGAAAAATAAATAAATGTTCACCAATAACACTAATTTATTTACTACTGACATTGATCCGACTTAACGAAACACACTTATATATAATCCGTCTTAATGAAACACCATTTATATAGGTGACAGTTTAGACATTTCTGAGAAGTTGGGCACCTTTAATATGAATGACTAGATTACTTAAACATATAACACTAGTTTTCAGGATAATATTTTGCATCTTACAAACAAATGTAACCCCGGCGTAAACTATCCTGCAATTAATTTCCGTATCTCTTACACGAAATTTGTTGGAATTGTTACACCGAAGTATTTGAAATGTCTTTTCTTTTAAATCAGTCACCCTTTCGGGTCGTAGGCACACCACATGTTTTCCAGGATGGATTTGAATTCAATTTTTTTCCTTCTGTTCTACTGTTTATCATTTATCCATAACTGATTTGAAGGGGGGAGATTCATACCTTTACCAAGAGTATTAGCACGTAAGTGAATGTAAAGAACTCGACTGGAATTGAAACTCAGCTCTCCGATTCCTCAAATCCAAGCCGCTATCCATTACTACACTTTGTTTCCGTTTAGAATTTATTCATTTTAAATTCTGAATTTTGATGGTGGATACCGAATATACTTCATCATTACACTCATCCAAATTCTAAAATCATAATTTCTGTTTGGAAAAATGTCTCCGGCTGCCAACTAATTCTAAATGGCGGAAATGGAGTGGAGAAAAGAAGTATATTCACACCCTTCCCAGGCGCGTTAGTATGACGTGAAAGCAAACAGACTTAACCGGCATTTGAACTCGGAGCATTGGTTGCTTGGTTGGCTTATTTAATGCTGAAATCTAAATATTTTGAATATAATTTTTATTCGTTCAACTACAGATGAAATACATTGTGTCTGTGTGTCTGTGTGTGTGTGTGTGTGTGTGTGTGTGTGTGTGTGTGTGTGTGTGTGTGTGTGTGTGTGTGTCCGGCTAAAACGAAAAAAACTACAATAATTACAACAAAATAAATATATATGGAAAAGCTCAGTATCGCCCGACCCACCTTTTTGTAAAAAAAATGAAAAATAAAAAAAAATTATAATCATCTGATTTGTATTTACGAAGATATCTTAAAATTAAAAATGCATAATAATTATATCAGAATGCATTCGAAATTCTCAGAATTAAAAAGTAAAGACGAACGGGAATAATTCTTACACCTGTTTGTTTTTACTTTTTTAATTCTGCTGATACTTTCGAAATGCTATATGTATTTTTAAAAGTTCTATTCTCTTGAATTTATTTCCATTTCTATAGTAAATAAAAGCGTAACTTTGAAAAAATGAATATTAAAACAACAAAGTAAATTTAAAATAAGAATATTAAATATTTGAAACAAAAATTGTCTAAACACAGCAAAATAAATTCCCGTAACTTTAATAGAACCAAATATTCCACGAACATATAAGTCATCTTTTTCAATATTTTCAATCGGGAATTTTTTAATTATCTATTTCTAATAGCAGGTTTACTTTAACTATACACATTTTGTTTTTATGCTTATGTTGTATGGATATTAATTATCTATCTATCTATACATATATAAATGGCTGTTGTCTGTATATGTGTGTATTATTGACTTATTAATATTTTTCGGCCATCTTATAGAATTTTTTTTTTATTCAGTCTTTAAAAAATAAACTTCATTGATTTTTGGATTGTAACTAACATAAAAAAGTAAATAATTTTCAATTAAATTTTATTAAATCAAGCCTTATTTTTTTTAAATTGATTGAATTAAAATATAGTTAAAATCGTAAGACAAATATTCAACAGGATTAATGCTGACCGTAACTCATGATTGTCTCTCTTAATTTTGATTTAACTAAAGTTTTTCTTTTCTTTTCAAATACAAATATAACTTGAAATTTAAACATAATGGATTTTCAAAACTAAATTCTCAATGTATCTTGCTTGCTACTACATTCTTGTGAAATTGTAATTAAATTCATTTATGAAGAAAAGTTTGCTTCTTTCACTTTCTTTAAAAAGAATATAACCACTAACGTAATGTTTAAAAGCAAAAATTTATTTACTCCAAAAATGTAAATTCTCCTCCAAAATAGATAATAAATAATTATTTTTCGAAAAAGTTAGGCTCGCTACAGTTTTTACTTGAAAAAATGATTAAATTAAATAAATTTAAATATTAATAATATATCTTTATTTACATTTTTATTAATAATAATTTTAAAAAAGATTAATGAACTTAGAT
>OZ010577.1:92835555-92840555 GCA_963932145.1 Acanthosepion lycidas | reverse complement strand
TGATGACCATGTCCTTGTCCATAGCGGCGAAAATAAACAAAAAATAAATAAAAATGTAAACACATTAATATATACATATTTTCATTTGAAATGGCTTGATATATAGAAATATAGATATAACTGCATTTTTATTTTATTTTGTTTATTTTTTTATTTTTTGCTAAAAGTTTCTTCTGTCACGTTTCTTGCTTGTAGATTTCTCTTCCGGTTTCTTGCTTCCAAATTCAAGTTTAATTTTCAAACATGTAAATGCAATGACAGATGTTATCTTCTGTTTTTTTTTTTAGTTCTCTCTTCATAATAATGATTTCTTTTTCTCATATTCACTTATATTCAGGAAAACGTTTTCCTGAAAAACTTATTTAAGATAAATATTTTATAAATTTCAATCGACAGCAGCGCTGGCTCCTGGGTCAATAGATGGCGAAAATTTCCTTATAATGAAATGGCTAATATTACCATTAACATGAATTTTTTGTTGATATAGATTCATTTGCTTCCAGTCAAGTCACAAAAATGCTATTCAAATAACTAATATACACATGAAAAAAAAAGGTCTCATCATTTTACAGTTGAAATTGATAGATGTAACCGAAAGTTCTATGCTAAAAGTTTCTTCTATCGCACTTCTCGCTTGTGGGATTCTTTTCCGGCATCTTGTTTTCCAGTCAACATCGATCTTCAAAAATTTAAATGCAATAACAATCATTATCTTATGTCTTCTTAATTCTTGTTCTCTTACTGTCCTCTTTACTAAATATTAGCGTTTTTTTCCTATTCTCTGACACTCAGTAAACCCCTTGTGTCCTAGTGGCTTTATTGCCTTCATTGGCTGAAATGTTCAGAAAAAAGGAAACGAAGAACATTAGTGATTTTTCTCGATGAAGGCCCATTGTTATGTAAACGTATGAAAAGATGAAGGTAATGAAATCGGAAGTTTATCCATATATCGATTATCTTCAAGCCCTTCAAACTGTTTCGGTTTTTTCAAAAGTTCTTGATTTGTCGGAACATTCGTCGAAGAATTTATGACATCAAAACGGAAACCGTCCTTTTATGATGGAATAAACAGGTAAAAAGTTGCAAAGCTAGGGAAAATAATTTAACGACTGAATAATGATGCTATGAATTTCGGTAAAGTAATGGATGTTGAAAGTTTCCTTATAATGAAATGGCTAAGATTACAGTTAACATGGATTTGCTGTTGGTATGGATTCGTTTGCTTTCAGTCAATTCACGAAAATGGCATTAAAATAACTAATGTACACATGACATAAAATTTGGTTGTGACTTTCAGTTCATTATAGGTACAGTTGCACGCACGCACATATATATATATATATATATATATATATATATATATATATATATATATATATATATATATATATATATATAAAGAGAGAGAGAGTGGGAGTAAATGAAAGAGATAGTGTGTGTGTATGAGGAAGAAAGAGAGAGATAGAAAAAAATCGCCATAATTCAGTAAATATCCCGTCTCCAAATTTGACCACATGAGCAAATATCAGAATAAAAGGAATCTATATAAAGTTCAGTTCAACAGAAAACAAAATATCTATCACATATCAGTATATTTATGGGTTTTAAATCACATTATTTATTGGTATTGAGAGGCGCCTCGCCAGTGATAGAGGATCATTTTTTTCAAATGCCTTTACGTGCGCATGCGTATAGAAAAATAGAAAAACCGGAAATACATTGAACAGTGAAGAGTTTTAATTCCGGTGCACGTCCACATGGGCGTCTTTTTTTGCTTAAAAACATGTTATTTGGTCTTTGAATGAATGATGAGTCTCAGTTCAGAATATACGAATGGAAACACACGTTTCCTTATTGTTAATATTTACACACTAAACGTGTTTGCCAATAAAAATAACCAGTAAAATTCCAGCAGATAATAAAGAAACGTAAAATGAATGGTAAAGTTAACTAGCTAGCTAGCTAGATAGATAGATAGATAGATATGAACAAAGCAGTATAGATAGATAGATAGATAGATAGATAGATAGATATGAACAAACCAGGATAGATAGATAGATAGATAGATAGATAGATAGATAGATAGATAGATATGAACAAACCAGTATAGATAGATAGATAGATAGATAGATAGATAGATAGATAGATATGAACAAACCAGTATAGATAGATAGATAGATAGATAGATAGATAGATAGATAGATATGAACAAACCAGGATAGATAGATAGATAGATAGATAGATATGAACAAACCAGGATAGATAGATAGATAGATAGATAGATAGATAGATACGACGCAAGTTCGAGTAATGCCATCACTTGATCCATCCTCATATTTGAGCAACATAGATGTAAAAATGCTAAAACGAAAAAAAGCGATACCTGAGCGTGAAGTATTTTTTTAAGTGTGGCATGACTTTGCACAAAACCAATCCTACTCTCTGAAAGCCAAATGCATTTTGACCTAAAATAAGGAACTATTCTACATCGGTAGATACGAACAAAAACCTTTTGCGTTTTCCTATCTAAAATTAGTTAACGAAAAGTAAGTGCATTAAAGGACACCTGCATACCAACATAGATAGATAGATAGATAGATAGATAGATAGATAGATAGATAGATAGATAGATAGATAGATATGAATATACTGAATAGATAGCTATAAGCATGCGTAGATATATAATAAACACTTTTATATAGATATGACTATATTGAGATAGATAGATAGATAGATAGATAGATAGATAGATAGAAAGACAGAAAGAAAGAAAGAAAGAAAGAAAGAATTGCTGGAAAAATATAGATTGATAGGAATACGTAGCTAAATGGATATTAATATACTGAATAGATAGATATAAACATGTATAGATATATAATGAATATTCTTAGATATGAATAGATCGAGTTAGATATTAGGTTGGTGCAAAAATAAAGTCGTTATCTCACATATTAACATATGTGAGAAAACGTCATTATTTTTGCACCAACCTAATAGATAGATATGTACTGAATACGGAATAGATAGCTATAAACATGCGTAGGTATTCAATGAACATTCTTAAATACATGTGAATATATTGAGATAAATTGATAAATAGATAGAAATAAAGGAAGAAAGAAAGAAAGAATTTATTGAAAAAATATAGATTGATATGCATAGATAGATATGAATATACTGAATAGATAGATATAAACATGTATAGATATATAATGAATATTCTTAGATATGAATAGATTGAGATAGATAGATAGATAGAAAGAAAGAAAGAAAGAAAGAAAGAAATGATATATATATATATATATATATATATGAATAGCTAGATAGATTGGCAGAAAGAAAGAATTGAATGAAAAAAGGTAGCTATGAATGTGCTATCCAATTAATCGTTAGAAGTTTCCAAATAATTTTTTTTGGTTTTATTGTTTTATTTTTTGCTTGCAAATGTTTCGTGATTCTCTAGCGGCTTTCTGTAAGAACTGATAGTGGATTAATTTTAAAATCCAGAGGATTCATTCTGTTGAAGTGATTTTTAATTATTGATCTGAGAAAACGATAAAAGTATATTCTTGTATTCTGTTGCATATTTTAAATGAGGCCTGGTGATCAGTCTCAAATGTTTTGCCCTACTTAATTTAGGACCCGACATATGCTGTTTGACACTTCCACGCTGGCACAACTCATTAATATTTCATAGATTAACAGATAGGTTTTTTTTAATAACTTCTGTCTGAAAGCGACTATCCCAAATCTGTGAGATAAAATTCTCACTTGGTCATTTCAGACGAGCATCAACGGAGTCGACTAACACAGATGGTAATCAGCGATCATTTTGCTATATCCAGGTTTGTTTTTTTGGGTTTTTTTTTTTTTTTTTTGTTAACTTTGGGAATCTCCTGAGTTATTAAAGGTTTCTTTTTATGAGTCAAATAATGTTTGCGATCTATTTCAAAGTTTCACACTTACAGTCTGACCATTTGAGACTTTGAAATTCAGGATAATACTTACAAAATGGCTACAATCCATCTACACAGAACGGCGTTTTTTGTTTGTTTTTTTTTTTGTCCAGCTCTCACAGATCATTCATAAAATAAACTTTTACTTCCCCTTAAATATTTATTCTACACACACACACACAGACATACACACACACATATATATATATATATATATATATATATATATATATATATATATATATATATATATATTCTCCGACTGACGCCAATGCCAATGCAGCCGAGTTTTGATCCTAGCGAGAGTCAACCGGATGTCTATCCACATTGATGAGCGAGAGAAAGTGTGAGTTTGTTAACAGTGACTAATACTACTACTAATGCAATACTCTTTGATAAAACGAATCGAGTTCTCTCAGTCACTGGCGTATTCTTCTAAAAATAAACACGCTTAAATTTCCATTCATCCCAGCCGTGCGCCAACGACTTAGAGGTGGATTCCCCGACTGACGCCAATTCAGCTAGGCAACTGGATGTCTAGCCACACTGATGACCTGTGACACAGCTAAACAGTCTGTTTGTGGATGACTATATATAATATGGGTAAAAGATTGTCACTTAACTGAGTGATGTTACCGTCAGCATCCCGAGTTTCATAGGCGGACCTGTTCGCCCACTCTATTGACTGATTTGTTTTTACGGCTTATCAACCAATTTTCAGGTTATTTAAAGCCAGAAAATATTTTTATATTTTAAGAGTTTGTTAAATAAAATAATAATTTACTGATACAAGTCCTATTAATTAATACATAGCTGAGTGGGTGGGGGGAAGAGCTGGATTCACACATCTTTTACACCAGCTGCGCACCCAGGATTACAGCGCTCAATATTCCGAAGTAGCTACCCATCAATTTGCTTAACTTTGGTGAGCATACGAGAACCTGTATTTCAATGTGAAATTGCTGTAAGCCTTATACGAGTGGTTCCAAACTTTTGGGGGTTCATGTCCTACCATTGCATCTATAAAACACTGATACTCCACCA
>OZ010577.1:92805555-92828055 GCA_963932145.1 Acanthosepion lycidas | reverse complement strand
TTGTTTTATGTATTTAGAATGTACAGCGCCGAGTTAGGCAATAGTCAGATAGGTTCTCCTTGAAGATAAGAGGATCGAAGGAAGATAAAAAAAAAGATTTTAAATAAAATTAATAAAAGAAGAGTTTAGCGTCAAAGAGAATGAGAGAAGGTAAAAGGAGCAGTAGAAGGTTTTATGGATTGGAGAAAAGGAAAATAAATAAATGAGCGGGAGACGAAGAATTGGCATAATGTACACACACACACACAAACGCATACAGATGCACACACACGCACACACACACACGTTGAAGAATGAAAGGGCACATCAATGATAGATTGAATGACAAAAGAATTAAAACCTCAATAATAAAAGAAATAAATAGAGAATACATAGGTAGGATAAAAGAAAGAAACAAACAAACAAACAAACAAAAAAGAATTAGAAAAAAAGAAAAAAGAAAGACGAAACAAATGTGAAAAATAAAAAGCGGAAGAAGTCTGGGCTTTTATTGTCCTTTCTTCTCACTGACATTTCTCATTTACTTTCACTCTTAGTAACCCATTACATCTTAGTGAAATTATAGCCTTACCTGGGGTGAAATGATTGAACAAATAGAAAGTAAAAGAAGGGAAATGCAAAGAAAGAAAAAAGGATGAAATACATTGTGAGAAATGGAAAGAAAGGAAGAATGAAAGAACGAAAATAGATATATAGTAGGAAAGAAGGAGACATGCATGAAAAAAAAAGATGGGTGAAAAGAAAGAAAGAAAAAAGAATAAAAGAAAGAAAGGAGACGTGTGAAAAGAAAAAGAAGGAGGAAAAGGAGACGTGAAAAGAAAGAAGTTTGAAAAGAAAGAAGTTTGAAAAGAAAGAAAGAAAGAAAGAAAGAAAGAGAGGCGACGTACAAAAGGAAAAAAGGAAATGGCGACATGTGAAAAGAACGGCGACGTTTGAAAAGAAAGAAAGAAAGAAAGAAAGAAAGAAAGAAAGAAAGAAAGAAAACTAGCATTTGGGAGTTAAGTGTCAAAGAAAGAAAGAAATTTCCTTCTTGGCAATTAATATACTACATAGATATCTCTTGCCAGGTTCGGTGGTGAGTGAGACTGGTAAATTTGTATCTGCATTCTAGCAAACAAATTATGAAAAGAGAAATTATTGTCTTACTCACTTCCTGTAAAAATGCTGCTTATAATGTGTGTATTTAGTATGGTTGGCCGCCTATTTCCTCTAAGGTGTCGAGATAATCCCTACTTTAGTTGCCAGCTTAGGCACATTTGTGTTCTTCAACACCCTGATAGTCAACCTGTGGTTTACACTAAAAATATTTTGAGCGAACCGTAGTTAAAGTTTCTGGGAAAGGGTGCATAATTTGTCACGCATAATTTGGCGTGATCACTAGTTTGAACAAGGTCAGTAGACTCATCACGAAGATTTCTGACATTTTACTAGCTTCAACGAGTTTCGTCTACCCAATTTCATTCACAAGGTTCTCAGGCCCTTGCCAACTGTTCACACACGCCAGGATCATCTCCCCAGTCCGATATTATCGAGTTCACCTCCTTGATAACTGACCCTGGTGTAATTCATTAAAACCAGAATATATGAATAATTTATAATGAAAGATTATGAGCAACAGCCCAAAGATAGTCCATAAGATCTTGTCGGTTTTCACGATCATTAACTATATTTTTAAGCCTTTCATCACGATTTTTTTTTCCATTTTGGACAAGACTCTTCTTTCATATTCGTTTTCTACGTGCTTCTGCTCTTTTTGAAACTCTCCAATAATGCGATAAACACCGACATGAGCATTGCCTACTAAATTTTTCCATCGCCTGTGCCATATTCTGCTTTTATATTTTTTTTAATGAATTTTGGATGTTTCGAATGTATAAACACTATTTAAACGCTATTTTATAAATGTATAGGAATAAATGTATTTCCATTTTATTTTTTTTCTCAATTTCCCCCAATGACTATTTTTCGAGATTCTGATCTTTAAGGATTTTAAATTTCGGGATTTTGATCTATCGGAATTTTAACACATATAGGATTTCAAATTTCAGGATTTGAACATTCGAGATTTTAAGATTCGGGATTATGATCGGCACCCCAATATATATATATATATATATATATATATATATATATATATATTAGACATAATAATTTGTTCACTAGCTCAGTTACTAAATCTACTTTCAAAATCTGAGAGAACGTTAACTTTAGAAGTCATAACGGAATTTACCTCCTAGAATTCACGCTATGCCAGAAACTATAGGTAGGGAAATCTGAATGGACCTTTCACTATAGAATTAATAATTATCGCAATCGAATTAAGTCGGCTCACAGTGAAAGATTATTACCTGAAGAACAACATTCCCGCCTAGAAAAACATGATTTTAAAAGCTGTGTAAAATTCACTATAATTGAAATAGAAAAATACTAGAGGAACATGAAGACAAATGGATTTTGCGCCTCAAAATACTTCCTCCGGATGGGCTTAACCACAAATTTAACAACGCAGACAGTATTAGTATTAGGGTGTTGCAAAAACAATGTCGTTTTCTCACATATGTTACTATGTGAGAAAACGACATTACTTTTGCACCAACCTAATATATAACCCCATAAGTCAACCTCTACCCACATTTATCACCCACAAAAAACAGAAATGCTTGCAGTGTTGTTGAGATCTCACATTTATACACACTCTCACAAATATATATATATATATATATTTGAATAAAAACAGATCACTTTAAGGTTCCATGTAATAAGTTATTTCACCACAACCCCTTTAACAGGGCTATGGATCATCAGACTTTACTTCCAAAGGTTGAAATGAAAAATGAAAAGAAATTCACACGTTTTTGATGGACCTCATCAAGCATATGTAAAATTAACGAAGTGAGGAAGTAAGGTGGGAGAGAAGATAAGATATGAGTGGGTTAGGTGTACCATTTCAATTCCTTATTCTTAACCCCACTGTCTGTCGGCTAGACGTTGCTTAAGCCTAACGAGTCTTGTCTCTAGATATAGATGGGTAAGGGGTGAAACCCTAATAAATTAAAAACCTGTACTCGTGGAATGTAATTTATTAGGGTTGCTGTAGCTTCTTCCTTTAATGTCGTTTATTGAAGGTTATTTAAAGCCATAAAATATTTTCAGATTATAAGAATTCTTTTTTTTTTTTTTTTGTTCTTTTGTTTTTAAATAATAATGACTAGCAGTAGAGCCTGCCGTTGCCCGGGGATGTAACAGTAAGAGATAGATCAAGTATCGACCATCATAAAGAGTGAAAAATAAAATTGACAAAGATTATTGTTTAAGATTGACGGACACGCATGTCTTAATTAGTTTTGTTTTTTTGTTTTTTACGAATTGGTCAAACCCAAACTCAAACAAAAACATTGTTTTCAATCGTTATGAGTCTACCGATTGAATAGAATTTAATTATAAACAATTGTCTTGTAAATGGATTTTTTAAAGCATTCTGAATGTAAAAATAAAGAAAAAAGTGTGCAAGACAATAAGAAACACTACCTGCCAAAAAAAAGTGAAGTTTTGTTGAAATCGGTTGAAAAATGTAGGAAATCTGATCCAATATATAAACGTACAGACACACACACACAACCTGGGTTTTATAATAAGTATGATTTTAATGATACAAGTCTTACTAATTAACTCATAACTGGGGGAGACGAGGTGGATTCATATCTTTCCCAAAGGTATTTAGATGAAATTGACTCTAACGAACCCAACTGAAACTGGAACACGGTTCTCCGATTAACAATTTCGAAACACTATCCAATCCCCCGTCCGCACATCCAATCTTCCGGCACTGAGTATACCCAATAGATCATCTACCGAAGTACTGAGCTGTTCGTTCATTTAGGATGATAATCTAACGCAAACTTTCAGTAAATTTTTACATTCCATCATATTTGTTTGAAAATTGTTTCACGAACATATTGGAAACAAATTTGCTTTACCGAAATTCATAGCATCATTATTCAGTCGTTAAATTATTTTCCCTAGCTTTGCAACTTTTTACCTGTTTATTCCATCATAAAAGGACGGTTTCCGTTTTGATGTCATGAATTCTTCGACGAATGTTCCGACAAATCAAGAACTGTTGAAAAAACCGAAACAGTTTGAAGGGCTTGAAGATAATCGATATATGGATAAACTTCCGATTTCATTACCTTCATCTTTTCATACGTTTACATAACAATGAGCCTTCATCGAGAAAAATCACTAATGTTCTTCGTTTCCTTTTTTCTGAACATTTCAGCCAATGAAGGCAATAAAGCCACTAGGACACAAGGGGTTTACTGAGTGTCAGAGAATAGGAAAAAAACGCTAATATTTAGTAAAGAGGACAGTAAGAGAACAAGAATTAAGAAGACATAAGATAATGATTGTTATTGCATTTAAATTTTTGAAGATCGATGTTGACTGGAAAACAAGATGCCGGAAAAGAATCCCACAAGCGAGAAGTGCGATAGAAGAAACTTTTACCATAGAACTTTCAGTTACATCTATCAATTTCATCTGTAAAAAGATGAGACCTTTTTTTTTCATGTGTATATTAGTTATTTGAATAGCATTTTTGTGACTTGACTGGAAGCAAATGAATCTATATCAACAAAAAATTCATGTTAATGGTAATGTTAGCCATTTCATTATAAGGAAATTTTCGCCATCTATTGACCCAGGAGCCAGCGCTGCTGTCGATTGAAATTTATAAAATATTTATCTTAAATAAGTTTTTCAGGAATGTAAGTGAATATGAGAAAAAGAAATCATTAGAAGGGAGAACAATAAAAACAGGAATTAAGAAAACAGAAGGTAACTATTGCCATTGCATTTAAATTTTTGAAAATCAAAGTTGACACAAAATCAAGAAGCGAGTTCCACAATCAAGAAGTGCGACAGAATAAACTTTTAGCTTAGAGCTTACGTTTAGATCGAGACATTTCATCCGTAAAATAATGATACCTAGCCGCCTATCTTGCACTGTGCTTAAATTATAAAGCCTCGGTACCTATGAGGTAAGTTCGTCAAAACAATTATCATGAAAGTATTCACAGAAACGACACAGGGAAACTATGTTACAGCGATGTGAAATGTACAAAAAAATCAACAATACCTTCGCTCCCAAGAATGACTGTTCTCTTCTAATACTCCATTCAAACAAACAAGCTGCTTCCAACAGAGATGTGCAGGATCAGTTGTCCAGATTCAAGAATTTCGTACTAAAAATCCTTCATGAATCCAACCAAACATTTTCCCTGTCGATTCCTCTGAAGTCTAATTTTGAAGGTTCTTTCATGTCTAGCTATTAGTTTCTTGAATCTAGAATTCTTATAATGAAGCCATTTTTTTTTTACCTTCGACGATAATAGTAATGACAATATTAGTGAATACCTTACGTTGTGGGGCTCTTCCCTTTTTTACATAAGATGGACTCGTCCAAAGTATACTTATACTGACAGAGAGAATGCATGCGTTGATTTACGTCGAGATACAGTCTCGACGTCTGTCGAACTGTTTGCTTTGCCAGAGAGGAACCCGGATGAAGCTTTGCCGAAGGGCAAAGTTTCGTCCGGGGAGATAGATAGGCCCAGAACCCGTCTAGGCGAGTTCAAAGGGGATATTTTTGGCCGAGCGTACAGGCTCGGAGAAACCCACTTTCAACTCAGCCTTGTGCCACATATATTCCTCGTGACTGGAATATTAAATACTGAGATACCGTTTCTGACTTTGTGCGATGTCTGTCGAACTCTCTGCTTTGGCAGAGAGGAACCCGGGCGAAGCTTTGCCGAAGGTCAAAGTTTCGTCCGGGAGGTAGACAGTTCCCGAACCCGCTTATGCGGATTCAAAGGGGATATTTTTTGGCTGAGCCTACGGGCTCGGAGGAACCCACTTTAAACTCGGCCTTGTGCCACATATATTCCTCGTGGGTGGAATGTTAAATATTGAGATACAGTTTCTGTGTGCGACGTCTGTCGAATGAATAAGACGTCTGTCGAATGAATAAAACGTTAATAGACATCTTTTGTCTCTTTGAATTCAGTTCTTTTGTTCTCCCTCGGTTTCTTTAACTCTCAGAAAATTTGGATATTATTGACTTTATTGACTTTCTTGGGGTGAAAATTAGTGATTAAAAACTAGTATCTGTTCTCAGCATCTCTAATGGTAATGGTAACATTAGCTGTTTCCTTCTAAGGAAACATTCAGCAGTCATTGACCGACAACCAGAGGTACTCGAATGATTTTCTTCACACTCTGGCTTTCGTGCTAGGATCGAAGTGTAATGTCCGTTCCAAGCATCTCTAAAGTTAACGCTTATTAGTCAATTCCTTATAAGAAAACATTCAACATTGTCCTAGAAGCCAATGCGACCGATGGTTAAAATTTATCACACCTTTCTACTGAAATATTTTTTTCGGGAAGGTAAATGTCTTTAGTTTACTTGTTGTTATCGCTTTCCGCAAAATTGATCGAAGTTTCTTTCCTAACCTTTTGTTTGAAATAGTGTGGAGTATCAACAACTTGATCATGTCATTAATTTCTTGAGTGGCATACGCTATCTATTATAGTTGTTGCTGATTTTCAATGCCCTCATGTGATTTTTTTTTCTGTTATTTGGTGCAATTTTGTTTGTGATTCTGTAGCACCAGTCCTCGGATTTCATAGAAGAATGGCCTTCGCTATCTTCAGTGACTATCTTGCATAAAATCACTTATGACTATCGAGTAAGAAAAGGATGACAAATGTTTAAATTCTGATCAGTGTTCCTTGATACAGGTACCCCCGAAAGTCATGTTCCTAAATTCCGATGATTTTTTTAGGCTTCGACACAATATACTGATTTCACAAACAATAAGAACCCGAGTAAACTTGAAAGTGACTTCAAAACTGTCGCTAACGTTTTACAAAAGAGGATTATGACAGATTCTGCAGTAACGTCTGTACTATGACGGTATTAAAATTCATTTGTCTGTCGATATTTCTGAGATGAGGTATTATGTACACTTTTTTCATTATTCTGACTACTGTCATCATCTTTGTTGCCATATTTATCACAAAGTTTCGGCCGATGTACTCTCCGGCGTTCTTCAGGTGGTTGGAATCCTTTATTTCGTTCGCTGGGGTAGACACATAGCACAGTGGATGAAGGTATTGGTTAGATTCAGTGACAGGTCCCAAAGAGTTGTGAGTTCAATACCTGGTTAAGGCAGTGGAGAACTTAGAGAGGGGAATTAACAGGCGATAACTGATAACTGACCTCCATTAGACACGGCACCTGGAAATAGAACAGCCTATCCCAATGAGTGAAATAAAGGGTTCATTTCGATATTCCAACCACCTGAAGAATGTCGGAGCGAACAAAGGCCGAAACGTTGTGATAAATATGGCAAGAAATATGAGGACAATAGTCCGAATAATGTAAATAGTGTAAAATTCATTTATATATATATATATATATATATATATATATATATATATATATATATATATATATATATGGTTACTTAGGGTTACATCTAGCTCCTTCAATAGTAAAATAGTGAGACATTGTTGCCAATAATATAGTACGCGTAAATTCAAATTCATGCAGGCGAAATTCCAAGAAGAAACGCTCATCAAAGCTTAAAATATTTATAGAAAAGAAGCGGTAATGGAAAAATGGCTGCAGTCAAGATGCTAGGCCAGGAACGATTATATTACAGACCATTCTTTGGATTTTGTCAAGAATCTCGAGATATATAGCAGGAACACCAGATCAGATATGATAGTAATCTTCGATGCATGAACGAATAGTAGATTTATAAATGTGTAATATGGGTTCTGACGAGAAAAAATTGCCTGTTACTGTGAATCACCTTGCCTAGCAGTAGACCTAGCAGTTGATTCAGTATGATATTTACACTTCCTGTCAGTGGAAAATGTGAGATGAAGAAGGCACACTGAGTTACTGATAGAATGCTGAAAATATTCTCTATAGTGATGATATGATAGCAATTTGGTTTTGGTGTCGTTAAAATTTAAAAGCCATTCCTTGTCCCAATTAACCACTGATCTGAGGTAATTTTCAAAAGCAGCTGCCAGTTTTATTTTGTCGGGCATATCGGAATTGCTACGAGGTTTAAATTCAAGTTTTTTGAACAGCATATCAACCAGGACATTTAATGCCGAAACTTAATTTTCTTGAGAGATTTGAAGTAAATAAAATACGATATATGCTATTCTGCTTTCACAATTGAATACATGGGATTTTATATTCAGCTTTTATGCATATACATGTTTGTGTGTAATTGATTACTAGAGGTAATGATATGTGTGTTTTATGTTGTAACTTTGTTGAAGTTATATTTTGGAATACATTGTGATTTCTTTAAGAAATTGTAGGATATTATGTAGATTAATGGCAAGAGAGAGTTCTTTCATAGCGGTTGGTTGGTTGGTTTATTTCATTTAGCAGCACCTCAACCTATATGAGCTATTCAATATCGATATCCAAATAGCTTGAACACAATTGTACAGCTTCAACTGAACATATTTTGAACACAATTGTATACCTTCATCTACAGATAAAATATATTGTTGATAATTCTACTGTAAAATACTTTCTGGTCAATTTATTAGGTTGGTGCAAAAATAATGTCGTTTTCTCACATATGTGAGAAAACGACATTATTTTTGCACCAACCAAATACTATAAATATGCACTGTTGGTAATTTCAGTATAAAAATGTATTTTTTATACTTTCATAGTGTTTTTTTTTTTTGGTTTTGTTTTTTTTTTTTGTTTTTTTTGTTGTTTTGTTTTGTTTGGGAGTTAAATATTTGCCCATAACTTGGACCCTAACAGGTGCTAACACTCCAGGTCAAGTTGGATCTGGGAACAACAGCAATTAAAATGTGGTTTCATGTTCTGCAAAAGCTCTAATTTGCCAATCAGAGGTCTTGCTGCTGGATGTAGTTTACCATTATACCCAGGACAGAACTTGGGCACATCGGCGTGGTGTAATGGTTAGCAAGCTTGTCTCGCTAAAGCAGTTACGACTGAATAGTAAGTTTGTTCCTCATTGGGTGCCCCATACTTTTGGCCTTGTGCCACATCTAAGGAACGCTTAGAAAATCAATACCTAGGGCTGAACTTGCTACGGATGTAAAAATTGACCAAAATCTTTCGGCTAAGCTATTCGACATTGTCAGGGATTTTTGTTATATTAGAAATGGTGTGTAAGGTGCTCTTTTAGACGGTATAAAAGATATTGAAGGTAGATACCTTCTTAATTTCTAAATACGGCCAGTACATTGTAGCCGTATTCATAATTCATGTTTTTCAGGGGGGGTTCGTTTTAGTCTCTAATAAGGACTTACAACACTTTAAAAAATTTGCTGTTAGGAATATGTATCTTATTTATTTTCTCGGCGAGTATGTTCTGTATTGCGATTCTCTGTTGGTGTAAATACGTCTAGAATCAGGTGCCTTTACAGGCTGCAGTTGGCGTTTCCAAGGTAATTATTTTAGTGTTTCTTTTCGTCGAGAATGCAATTCACTCTGGGCTATTTAAATTTATAAATGATGTTATCCTGATATAGTTTTGATTTCGTAGACGAGGTGTCATTTCTGATAATATAGATAAATAGTTGTATTTTTTTTTTAATTTTACGTAAATTGCTAACTGCTTAGCCGAAACCCTACGAAATCGACAATGATCTTTTTACATAAATTAATTCCAGAATAGAAAACAAAATAAAAAAAACAAACTATACTCAACACTAGCGCCTTGTCACTCTTGTTCAATCTTTCTCTGTGAATGAACAGACGATGCGCGTACAAGAAAGACATCACTCGCTTTGAAACACCCCACCTTACCTCAGCTTGACCTCTCCCTGAAGGAGACTGATATGTGGATATAAATTAACTCTGAGGCCCCTTATTGAAAATCGCCCTAGCTGTTTCCATAGTAACGAAGGACAATGCTTATAACGATACGTATACTTACAAATTGATTATTCCGAAATTTTCGCTTGAGGATGAAACGGTGCTTGTTACTTTAATTCAATTTAATTTTAATAATTATATTGATGGTTTCGTCTCTCGTTTTTGAAACATGAGAACTCTTATGTAGCGAAGGAATCATATTTTTTTAAAAATTATTATAATCTAAGCTCTACTTCTGTATGGGGCACTGTTTTTTAAAAATAAGAACAAAAATACTAAAGAACCCTGGATTATTTACCTAACGTGCTCTTTCCGATTTTTCTACATACCTGCATACACACACACACACACACACACACACACACACACACACACACACACACACACACATATATATATATATATATATATATATATATATATAAAGAGTTGACAGATTCAAAATGTGTGGTTTGTCTGACACAAGCCTTCACTTGAAAAAAATCTTTGTATTGGTTTTCTGACAAGTACATCTAATTAGTTCCACACATATCCGACTACTACGAAAACCTGAATGAAACAACATTAGCTTCATCTTGGCACTTGGAATGTACGAACTCTCCAGGACAGCAACTCAGCACCAGAAAGAAAAAACATCTCAGGTCGCATTGAAGCTAAAGAAGTACAACATTGATATAGCTGCACTGAGAAGTAAGCATCAGTAGACTACATAAAACGAGAAAACAAAATAAAACATCTAACAGTGTTCCTGCTTCACATGGATACAATACATTCTCCTGTACTCTTTGTGGTCTTTTGTGTAATTCTCGAGCCGATCTCAAAAGTCATGCCCGTCATAGGCATACAGATAATTATTTCGTGGTCGTCCGAACAACATACATCGAACTCGATGGGAGAGTCCATCATATATATATATATATATATATATATATATATATATATATATATATATACACATGAAATATGTGGTGCAGTTCAATTTATATTACAATGAATCATTCATACAAAAAGTAGATTAGTAAAGTTAACGATATAAAATGGCGAAATCCCTTCGCTAACAAAATTTTAAAGATGCATTAACCTACAAATCACTCGATAAATGGTACGATCCTTGTTTTTAAAAATTATAAGCTGTATGAGGTCTTTCTTTAATACGCAAGTACTTTCAACTGTACATTCAGCCATCTTCACGCATGGAAATTATTTTGTTTTTTGGTAAAATGCAGGTAGCATTCGAGACGAAAAAATATAATGAGAATCGAAATATGAAAAAAAAAAATATTTCGATTCGCATTATATTTTTTTTAATTTTAAAATTCGCAGGATTTTTTAAATTGTAAATGGTCATTTACTAAAGGTATCTTAATTCCAATTTTAAAGTATGTATATATATATATATATATATATATATATATATATATATATATATATATATATTTCATTAAAAACGACAGGCAAGTTACTATGGTTAACCTTTTTTTATTTAATTTTTCTTGTGTTTGAAGAAGTGATTTCTTTTTTGAACAAAGTGTGTAGAAACTGTTCAAATGTTCTATAGTTCCGTGCTCTTTCAGCTATACTTTTAGCCATTATCAAGGATGATTTTATTTTTTCAGTTTGAGTGTGTGTGTTACGTGTATGTTGTTAATGTGTTATAGAGATATTTTATTTTACGGACACGTTTAGCACATCGTGGCTTTGTTCGTAGTTAATATTGTTAAGAGTTTGCTTTTTCCTTTTTATTATTATAGCTTCCATTATTTTTAATCTTTTCTGCAGGTGGATGAGGTTATTATATTTGTGTTTTCTACTTGCATCTTTCGAATGGAGTCTGGTAAGTTTGTGTGCGTGTGTGTTTAAATGGGTTCTAATAGAGCTATGATCAGATATATGTAACGTAAGGCGTCTGGATAGGCATGTAGTTGTTTGACCGATGTAATTATTTATGAATTCGGTTTGATCAGGAGCACAGTTCCTTAAGGGGCATTTGAACTCATTTGGATAGTTTCTACACACTCTGTGTCACAAAAGGAAAGCACTTGTTTGAACGCAAGAAACATTCAATAGAAAACTTAACCGTAGTACCTTGTCTGTCGTTTTAATGAAACGTGCATAATTGAAAGATTGCTGCCTAAATACACAATATTTACATATGTGTGTGTGTGCATGTGTGTGTGTGTGCTGAACGAATTTACAATGACTGTGGTCTTTCAATTATAGATTCTTTCGAGACACTCTTTGTCATGAATTTCTTCTTTCGAGAATTATTTAACATCGTGATATTTATTTATAAGTAATCTTAAGAGAAGCGGGTTATGTCAAATAAACTATGTATACCCGTTCTTTCTGCATTCGTATCAGCTCGGAAGATCTCTTTACATGTCAGACCTGTCCATTTTTTTCGATGACGTTGCATGTCATTAAATGGGATTGTATTTATACGCTTTAGCGCCCTCCCGACAAAACTCGACTCTTTATTATTCATTATATATTTGTAATCTCTTATTTATTCGCGCATGCTCTATTCAGTCTTGTTATCCTTGTTGGCCATGTTGGCGTACTCATTGCTAATATAAATATAGACTGGCTTAAACAACTCCTGCTGCTTGCTCCCCTTTTCACCAAACACAGTTCAGTTCAGTTTGGAGGGACACGTTCGGGCTCTAATATATTTGTTTCAAATCAGTCAAAGGGTAGAGTCGAAAAAATCTTTTCGACGTAAATTCTAGCTACTCTGTCTGTCAAGTAGCGACCCCTAGTAAAACTATTTGGAAGTATTTTATTTCATATTTCAGAAGATAAAATTGGAATGTTTTGTCCTCGGAATAAGTCTGTGTTAGAGTTTTATATATATATATATATATATATATATATATATATATATATATATATATATATATATATATCAGTGTAAAAGACAATAGGAAAACTGTAATAGTTGCCGACGCGTTTCGTTCGATGCGTACTTTTTCAAGGTGAAACGAAATTTCGTTTCGCTTTGAAAAAGTCCACATCGGACGAAACGCGTCGGCAACTATTACAGTTTTCCTATTGTCTTTTACATTTATAAATATTGTCTCTTTTTCTACAGGTTAACTCTGAGAAATTTTGCATGTATATATATATATATATATATATATATATATATATATATATATATATATATATATATAGAGAGAGAGAGAGAGAGAGAGAGAGAGATGTTGTTATCATGTCTCATGAATGTTTATTATTTTTCACACATATAATAGTTGGAATATAATATGAAAGTGTTTGCTTATATACACGGATTGCTATAAGAATGTGTACCGTAATCAAATACTCAATTTGTTATTAAAAATGCTGTAAAGACAGAAAAAAAGATCGCAGCTCAATAATATCTTGTCTAATTTTAATGAAATTTGGCACTGCCGTTGGCAAGAGTCAATGTAAAAGATGCTCCTAAACTGGTTCATGTGCTATGGTTATTTTCGAAGTGTAGCTTAAATGTGGCACAAGTTCGAAAGTATGGGTCGTCCAGTGAGGATCTAACTCACTACTCAGTCGTATGGTTGGCGAAGTATGTATTGTTTAAGGTGTACCTCGTGAACACGCACATATACAAAATTAAATATTTAGCATTATATAGATATATATTACTATAAAATTATTATCACTTTGATGGACCATATAGTTTCGTAGCGTTTGTAGCCGCAAACTTTTGCTGTTTTAGACATTAAATGTGGCCACCAAACTGATTGGATGGGCCAGCTGTTTCGCTGATTTCAGCGCCTTTGCAGTTTTTTTGTTTTTTGTTTTTAAATTTTCAGTTGTCTTTCTCCTAGACTGGTTGCCAACCAAAGCTAGTGAGTCAAGTCTGTCCTGCTATTTAGACCAGAGCCGGGCGTAGGAGAGGAGAGGAGATCAGTGAATACTTTTCTCAAGAGTTTTTCAGCGAAAGTGGACGCATCGAGATCCGGTGATATCAGAATCCGGTACGACAATCCCATTTTTTTCCACACTCATTCCATGTATATTTTTTAACTTCTGAAATATTATTCAATCATCCACCCGACCGACCAGACTATCGGATGCCAATTCAGTTCCACCATTTTGCTGTTTTTTTTTTTTTGGGGGGGGGGGTTAACCATTACGTGTCGTACTTCCTTTAACTGGATGGGTAGGCTGTTGCGGCAGATCCAGCCGTCGCAAGTTTCGAATTTCAAGTTTTCCTTATACTTGATTGGTTAGTAAGCAGTTCTAGAAAGCACAGTCTATACTGATATTTAATCCATAGCTGTGGATTATTATATAAATAGTATATAAATAATATGTATGCACTATTCATGAATAAATTTGAAATATTTACTATTAAGTACAAAATATAGCAAGCATATTACATCATTCAGAGCCTTGTTATAATTAGCCAATGTGTTATTTCATTTTTAATATTGTATTTAGTGACCATTTGTCTGTTTATTAAATTCATGAGTATAGCTTCCGCTGTCCATGCGAAAGAATATCAGTTAAATAGAAAAGTAAATATACAAGTTAAATTGGAAAATCTGAATGCATTATCTTCTTCCCCTTCTTCCTACTCTTCTTCTTCTTCTTCTTTCTTTTTCTCCTTCTTCGTCCTCTTCTTCTTCCCATTCTTCATCTCCGTTCTATTATTATTATTATTATTATTATTATTATTATCGTTATTTTTATTATTATTATTATTATTATTATTATTATTATTATTATTATTCCTCTTCTTTTTTTCTTCTTGAAAACTCCCTTCCCCTTATTATCACTGCATATATTCAAACAGTTGCCTCCATATTTGTTTTTCTTATGACATTTCAACTGAGAACAGTCTACCCCCGAACATTAAATAAAGGGTTCTATTCAGAATACCCTGCTGGTCACCCAGATCCATATGCAGCTGAGCAAGGCCGTGGTATTTTTTTTTATCCTTCTGTAGAACCACATTTTTGTTATTTTCTCTTCATCTGTGAAGAGATTGTCCAGCATTCACTTCCATATAGAAGGAGATTTATATTACATAACACTTCAGCACTCTTTGTGTCTAACGAAATTTCCTCATTTTTTAATTTGTTTTTGTTTTGTTTTTGTTTTTTTTGTCATACTTTGCTTAGGTTTTGGAATGTTGATTTTCAAAGCATAGTTTCTTCTCCGAAAAGTAAACAAAGCAATTAATATAATTAAAGAATTTTTTTTTTAATTCAGCACATTTTTTTGCGCTCCAAACGTTATTTTTTAGTGTTTATCCGTATTTGAGTAGACGCTATGCTTTTTAAAACTTTTTTATTTCGTCTACTCTCAGTTGAGAGAATTTATTAAAGAAAATGTGCCTTCCGGCAGGATTCGAACCGGGATTACTCTTTAGAAAGAGAAGAAGAAGAAGAAGAAGAAGAAGAAGAAGAAGAAGAAGAAGAAGAAGAAGAAGAAGAAGAAGAAGGATGGAGAATTAAAAAAAGAAGAATGGGAAGAGGGAGAAGAAGAAGAAGACAGACAGACAGACAATGAGTGGAATACATGGGATATGAAGGCATTGACAGAGCTTATTCTACTCAGAAGTGTGAGGTTACATGCTATATTTCAGACTATTTTAGCATGTTTTACTAATTTTTACCCTGTCTGTCTGCCTGTTTGTCTGTTTGTCTCTCTGTCTGCCTGCCTGTCTCTCTCTCTCTCTCTCCTTCTTACTCTCTCTCTCAGTTTGTGTATTCACGTAATACGTATATATGAAGTTGCGTTTCTGTGTATTTATTAATTTCTGTCAAAGGGAAATATCGTAAATGTTTCTCGTTGTTTTTCTAAGGGGTGGAGTACTCAGTTTTCAGATCGATGAAACGTAATACTTCAACCAGATGTGTTGCTTATAATGATTATTTATTTTTGGAATTTTCCATCTGCACTCAAGAGAAACTAAGGCTTGCATTTATAAAAACCTTTTCAGCACGTATCTGCATCAAACAGTAGACATTATTATTACTCACTTGAAAGCTTAAACACAGAAAGCAGTACTTCACTTTTTTTTCTGATATTTCGGAAAGAACCCAATGTTGACGACTTAACTCGCCTGAATTTCAAAGAATCCATATTTTTATTAACCAGTGACTCTTTCGAGCCAAAACAAAAAAATAAATAAATAAAAATAACTTCCTTATTTTCCGCCTGCATTTCTGAAATGAAGTGGGAAGTGTTTTAAAAGAGGATTGAAAATTCAACAACGACGTCTGAACGACGCGCATTGGAATAGCAAAAGATACATTCCAAAAGCTAATTGGGCACTTCAATATGATGTAATGGCCAACAAGCTTGCTCACTAGATCAGTTACGGCTGAACAGCGAGGTCGATCCTCAATGGGAGACCCATGCCTGTGGCACATTTAAGCTACGCTTAGAAAATCATTTTAAGACACCCTGACGTGATGTAAGGGTTTGATAGCTTGTCTCACTAGATCAATTACAAATAGCGAGTTCGGCCCTCACTGGGGGCCTCATGTTTTCGGCCTTCTGTCACATCTAAGCTACGCTTAGACAATCATTTTAATACACCTCGACGTGATGTAATGGTTAGCTAGCTTGTCTGGCTAGATCAGTTACGACTGAATAGTGACTTCAGTCCTAATTTGGGTGACCTATACTTTCGTCCTTGCACTAAAAGTAATGTTTCAAGTAATATATATATCAAGTAGAATGTATATATATATATATATATATATATATATATATATATATATATATATATATATATATACTATTTACATTATTAGGACTATTGTCCTCAATAATGTAAATAGTGTACATAATACCTCATCTCCGAAAAAATATATATTAGGTTGGTGCAAAAATAATGACGTAATAATATCGTTTTTTGACATATTTTTTAACGTCAAAAAACGACATTATTACGTCATTATTTTTGCACCAACCTAATATATATGTAAAGAGAGAGAGAGAAACTTATATTGAAACATGCAAGTCATCGCGACAAAAATGCATTTTTGTCGCGATGACTTGCATGTTCCAATGTAACAATTTATAAAATATTTATTGCTAGACTTCGTGTATTGAGCCCTTTTTAAAATTAATGTTATGAACGTTTAAATTTATATTCTTTTCGTTCTTTTACATTGTTGTGTGTTTGAGTATATATATATATATATATATATATATATATATATATATATATATATATATATATATATATATATATATATATATATATATATATATATAGTATAGAAAATTACCTTGCATATGATTACATCTCGCCTTTTGGTATCTTCAGGAGATGTCCTAACGCTTTATTTTATTAAAAATAAAAATTTATGAACATTATATATTTAAAAAAATAAATAAATGAATACGTACACGATGTGAGGTGTGGTAGAAATTGTAGAGAAGGAGGAGGAATGCAAAATTAAGTGCACTAGAAATTACTCGTGGATTAAATGAAATATACATACCTTCTTTAATATATATATATATATATATATATATATATATATATATATATATATATATATATATATATATATATATATATATATATATATATATATAATGAAATGGATTAAATCCGACAAATATGTAATACATTTTCTGTTTATATGTTATTTTTCTAGATACAATTAATTTAAGTAAATGCTGTGTTTTTAATCAAATAGATTATCGAATGTTCGAAACCATGTTTTTAAGCGAATTCATTATCGAAAAATAAACAGACAATATATGAAATAATTGTCGGACTTAATACATTTCATAATGTGTTGTCATTGTTTACGTTAAGATCCATTTCGTGAGCAGAAATGATCGATCGAGAAAAATCGTCGAAGATTGTGTGTTTATAAACAGTAATTTGGACATTGCTAACCTGACGCTTCTCTGGAGTTGAATGACGGTTTCCGTATATGAATACAGGTTCGATTCCAGTCGGAGAATGCATATTTTCTACGAAATTTTTACAGGTCTGTAAATATAATTAACACTGTTTAATTAAAAACAGAATATTTGCTTAAATAAATTATATCTATTTTTTTTCTTTTTCTCTCTTCTCTGGTCTGTTTATCTTTAAAAATATCTATCTATCTATCTGATAGATAGATAGATAGATAGATAGATAGATATGCGTGTGCGAACCTCGAGGCGGTGTAATGATTAGCAAGCTTGTCTCAATAGAACAATTATCCCTGAGTAGAGAGTTCGATTCTCACTGGGTGCTCCATATTTTCGAAATTGTGCCACATCTTAGCTACGATTGGAAATTCTCTCTCCATATATATATATATATATAATTTTTCTACAAACAAGTAGATAAAGGCACTAAGACTGGAGGAAGGGTAACTGAATCTTAGAGAATATGAGAAAAATACTGTTGATGTGAGGGAACATTAAAAGAACAAGAATTAAGAAGACAATGAATAACGATTGACTTTGCATTTAAACTTATGAAACTTTGACTGGGATGAAATAAGCTGAAAGAGAGTTCCACATGTGAGAAGTGAGATAGAAAAAACTGTTAGCATAGAGCATATGGTGACATCTCGCCATTTTTAGTAGAAAGCGATGAGACATTGCCCTCAGTCTCGCACTGCGCTTAAATTCATAATGGCTATTTACCATAGAAGAAAGTTCATCAAAACATTTGCAATTAAAGTATTTATAGTAAAGGCACAGAGAATCTAGATGCCGCCGGTGGGAAAGTGACTGAAAGTGAGATGCCAGGTCAGATCTAATAACATTGCAGATTCTTCTTTGGATTTTATCAAGAATATCTAAATATATAGCAGGAGCACCAGAACAAATGTGGCAGTAATATTCAAAGCAAGGACGAATGGTAGACTTATAACTATTTAAGATAGATTCTTGTGAGAAAAATTGTCTTAGCAGCAGACCTAGTAATTTACTTGATATAATCGTTCGACTTCATGTCAACGACGCAAAGAATGACTCTCCTAGAGGTTAGCATCAGCTATGCTGATAGAAGGCAGAAATGGTTCTCTAAGACGATTAAGGGAGAAGTTTCGTTTTGGAGATGCTAAAATTAGCCAGCCATTCTTTGCACCAGTTAACAACAGAAAGTATATCGTTTTTGAGATCGACTACCAATTTGACTTTATCAAACCTCTCAGACTTACTATTAAGACAGGAATAGATACCGAATTTAGAACTGATGTCATCAGGAAGATCGTTGATGAAAATTAGGAACAAGTTGGGTGCAAGAATAAAGCTCTTGGGAACGCCAGCATTAATGTAAAAGTGTGTGTGTATGCACCCGCGCGTGTGTGCCTAGTTGGAAAGAAAGTCTTGTCGCATTTGTAGATGTAAAAATAAAAACAATACGTCTTTGATCTTAACTAATATATTTATTCAACGTTATATGTCACCGCGTTATCAATAAAATAATTTAGCAAAATGTTGATCCCCCGGGCACAAACTTCTTCGGGTGTCGATGCAAGAAAACAATCTCTTCACAAATAAAAGAAAATGCAATGATTTGAAAAGATGTTGATCAGATGAAGCAAGGTCTGGAGTGTAAGAAGGAGAATACAAGCCATCTATATTTATTGCCTTTTCCTGGGTGACTCGGGCAATACGCGGGCATGCCTGTCACTGGATCTAACCAACGCCTTTAAAGGCGTTGGTTAGATCCAGTGACAGGACCCAAAGAGTGTGAGTTCAATACCCGGTTAAGGAAGTGGAGAACTTTCAGAGGGAAATTAACAGGAGATAACTGATAACTGACATCCATCAAACATGGCACGTGGAACTAGAACAGTCTACTCGAGTGAGCGAAATAAAGGTTTCAGTCCGTAATTCCAAACACCTGAAGAAGGCCGGAGCGTACAACGGCTGAAACGTTGTGATAAATATGGCGACAAAGATGAGGACAATAGTCCGAATAATGTAAATAATGTTAATATATGTTAATACTGTGATGTTAAGATATGATAATAACATATTTTTCTTCTGTGGTATACATATTCGAAGATAATGACATCATTATTAAATGATTGATTCATTTTTTTACGCTTTATTAACCCTTTGCAGATTATTTAAAGCCAGAAGATACTTTTAGATCATCAGGAATTTTTGTGATATGGCCGTAAGTTAGAAATCATTAAATAAAGTTTGGTTGCTTGATGGTGTAATGGTTCGAGGCACCGTGGTTGGCAACCAGTATAGGAGAAGGAAAACTTTGAATTCAAAACCGTATTTGTTTCTAGTGAAGCACATACTTCAACTGACACTATGGTCTGTTTCAGTATAGTAGCAGTATAAGCTACAGGTTGGCTCTGTGGGTGTTGAAAAGAAGAAAAAAAACGGTCCTGAGCAGATGGCCGTGCTCGAAAACGAGAAGACATGCTGAAAATAAGATATCATACATATTTCCAGTGTATCTTAAAGACGAAGCAGCTCCCGATGATTAAATGAATCGTGCGCCATCTTAAAAGATCAGAAAATGGTCAATCTTGGCTACTTTTTATCTCTATGAAATTTTCCATTTTCCTCTCGAAAATATACCCTCGGGATTTTCCCTACCTTTCTTCCTTTGTTCAATCTTCAGCGTATGTGTATTCTGTTTCGACATGGCGCCTGTGATCGTATCTCTCCACAGCTTCTCTTTTTATAGCTCTTAGCATTTCCCTTCTCTCTCCCATTCCTTTTTCTGTCATTCATCTATACAATCTCCTTACAGAGGTTATTCGTTGTTTTCCAATACAAAATGGAAGTGAACACCGAAATACTACACTAATCCTAATCCAGATATATCGCTCGATACGTAAACTTAGCAGGTTACCCGTAAGAAGTCATTTTTACGGGTAACCTGCTAAGTTTAGTTCGATATAAGCCCACACGTGGATAGGAAGATTGTGTGACGCCAAATTGAATGGATCTGTTTGGCTTGAAAATCAGTATTTAAAATCCTGTTTTTATTTTTTTTTTTATCTGTGCTCAAGTATTTCCCTGCTGTTTACCGTGGGAAAATACGCTATACCTTCAACCAGGAGGGTCGTCTGCTTCTTTTTCTTTCTTTTTCTTTCTTTTTAAACAGTTTATTTTTCTTTAATAATTACTAAAGATGTCAAGTTCAGAAACCAGATTTTAGTGGATGGCTGAGAAAACCGTAACTAAAAATATTACCGCTATATCTTTTTGTTGTTGCTGTTGTTTTTATCAAAGAGATTTCCGCAAATTATTTTTATGTAAACATTATAGAGACATTAACTATTGTTTCTAACTTGCATAAAGATTTTTTTGTTTATCAAAGGAAATTCTATCTTTTTCTCTTTCTGCTTTTATTCAGCTTTCATTCTTTTGATAATTGTTGGCTCCTTTTCTTTTCTTTCGTTCTTTTTTTCTTTGTAATTTCAATAATTATTTCTTTCTTTCCATTCTGCTTTCGTTATTTATTTCCTTCATACATTAGTTTTTTTTCTTTTCTTCCTAAATATTAATTCCTTCTACCTTTTTATTCGTGTTTTATTCCTGTAGTTTCTCTCATCTTATTTTCTTTCTTTTTTTTCCATCTGTTTTTACTTTCTTTTCATTTATTTATTTCCTTCGCTCTTTCAGCTTTTCTTTTGTTTGTTGTATTTTCTTTCTACCTATTCAGCCATTTTCTTCATATCCTTTCTATCTTTTGCCTTTCCTTTTTAATTATTCATTCGTTTTTACTTTATTTTCTTTCATTGTTCTTATTTAATTCGTTTTCTTTCTTTATTTTTTCATTCTTTAATTTTTTATCTTTCTTTTTTAACTCTTATTTCTCTCTCACTTGGTTTTTCTTTCTTTTCTCTTTCTTTCTTTCTTTCAATTTTTACTTATTTTCTTTTTGCCTTTTTTTATTGTTTTCCTTATTTTAATTTCATTTTTTATCATTCATTCTTTTCAATCTTTCTTTCTCTTTCAATCTTGATCTTTCTTTCCCATTTCTTCATTTTTAATCTTTCTTTTTTTTCTCTCTCTTTCATTCTGTTCTTTCTTCCTTCCGAGGCTTACGACCACATCACTTTCCCGTGCAATCACTGAGGTTAAGTAACATCGAGCCTGGTCAGTACCTTTCTGAATACCAGGTTCTGTAAGCTTGGATGTGTAGGTGGTCTAATGGATAAAGGCTCGAAATTGTTAATTGGAGAGCTGAATTACAATTTCAGTTGCTTCATTTAATTCACTTAGACGCAAATACCCTTGAGAAAAGTATGAATCTACCACTTCCCCTAGCCATGGGTTAATTAGTAATAGTATCAGTAAATCATTATTACCTCAAAAAATATTACAATATCAGAATGCTTTTAGGTTTTAAATAACCTACAATGGGTTGATAAACCTTGAAAAACGAATCTATCAATAATTCCTTCCTTTCCTTCCTCTTTTTTTTCATTTCTTTCTTTCTTTCTTTAATTTTTAATATTTCTTTTTAAATATTTCTTTTTTCTTTCTTTCTCTTTAATTTTTTGCTATCTCTTTTTAATCTTTCTTTATCTTTCAGTTTTATTTAAGTCTTTCTTTTTCCTTTTTTTCAAGCCTTAATTAATTTCTTTTTAATCGTT
>OZ010577.1:92788055-92800555 GCA_963932145.1 Acanthosepion lycidas | reverse complement strand
TCAGAGGACATGCAATAAGATTCAGACTTCTATGCTCATCTTCGTTGTTAAGCTCATGTTTCGATTTTTATACTTTCTTTCTTCAGATATATTCCTTCGTAATCATTAACCGTCAACGAAGTTTGAACAGAGCCCTTTATTTAACTCTTATCCAGTAAGCTGTACAGAGTTTAGTACAATATTACAAGGGTGGGACGCCCGATAAAAATCCAACTACCTGTAATAGTTATATTCCATGAAATTAGCATAGTAACCCCAAATTCTCGTTGAAGCGACAAAATTCTTATTTCTTGTAGGAATATGTGAAATATGTAAGTATTATTGCTTTGTTATTCAAACAAAATTGCACGCCTTGTTTTTTAAACGCGTGACATTTCGACCATTGTAACCTCAGGACTTCTTCAGAATGTATTCGTACTCAGAAAATCTCGTACTAAATTTAATTCTTAAGTAATAAATCGTACATTGTCTGACACAAGGTTACACGGGTTGTAAGTCTCAAAGTATCCATAATTGTTATAATCCATGAGATTATCACGTTTATCACAACTTGCTACTGAAGAAACGAAAGTCTTATTTTCTAGGCTGTACATAGTCTGGTTCAAGGCTACAAATGTGGTACACTCGATGAAGACCGAATTACCTAATCTATGAGATTTGCATGCTAGCGACAACATCCGGTTGAGTCGACACATGTTTTATTTTTAATAGATATGGAATCATCCTCATTATATGATTTGATATTTGGATCACGTGGTTCTTCTTAGTTGTTACGCTCATAACGTTTCGACCATTGTAACCTTAGATCTTCATCAGGTGTCTGCTTTCGTGCGCGGTAGAGTGTTCTCGTGCTCAGGAGATTCTTGATACAGGACGGTAAGTGCGACACTGAGAACTGTAGACGTATTGGGATGGCGAAGGACACATTCCAAAAGATGGGCAGAGTATTGCGAGGCAGGAGGATTTCTTTGGCAACAAAGAAAAGAATACGAAGCTGTTACGTGACATCTGTCCTTCTTTACAGCAGCGAATGTTGGACGATTTCCTCAAAGATGAAGAAGGGACTCGAGGCGACGAAGGAAGGATTCTAAAGATATCATGGACCGAGCATGTGAGCAACGATGAGGTCTTAGAAAGGTTGCAGACAAGAGGTTGCGAATAGAGGGAAATAGAGACAAGTGAAAGCAGCCCGTGACATATCTGGCGAGCTTGATAAGGAGCATGTCAGAACGTGGTTTAGAGGAGGAAGCAGAAGGAAGGAACTTGTTAAGAACTGCAAGGGATAGAAGGAGATAAAGAGACATGATCACCCAAGTCCTGAAAGGACATGGCACATAAAAAGAAAAAAGAAATCCTTAAACTTATTCCCCTTTGTTTTGCTTGTTTGTTTTGCTTGATTTTGTTTTGTTTGTCTTTTTCACTGAAACAGACGATATGACTTTTCAACACTACCAGCCCTAGGGATTAAACTCACAACTACTACGAAAGATGACATGTTGTTGTTTAAAACCAATGTTTTAATCCATCACGCTGTCATTAGGCTATTGGACTGATTAAATGGTTTAGAACGAAATTCTAAGAATGTTACCGAATACAAAATTAGGCAACTGAAGAAGGTCTCAGGGTGCAATGGTCGAAAAGCTTTGAGCATAAAAACAAGAATAATGCATTTTGCGTCCGAATAGCAAATCGTTTTGCTGCTGTTTGTGAAAAGCCGGATGGTAGAACCTCGAATCCTAAATTGATTTTATGACGCTACTCATTTGACACTCTTCTGACGATGATGTACTAGCAAAGATAAGATTAGAACTCATTTATGGTCTATAAAATACTCAAGAACATGAAAGAAATTATCAACATCTTTGGAATTCTTGTGAAGAGTAGAAAACCATTTAAATATAGCGGACGGCTTAGCTGGTAAGTATATGGAGTAAGATGAATCATTAGTTTTCATTTTTGTATTCGTCATTTGATGGCGTTACTTTTAGCCTCATTTCTAGCAGGGTACCTTCCGCCATTTTTATTCTATGCTTGAGTCATGTTCTGTAAGTATAAAGAATTTTTTTAACTTTAATAAACAGATGCTTTATCCATGATGATATGTGAGGTTAATGATTGTATCGTTTATGAGAAGTGAAAATAATCAGAATATATTGTATATTTCAAGCAGTTTATCTTTACTTGACATACAACGTAAGGAGAACGAAATATTTGGTGTTGCTTGATATACTGAAAGTGCGTCTATTTAAAACGCTGCATAAACTTTACTGTATGTACCAAATTACCCCAGTAAAAAAAATAAGAAGAATCACATCGAAATCCGAAGGCGCATTTGGGAAAGCGAAACATACCTTCCAAATACTAAGCAAAGTATTAAGAAAGAGGAAAATCTCGTTAGAAACAATAAAAATATCACTGAGCTGTTATATGTCCACTTTTTTACATGTCTTTTTTATTTGCCGTGTCCTTTCAGGATCTAGGCGATCATGGCTCTCCGCTTACCCAGATACCTTGTGGCTCTCAACAGGTTTTGTGTTTATGCCAACTCCCCCAGACAACGCTCCGTCATCCACCTGTCCAAGTCCACCAGGTATGTTATGCGCTGTTTTCCCCTGTCTCTTTTTCCCTCTATTCGTCCCGTGAGTGTCAGATTCTCCAGGCCTTCCTTTCCCATCACGTGTCCCAAAAATTTCATCGGCCTCTTCCTTATGTTTATGTATAAGTTTCTCCTTGCTTGCATCTTCTCCAGGACCTCATCGTTTCTCACATGTTCGGTCATGATATCCTTAGCATCCTTCTGTAGAACCACATCTCCGCCGCCTTGATTCTTTTCTTCATCCTTGAGGATACCGTTCAACATTCGCTGCCGTATAGGAGGACACATGTCATGTATCAACTCGGTACTCTTTTTTTTTTTTGTCACCATAGAAATCCTCCTGTTTTGCAGTACTCTGCCCAGCTTCTGGAACCCATCCTTGGCCATCCCAATCCATCTTCGGATCTCAGCGTCGCACCTACGGTCCTCCGTCAAAACACTTCCTAGATACTTAAACTTCCGCACGTTTGATTTTAGTGTCCCCGACCTGCAAATCGCATTTTGGGCTCATCCTTTTACTGATGACCATGCATTCTTTCTTCTTGTAGTTTATGGTCAGTCCTTTCTTCTCGCTGTCCTTCGCTACCTTCTGTAGGAGGTTATGAAGTTTCTTTTCCGTGTCTGCTATCAGTACCGTGTCATCTGCGTATCTTATGTTGGTAAGGTTGTGTCCGCCAATTATGAATCCTTGTGGGATCTCCAGTTCCTTCAGAATTGCCTCGGTGTATAGGTTGAATAAGTCCGGTGAAAAGACACAACCTTGCCTTACACCTCTTTCTATTTTTATATATTCGCTGAGCTCATTCTCGATGCGAATGCATGCCGCTTAATGCCAGTATCGGTCCTTGATCTTTCCCGAATATATCAAGATCGCAGTTCCTTGTGTCGTACTTTGTCAAATGCCTTTGCGAAGTCTATAAAACATAGATACACGTCATCCTGCATCTGTATTGCTCTTTTCGATAACATTCTAAGCATGAATATCGCATTCCTTGTTCCGGTGTCTTTTTGATATCGGTCCTCCTGTACGGCAGTGAACGCTGGGAAGTCTCAATACAGATTAAACTTAACCTGATAGAAGTATGGTTCTATAGAAGGATGCTAATTGATTGATTGTTTTCTACGGTTTATCAACCCTTTGAAAGGGAAAGGTATGAATCTCCATCTTCTTCTCCCAGATATTGGCTAATTATTAATACTTGAATCACTAAACCATTATTATATAAAAAAAAAAATTCTTACACTCTAAAATGTTTTCTGGCATTAAATAACTTTCAAAGGGTTGATTACCGCGTTAATGAATATAACGAACATGACAGGAATTAGAAAATCGCAGTCCGAAACATTATTAATCACACCACCGACATATCCAAGCTTACAGCGCCTCCAAGCGGTCACCCATTGAGGCACTGACCAGGTTCGACGTTTAACGTCAGTAATCGCACGGGAACTGGTATTTCAACATGATGGGACTGTAAGCTCCACCATGTGAGCAATGGCGAAGTTTTAGAGAAAATGGAAACAAAAAAACACTTACACTTAACGTAAGAAAAGCAGTTAAAATTTCTTGTTTACAGAATGAGGAGAGAGGGCTAAGAAAATTTGCCACTCACAGGACAAGGTGGATAGATGAAAGCTGTGAAAAAACTACTTAACGAGCTTGCGTAAGTAGTTGGCAGAACAGAGATTAGAAGAGATAACGAAAGACAACATTTATTAAGTGCTACAAAGGACAGGTAATTGTGGCGAGACATGATCGCCTACGTCCTGAATGAACATATCACATAAAAGAAGCAAATTCAGCGCAACTGATCTTTATGCCACTGACTAGGGGGTAGCATTTTTTATCTTTTTATTTCAAACATGCTTTTATATTATCTGTCTATATTTCCGAGCTGAGGTGTTATGTACACTATTTACATTATTCGCTATTTACAATTATTACATTATTTCCTTTGATTTAAATTAAATTTAAATTTGAACAAGGGAATGACTCTTATCCAAAATATAGAAAGGAGAAAGCCAGAAGATGGAGGTCACATCCGCAAGATCATTGAGCAATATTGAAATGCGTCTCTACAAATTATATCAATGATTTAAAATAAATTATCATTTTCTTACACGCTGCAAGGCGTGGGGGATTCAGCTTGTATTATTGTAAATCTTTAGGTTGGAATATTTTAAACGAACCAGTTAAACATTTTAAGATTTCAATTTAATCAAATTTACTCCCCTACTTTCTATATCTGTCTAAATTTCTGAGATAAGCTATTATGTACACTATTTACCTTGTTCGGACTATCATCCTCATCTTTGTTGCCATATTTATCACAACATTTAGGCTGTTGTACGCTCAGACCTTCTTCAGGTGGTTGGAATGTCGAACTTTATTTCGCTCACTGGGGTAGACTGTTCTAGTTCTCCGTGCCATGTCTAATGGATGTCAGTTATCAGTTATCTCCTGTTAATTCCGCTCTCCAAGTTCTCCACCGTACTATGTGTCCTCAAGGACACATGTCACAGTGGATAGAGGCGTTAGTTAGATCCAGTGACAGGACCCAAAGAGTGTGAGTTCAATCCTCGGTTAAGGCAGTGGAGAACTTGGAGAGGGGAATTAACAGGAACTAACTGATAACTGACATCCATTAGACATGGCACGTGGAACTAGAACAGTCTACCCCAGTGAGCAAAATAAAAGGTTCAGTTCGACATTCCAGTCACCGGAAGAAGGCTGGAGTGTACAACGGCCGAAACGTTGTCATAAATATAGCGACAAAGTTGAGGACAATAGTATACTTTTGTAGATCAGAACCGGTCCT
The DNA here is from genome assembly GCA_963932145.1 of Acanthosepion lycidas. Taxonomy (NCBI): domain Eukaryota; kingdom Metazoa; phylum Mollusca; class Cephalopoda; order Sepiida; family Sepiidae; genus Acanthosepion; species Acanthosepion lycidas. The sequence goes on along the minus strand of OZ010577.1, from coordinate 92,795,140 downwards.
GATTATTGTGGGTGCGTATCCGAGAGGTAAGAACATTAGTGTTCTGACTATAATACCCTGGTTCGAATCTCGTCATGGCTGCTTTATTCTTGATAATGTCGACCAGCGTGGAGCATAACCTCCGAACCACGCTTGTTAGTGAAATTTAGGATTTCTCAATTTTCCGTGAACTTAATTTTGATAAAACTTTTCCCAGATGGTTTGCACCATAGGACATCAGCTTTGTTAGGCATTCATTCTTTTCTTTAACATAGTTTTTTGTTGTTTTTTTTTTTCAGCTTAAGCTTCAGCTTCAGCTGTTATGGGATGGGCTTGGAATTTTTTTTTCTTTCAAAATCAATTCGCATATAAGCGAGAAATCCTAATAGCGTGGTTCGGTGCGTAACTAAGAATTCGCGTCACTTAAATATCGTGAATTAAATTTTTCACAAACTGTGCTAGCAAGTTAAAATCGTACACGTTAAAAAGTGCTCAATTTCAAGTAGAAAAACCAAACTTGCAGAGGGATTTACTATCTTAATAGATAAGAACGCTGACTGGAACACAACCACGGTTTCGACCGCCAACGTCTCATCAGGTGGTTTGTTCAGTACACATGTATATATGACAGTAAGTCAAAATTATACGCACTTTCGCCATATCTATATGTTTGTCCTACTGCCTATCCATTTTTATATTTATATATGCTCTATCCATGATCGTGAGCACTTTATAGCATACCTTAAAACTATATTTTTATCATATATATTTATTATTTATTATAATTTTTCATATAGACAAAAACAATTTACTCACAACAAAGATGTAACTTAAGTTTGGTTGGCTCTGACCAGTTGAAGTGCAAGTAAATGCACCGAAACGAAGTTGCATCTTTGTCGTCAGTAAATTGTTTTTGTCTATATGAAAATTTTTTAATAAATAACTATTGCTCTACTATCGGTATTGAGCTCTCTTTTCAATTAATGATGTGAATGTTAGAATTTATATATTATTTTCGTTCTCATTACATTCGGATTTATATATATATATATATATATATATATATATATATATATATATATATGTGTGTGTGTGTGTGTGTGTGTGTATATATATATATATATATATATATATATATATATATATATATATATTTATATATATATATATATATATATATATATATATATATAAACAGACCACTTTAAGCTTCCATTATAATAATTTATTTCACCAGAGCCCTTTTAAGGGACGCTGGATCATCAGATAACACTTCCAAAAATGAAATGAAAATTCACACTTTTGACGGGTAGTATCAAGTTTATGTAATTTAACAGAGAGGGTAGGGAGGAGTAGTGGGAGAGACATGGTTGAGTTTAGAGAGGGTTTATTTTAATATTTCTTTCAGTCATACTTAGTATTGGGGGAGGAGGGACCAGACCTTGGCCTATTTAAACGGTTATCTTAACGGAAGTGATATATTGAAATGAGAGGGGAGAAGAGCGAAAAAGAAAAAGAAAAAAGAAAGAAGGGGAAAAGAAAAAGAAAGACGCTGTAATTAGGTTTTACGTAGGAAGAAGGGGGTGGTATATTTTTAGCAATTTATGTAAAAAAATAGATTTTAATGTTTGATAGTAATTTAAATGTTAAAAAAAACGAAGAAATTAATTTTATGCTTGCTAGCAATTTAAATATTTAACAGTTTTACAAATAACTTAGGGCTTTAATATAACTTAAATACTGTATTTATTAACACATTCATAGAGAACACATTAAAAGAATTTTTAAAAATATAACAGTTTACTGATAGTAATCTTTTAATATTGTAAATGATTGTTATGGTAACATGTTTATCAGTTTGAATCTAATTCATGAATGTAATTTGTAACTATTTTTGAGCTCTCAGGATTTCATCGTGCTTGGGACTACCCATACGGATTACCAAGTTTTTCATAACATATATATATATATATATATATATATATATATATATATATATATATATGAAAATCAAATGCATACACAGTTCACTGAAGGAAAAAGCTTGCCTTTGGTTGTTTTATCAAACTGCGATAATTGTTTACTGCAGTACGATATTTTCTCGACAGATGGCATTACATTGGTGACACTTAGTCATAGAAATTTAAAATGCATGTGCAGCATTTCCACTGCACACTTTCGCCAACGTTCCCCAAATAGTAGCTCGCCGCACTAATAAATCTCTAGACAATTTTGAGCATCTCATGTCATTGTAGAGTCCAAAGGAAACTAATATTTATTTATTAATCTGGTGATGTCTGAATCAATGTAGCATTTCAATTATCTATACAACGTTTTCATTTCCTGAAGTGTGTATACATTTTTGATGGACTATATATATATATATATATATATATATATATATATATATATGCATACATATATATATATACACACTGGTTTTATATTCACATATATATATATATATATATATATATATATATATATATATGTTTCTATATTCACACGCACACAGTCAGTCAGTTATGTGCCATATGTGATATAGGCTTAGCCGATCATGTATCTTTCAATACATGACTGATGAGGCAGTTTATTTTTGTGTCCCCCCCCCCGCTGCAGGTTGTCCTATCTTTCTGCGGTAGCCAGTTACCATCCAAGGCTATAGAACCGGGTCTGTCCTGCTATTTACCCATAGCAGGAGGGAGAAGGATTCATACCTTTCCAAATGCTATTACTTTGTTGGCTAATGTAATGGATTAGACTGGATTTACACGAACACACACATACACACACGCACACACATATACGTAATTATATATATATAAGTATATATATATATGTGTGTTTGTGTGTGTGTGTTCTGCGTATATACTACACCTTCTCATAAACGCAAAGGCCACATAGTTTCAGGTGTACATTATGGGTTGATCTATGTACCTGGTTGTTCTTTCCAGTGTGAAAGGAAGTTTTTCATGCTAATATTTTTATTGTCGTAACAAATGTAATTCAAGCTTAGGAAAAAAAAATGCTGAAATATTTTGTTCAAAAACAAAAACCCAAATAAGGATCTCACCCATTCCCATGTACCAACCAGCTCCGGCATATATATATATATATATATATATATATATATATATATATATATATATATATATATATATATATATATATATCCCTCTCTCTCTCTCCCTTTATTTTTTTTTCTTAATATTAATATCAAAATTAGAGTATAACTGTCAGTTCGAGCCTCCACTAAGTAATTGCTTTTCATGGATGTTCAGCTTATAGTCGGAGAGATTATTAAGGATTTGCGAGAAATACAAAATATTTTTTTATTGAATATCCAGCACGTTTCCGGATATTTAGTTCATAAATTGTATTGGTCACAACACCACCACATTCTCTCGTCCGTTAACATGACACTGATCATAACTAAGTTCAATTTGTACTCATAACTATCAGCATATCAAAGGAAATTACACTAAGTCTATAGAAGACAAATCCGTGTAAAACATCAAGATCGTATATCGCAGCACTTGTAAACACCAGAAGTGAAAATAATGATATACTTAAAATGTAGATCACTCACAATACCTTAAACAAAAGCTTAAGACCAGGACACTCAGTACTCAGTCAGTTATGTGCCATGCGTGATGCACTCTTAGGCGATCATGTATCTTTTCGATACATGACTGACGAGGCAGATTTTTTCTGCAGTATGTTGCCATTTCTTTCTGCGTATAGAATGCTATAGAACCCGGTCTGACCTGCTCTTTAACTATAGCTGGAAGGAAAGAAAAGGATTCAGACATTTTCCAAAGATTTAGCACGTAAGTATTAACTCGTAAGTGAATGTAATGGATTCGACTAAAATTCGAACTCGGCTCTCCGATTCCTCAATCTGAGCCGCTATCTATACACCATACAGAGCGATAAATGGTGTTAGACGGGAAAAGCCTATTTTCCTGAAGAAATGTTTCAAGAGAAAACTGACAGTAAAGCTAAGTCATCGACCAATGAATGCGGAATATTTCCCTTTATATTCATGACTAATCTCACGATATATTTAATCACAGTTATCTGATTGATTTGTATTTTGTAGATTATCAACCCTTTCTGGATTAATTAAGGAGGAAACATATTTTGGATTATCGGAATGATTCTTCTTTTTCCGAATAAATAGTGCATTAGCAACTTTTTTTCCTAATCTGTAATACCTGTTATGGTAATTTACCCCCGCACGCACGGACTCACCCAACTATAAATAGGAGCAGGTACTGCCTTTTGGAGAGGGAATTTTCCAGCAGTCAGCTCTGACAGTTGGACCAAACATTCTTGCTGTAACACTCTCATTTGTATATGTTTATATTACTGTTTCTCTTAATATATTTGTTTAAGTCAATTCCTCTCTTTGTATCTTTATTTCTGGTCCCTAACAAGAACACAACAACACCAGAACTGCAGAAGGAAGTGGATTCATGCCTTTCCCAAGACTATTTATGCCTAAGTGAACCCAATGAACCAAACCTACTCTCCAACTGGTAAAAGTTACAAAACCCGCACATCCTTCTTAACAACTAACGAAAAAATCTTCTTATAAATCATACTAACGCAACGATACTTGCATTCGATAGATGTATATTTTGAATAAAATAACTTTTCCATGTGCTTTTTCTATAAATTCTTTCATGGTAATTGTTCTGATGAATTCTATTGTACCTAGATTTTATGAATATCAGCGCAATACTAGATTGGCGGAAAGGTCTCATCATCTTACAATTTGATATGGGAATTTACCCACGCACACATGAACATAGATCTTAGAGAGGTCACAAACAAGGAGGAGGCTTATACTTAACATCAGGAAGAGGCAGCTGAAGTTTCTGGGACACATAACGAGGAAGGAGGCCCTGGAGAATCTGATACTCACGGGTCGAATAAAGGAAAGAGAGAGACAAGGGAAAATAATGCATGACATACCTGGCGGACATAAGAAAGTGGATGACAACGTGGTCTAGGGGGAGGAATCAAAGGGAAGGAACTTGTTGAGAGCTGCAAAGGAGAGGAGGAGGTGGAGAGCCATGATCGTCTACGTCCTGAAAGGACATGGCACATAAAAAGAAAAGAAGTTCTTCATGTTTTGACTTTAACGAAAAATGGTTAATAGACAAGTTGTTGACCAAATATATATATATATATATATATATATATATATATAGTTGTATATTTAGGCAGCAATCATTCCTTTATGCATGTTTCATTAAAAACGACAGACAAGGTACTACAGTTAAGCTTTTTATTCAATTTTTCTTGTGTTCTAACAAAGGCTGTGTAAGAACTGTCCAAATGTTTTATATTTCCGAGCGCTTTCGGCTATACCTTTAGCCATTATCAAGGATGATTCCATTTTTCAGCTTAATTGAGTGTGTACATTCTGTGTATGTCTTAGTGTATGGTAGGGATGTTTTTAATTTCCAAATACAGTTAGCACATTGTGGCTTTGTTCGTAGTTAATATTGTTAAGAGTTGGCTTTTTCTTTTTTATTATTAAAGCTTCCATTATTTTTAGTCTCTTTTTGCAGGTGGATGCAGTTAATATATTTGTGTTTTCTACTAGTATGTTCCTAATGGAGTCGGGTAAATTTGTGTGTGTGTTTAAATGGGTTCTAATGGAGCTGTGATCCGATAGGTGTAACGTAAGACGTCTGGATAAGCATGTGGTTGTGTAACCGATGTAATTATTGATGAGTCTGGTTTGATCAGAAACACAGTTCCTTAAGGGGCATTTGAACTCATAGATAATGTTCATTCTTTGTAATTTTGACTTAGCTGGTGTGTTGTTATTTTTGATAATGGCTAAAGGTATAGCCGAAAGCGCGCGGAAATATAAAACATTTGGACAGTTCTTACACACCCTGTGTCCAGAAAAGAAAGCTCTTGTCAGAACACATGAAAAATTTAATAAAAAGCTTAACCATAGTACCTTGTCTGTCGTTTTTAATAAAACATGCATATATATATATATATATATATATATATATATATATATATATATATATATATATAATTTTGTTATGGTAATTTACCCACACACGCATGGACTCTACCAGCTATAAATAGTGGCAAGTACTGCTTTTTGAAGAGGCAATTTTTCTGTAATCAGCTCTGACAGTCGGATCAAACATCCTTTCTGTAACACTCCCGTTTGTATTACTGTTTCTGTTAGTATATTTCTTTAACTCAATTCCTCTCTCATGTCTTTATTTCTGGCTCTAACAAGGCCACAACACAATTGAATTTACTAAATGCAACCGTAAGTTCTATCATAACAGTTTCTTGTCACGCACTTCTCGCCGGTGGAAGTCTCTCCCGTCTTCTTGCTTTCCAGTCAACTTTGATCTTCAAAACTTTGAACGCAACGCCAATCGCTATCTTCTGTTGTTTAAATTCCTGCTCTTTCATTGTCCTCTCTCTTTAATAGTGTTTATCTTTTCCTCATATTCTCACTAAATGTCTGCTTCTTAGTGGCTTTATTGTCTTGAATGGGATGAAATGATAAACAGGAAACCCGTAAACAAAGCACTCTCGGCAGCCTGTAACGAAACATTTATAAATAAATTATTACTGCCGGAACACATACGCGCCCGCGTGCACACACAGACACACACAAAACACACACACACACGCACACACGCATATATATATATATATATATATATATATATATATATATATATATATATATGTATATATATATATATATATATATATATATATATATATATATATGTGTGTATATATATATATATATAAACAACAAATAAATATATATAGAACATTTCTAAAGAGCAATTTTTTCATTTATTAATCTGAGAGATTTTATTTTATTTTGAAGATAAAAAAACTGGGTATGGGGGGGGTGAGGAAAGTATAAAAAAGAAGAACGGGGGTCAAGGCATCAGAAGATGTCGATTGACATGATATTTAAAGTTTTGGAGATTATAGCTGTCAGGGAAGCAAGTAACAGGAAGGGAGTTCCAGTGTCGGGAAGTGCGAGAGAAGAAATTGTTGGAATAGAAGAGGCGGTTACATTTAACTATTTCGAC
>OZ010577.1:92715555-92785555 GCA_963932145.1 Acanthosepion lycidas | reverse complement strand
TCTTTCTTTCTCTCGTTCGCTTTTACTTTTCTTGTTTCTCTCTTTTTCATTCCTTCTTTCTTTCGTTGCTTTAGTTTTTTTTTCTGTCTTTTCTACTTTTTTCTTTTTCTAACATTCTTACTTTTTCTTATTTTCTTTTTTTTCATTCTTTCTTTCTTTATTTATTTTAAAGTATTCGCCCTATGTATCTTTTTCTTTTTTTCTTTGTTTCCTTTTTTCTTCTTTTTTTTCAAATTTCGATTTTGTTTCGTTTTCTCTCTTTTTTTTTTTTTTTTTTTTGTTAGTTTCGAACTTTCTTTCTTATTACTAATGAATTTTTCAGGGATCTTTATCCGCTTTTTTATTTCCTTAATTTCTTCATGAATTTCTTTCCTTCTTACTTTGGGCGAGTTTTTTTTTTTTTTTTCGTTTGACCTTTTATTTTTTCGTTCTCTCTTTGTGCTACTGTTTCTTTTTTTTTTTCTTTTGTTCTTTACTTTCATTCTTTGTGTTATTTTTCCTGAAATAGTTTTTGTTCAATTTTTCTTTTTTCTTTGTATTTTTCATTCTTTTATTTCTGTTTCTTATCATCTCTCTTTTTCTTGTTTGGCTGTTTCAGCTTTATGTGCTTTTTTTTTTCATTTTTTTCTTTCTTTCATTCTTTCATTTGTAGTTTCTTGCTTTCTCTTCATTTCTCTCTTTTTCGTATTCTTCATTTATAAAAACCACTTTTCTCGTTTTATTTTGGACCGTTTTCATTCATTTTCGCTTTAGCTCATACATTCCTTTTCGTAATCTTTCCATTAGGTTGGTGCAAAAATAATATCGTTTTTGACGTATTTTTTAACGTCAAAAAACGATATTATTTTTGCACCAACCTAATACATATTTCACCGCCCTTTCCTTACTGTATGCTTTTCCATTAGAATTTCTTTTCTTTTTTTTTTTCCTTCTTTTCTTATTTTTTATTTTCTTCTGCTATTTTTTACCTTTTTCTTTTGTGCTAATTTTTTCTCCATGCATTCCTTTTTCCAAGTATTTTTTACTCAATAAACATTTTTTTTTCTAATAATTTTTCCAACATTTTTTAATTCTTTTCCTCTTCTCACCTTTCCTCACTTTTCTCAATTCTTTCTTTACCTCTTCCTTTTTTTTCTTTTTTACATCGAGTTTCGTTTCTTTCTATCACTTTTCTCTTTTAAGATATTTTCCCCTTTTCTATTTCCTTCTTCCTATGCATTTTCATCTTTTTACATTTTTTCTTTCTTTCTTTCTTTCTTTTCATTTCTGTTTTGCTTCTTTCCCTAATGTTCTTCTTCCCTTAATCAGTTCTTCCCCTCCATTTTTCTTCTTCTGCCTCGTCTAATTCAGCAACCTTCTGTCCCACATGATTCGTTTCACCTTCTCCCCTTGATATCGGTAAGTAAACAAACAAACATCACTTAATGCCTTTCCCAGACATCATTCCAGTTTCAAATGACAGTATCGGTAGTAATGTTTGGGAGTTGTTTAGTTTAATTTTCAAAAACAGATGTTTGGGTGGAAGTCATTCTCATATTTTCTATTTTCGTAACCCTTCTATCGTTTTTCTCTCTCTCTCTGTGTCTCTCTCTTTCCTCTCTCTCTCTCTCTCTCTCTCTCTTTCTCTCTAGTTGTTTTGACTATTTTCAGAACAGCGACACCAATTTCCATAATTTGTCTGTCCACTATCATCCCCGACGCTACTTCTTCTCCATCCTTTTTTAAAAAAAAAAATACAATGAAACATCAAATAAAGCCATCACTCGCGATTTTTTGGTTTCAAGGCGATGATCGAAGAATAAAGTTTTAAATTTGCTTGAAACACCAACTTTTAAAATGTTCTATTCCAGGCTTTATTGAAAATTTTTTGTTACACCCACAGAGTTGAAACATCCCCATTTCCGCTGTGTTTCAAAGGGAGAATGAAAGTTCTAAAAATCACATGCCTCTCGCTACTCTCGCTATTTTCATGGTATATGCCCTAGGCGAGATATATATCGCTGCTAGAACCCATCATGACAGGGAAACGAATCATTCTCATTGTCTTTAGACTCCATTGGTAAGGAGGACGTTCGATTCGGACAGCTTCTTTCCCAACAACTGTTGCATTTTGGAATTGTTTCTTTCCTGATCACTACAAACACAACATCTTTCCGAAGAACTGCAGCATTTTGGAACGGTTGCTTCCTGATCCCTACAAAGCCAGCTTCTTTCCCAAGAACTGTTTCATTTTGAAATGGTCTCTTCCTGATTTCTACAAAGCTTCTTTTCCAAGAACTGCTGCATTTTGGAACGGTTCCTTCCTAATCACTACAAAGACAGCTTCTTTTCCAAGGAGTGTTGCATTTTGGAACGGCTCCTTTCTGATTTCTACAAAGACAGCTTCTTTCCCAAGAACTGTTGCATTTTGGAATGGTTCATTCCTAATCACTACAAAGACAGATTCTTTCCCAAGGACTGTTGCATTTTGGAACGGTTCCTTCCAAATCACTATAAAGACAGATTCATTTGGGAATTATTTCTTCTTAATCACTACAAAGACAGATTCTTATGAAGAATATTTGCATTTTGGATCAGTTCCTACCTGATCACTACAATGTTAACTTCTTCAAGTCTAGCGTCAACCGTTATCTATCCTACATATCCTCATAACTTTCATCCCTTGCTCTATCCGTATAAGTTCTCACAGCAAGATCTTTTGTAACCCTCTGAGTATCTCTTACGCATTGTATTCGGTGAACAAAATATAAACAAACTAGTGTGTAAGTGTTTCCATGAAGAGTAAAATCTTAACTTTTTCAATTCAAAGATCAATCGTTATCTATCTCCTTATCCTCCTAATCTACACTTTCTACCATCTCCTCTTTCATTCATAGCCCACGCCTCATTCACCATTTCCATTTTGGTTGTAAACTTCTGCCTTGAGTGACTCAAGAGCATTGTAAAATTCAATATAGAAAAATAAATGCTAAAAAAAAATGAAACAATATTTTATAAAGAGATGTCTTAGAAGAAATTTCTTTGTTTTGAAACATTTTACTCTGGAAGTAAAATATTCTGGTGCTCACAGACTGCGACAGTAAGCAATGATCACTATATATGTAAACATAGCTGGCTTTATACTTCTGCAAGAATTTATCCGGAAGGTAACTGCCCTTGGGGAGTTTAACCTTTTTCCATGCAGTCAGTGTTGTCCTGGGTCTCCTGGATAAGACAATCTGGAGTTTTCAAGATCTTTAAGTATTACAGCTTGCGATGGATAAATTGTCGTCTAAATTAAGCAAAAAAAAAAAAAGATATGAAGATAATACTAACATCTCATTTTAATAGATATATTTGCCAAAATTATACAAACATATCTTGAAATATTAAAGAATAAATTTATTCAACAACGGCTCCCAGACGACATCGGAATCTCCTGCAATTCTTCTGGGCGGTTTCCTTGTCTAAGTTGGTGATTGCTGCCATAATCCTTGCCTTGTTCAACTTTGGTGTTACAAGGACTTGTGTTGGTCACCTGTTCAACTGCGCCCCACATAATCTAGGAGGTTGCAGTCTGAGCAGTTAGGTGGCCAGATGCATATGGTGATATGGTCGCCGAAATTGTCTGAAAGCTATGACTGCGTTATCTTGGTTGTGTGGCATGGTGCAGAGTACTGTTGCCTGAAATAGAGTATTCCAGCAGCTACCCTCTTGACTCAGGGCAGCACTACCTGCTCAAGACACTTGATATTGTTCTCCGTGTTGTGTCTGAGCCCATCACCAACAAATTCGGGATTTCTTTACTTATCATAACTATTAGAGTCAGTTTTCGTAATGAACATTAACTCATCCAACTCTTTCTGAATCATCTCCACTGTCCTCAGATTTACACACAAACACTCTGGAATTTTCGTATTGGTGTTTCCGAAGCAAATGCCACGCAGTAGAGCATGCATTTCTAAAATTCTGGCGGAGTAAATTGCATCATGGTGCTCTTTTTCTCACAGACGCTACACAACTAATCCTGTTATACTGTGCTGTCAACAAAATCAAAAGCAAACAACGCACTTGCGCGAAATTAAAAATATAAAATGACGACAATTTAACCATCGCAACGTATATATATATATATATATATATATATATATATATATATATATATATATATATATATGTATGTATGTGTGTGTGTGTGTATAAAGACATTTTTATGTTTATAGATTCTCTCACATACATTCATATCTGCTCAAAGCGCATCCAAATGTAAACAAATGACGTCACACATTATGAAATGGACAATAATTTTAAGAAATTTTTATATTTATACATTCTTTTTATAGATACAAATATTTTCATATATCATGGAAGATTGAAGTCTAAATACAGTAAATTTAATCTTGCCAAGTGAACGCGCCTCTGAGGCCAAATCGGTAAAGGCACGTCAAGCTAAATGACGGTTCCGTATAGGATACAGGTTCGAATCATGTTGGAGGACGAATATTTTCTGTAAAAATTTCTCGGACATTCAGGCCGGAAAATATTGTTTAATACTGTTTATTATAAACAGAACATTTACTTAAATATTTGTATCTTTAAAAAGAATGTATAAACATAAAAATGTCTTAAAATAATTGTCGGACTTCGTCCATTTCATAATGTGTGACGTCATATGGTGATTTTAAGCTAAAATACTTAATCTGCTATGACCCTAAATCCCATTTCGTGATCATGGAAAGACTTTTCAGATATTTCCGATTTAAGGCACTTAAAGCGAATAATTAAATACTCGACACATTCATTAAGCAAAAAAAGAAGCATTTTTGTCTCTTAACCAAATTCCGTGTTGATCTCAATCTGATATTTTACTTTTTTAGAAGTGGATGTTTTTTAATCTTTCCTGCAAGGAAAATTTAGTTTCAGTTTCCTCTCACTGATTCTAAGGGTCCATTTTGTTACCATTTTCATTAAAAGATCCCCGTTGCTTATATGCTCAGTATTAGAACGACATCTCTGTTTCCCAAGTCTTCTCTTCATCTGTAAGGAATCTGTTCAAATAATTTTAAAGGTCACGTTTTACAAGCTTGATTTTCTTCACCATTCTATTATTTTCAGTTACAACTGATGGTTTATGGTTCTATACCTCGTCTCGGAATATTTTTAATCAGGATGTTAATCAAAATGTTGGATTGTGGCACCATTTAACGAGGCAGAAAGGGAAAAGAAAGAAAAGAGGAAAGAGGAGAGGCTAAGGACCGAATCGTGAGTGATAAGCAAGAACACACACACGGCTAAGAGACAATGGATAAAAGGATATTTTGATAAATAACAAATGGCGAAAGAGTGTCATTACAATGACAGGGAAATTCTGAGTGGAAAGAGAGGGAAAGAAAGAAAGAATCAGATATGTTTTGGCATCGGCTGTGTTATCTAAGGATATGAAAACAAACTATTGGTACGGGAAGACATCTTATTATCAACTACAGACCGGCTGGCCAAAGAAAAAAAAATTCAAATGAAAATGTTATTTCGATAAGTGACGAAAAACAGGCAACTAAAGGGACTTTGGACAGATATGAAAAATTAAGGACCACCTACTAGTGTCCGTTGACCGGAACATCCTTGGCCTGCGATAATAAAATTATGTTATCAGAAATATGTACCGAAGGAAAATGAATAGGAACCTAGAAATGATTTTTTTTCTTTCTTCGAGGCGACAGACAGACTGGAACTTTGGAGATGTTTCTTTTTGAGACCGTGTTAGGAAGACCACACATTCTGATAATTAGCGATAAAATACCTGACGTAAACCACGTGTAGAACAAGAGTTATGACCGCCATTGTCATATTGTCCCGTTCGCGGCCAGAGAAATGATAACAGCATTAAGAGGAAGGAAAGGGAAAGAGAAGAGATAATTTTTTTTTAGTTAAGCAAGATATTTTTTTTCTCTTCCTGAGTTTGGGGGTTAACTATTTACCCATAGCTGGAATCCTAACATGTGCTACACCTTGAGTCAGGGTGGACCTGGGAACACCAGCAATTAAGAGGTGGTTCCAAGCTTCTCAAAACCTCCTGATCAGTAGCCTTGCTGTCAGACGTAGTTTATCGTCTTACCCAGGACGAAAAAAGGAATGCGATAATAGTAATAATAATATTAGGTTGGTGCAAAAATAATGACGTAATAATGACGTAATAATGTCGTTTTTTGACGTTAAAAAATACGTCAAAAAACGACATTATTACGTCATTATTTTTGCACCAACCTAATAATAATGCTGGTAGTAGTGATGCTGGTGGCGGTGTTGGTGGTGATTGTGGTGATTGTGATTGGTTATTTTTTAATGGTCTTTTGTTATTTATTAGTAATTTATATGAAATATTTTATTTTATAAGCCATACAATACATGCACTTATAATAGACTTTTCTTTAAATATGATTAGTATCTATATATTAAATTGTATTTATGGGTAAAGTATATTCGTGTAATAACAGGATTAGGGAGATTTGGATATAGTTTCATAATAATTGAACATAAGAGAGTAAAATAGAAAAAGTCAAAGAAAATTCCGTTGAAAAATCTTACGTCGTGTCGCCTTGGGATCCAAACGTTTATAAATGACGATTTTAAAAAATCCTGTTATTGTTAATAATAGCAATAGTTAAAAAAAAAATAAATAAATAGCCTGAGAAAGCCTGGCCTCGTAAGAAAAGGAATGGACAATTTTACTAACACTGTCCCAGGTAACATCAACATACTACTAGGAACATAACATATATTAGGTTGGTGCAAAAATAATGTCGTTTTCTCACATATGTTAATACGTCAAAAAACGATATTATTTTTGCACCAACCTAATACTAAGGAAAGTGCTATCAATTAAATGACACTTCTCCTAATAGGGCCTAAGGACCATAGTTGGGAGCCGGCTCTATAATAACAAAAATAATTTTGATATCGTCTAAGAATAATATAAATAATATAGTGGCGGCGGGGGGGGGTGGTCATAGACAGCCTTTACATGTATGACTGAAATAACATTAAGAGTATTAAATCATATTTGATAAAATCTAATCTATACTAATAATATCACTGATATAATGAGGTCATGGATAGTCTTTAGGCGTGCATAGGAAATCAATTTAGAGAAAAGTACGAAAAAACGAAAAATAGTTTTGATACATTCCAACATTTTTTTCGGGTGAACCATGCCGTGGCTTTTCTTCGGGAGTCTATTGTATTTCGAAATGTCGAAACTTGGGTAACCGACTTGACAAATTCGCGAGAGAAGTGCAGCAGGACAAAGAGGGATCATAAATAATCAAACATTGCTGAAATTAATAAAAAAAATAGAAGTTGTGGAGAGCACGATCAACCACCTGGAAAATGGGCATGGTTGACAAAAAAAAAAAAGCGAGAGAAGGGATGACTCCTTCTTAAATAATACAAAATGGACGATTTTATAAAACACGCCAGTTATTCAAACATTGAAATCTATGTAATCCTGAAAAAACTATAGTTTATTTTAACCCATTACTGCTTCCCTTACAATCTACGTGTAATTAGAGAATTCAAATTAAAATCCGGCATTAATTATGGGTTTATAAAATAGACATTATTAATTATAATTTTATAAAAATCCGAAATTCATTGGGGTTTATAAAATAGGCGTTAAGTGTACAGTGTAACCCGAATATAAGAGACCCTGATATTAGAGACCCAGATATAAGAGAAACCCGGATATAAGAGAGCTTTTATCTGGTCCCAAATTAGAGCCTGTTTTAATGTATATAAATTAAACCAAACCCGGATATAAGAGAAACTCTGATATAAGATACTTCTTCTCCGGGCCCGACAACTCTCTTATATCCGGGTTACACTGTATTAAGTATATATTTGAGGAGGCACGGTGGAGTAGTGGATAGCGGTTCGGAGTGAGGAATCGGAGTTCGAATTCCAGTCGAATCCATTACATTCACTTACGTGTTAATAACCTTGGGAAAGGCATGAATCCTCTTCTCCCCACCACCCCCCTTCAGCTAACCATAGCTGGAGGGAGAAGAATAGCGGGACAGACTAGGTTCTGTAGCCTTTAACATGTGTCGCTTCATCCAAGTCATCCAAGTCGAGATGTCGTAATGCATTCCTGTTAGAATCTCTATCACTGTAAAATAACAAGAGACATATTTTACTGGGTTACATCTTACAACAAGAAAAAACAGAATCCCAACTTGGAACTGGTTAATTTTCTCCTCCAAATTTCTTGGCGTACAAGTGTCGAGAGATTTATTAAAGATGGACAACTATCTTTCGTATGAGAATTAGCGCGTAACAAATACATGCAGCATCAGCTGAAATTCGAACTCTGCCCGTCGAGTTTGCACTTTGATGTATTAAAATACACCGGATTTCAATGCTCTTAAGATAACCTCATTTGCCAAAAAGAAAAAGAAACGTTATTGTAGTTATATATTAAGCCGCGCTTCGTTTGGCAGTTTGCAAAACTGGCGTGTTAATTGTTGCTCTGCGGCAAACTCCCAAAACTGGCGCGTTTATTAAATGCGGCAGAGATGATGAACATGACGAAAAGACAGCATCGACAGAATAAACAAAGAACTATTCGAATGCGGATCGCGTTTAGCGACGGTCTTATATCGTCGAGATTTTCAATTCAACAATTGTTGAATCGGTGAATCTCCCGCCTTTCCGACATTACTTAATTATTTTAACTCTGTCTCTCCCTCTCCCCCCTCTCTCTCTCTCTCTCCTTCTCACTGACGTTTCTATTTTTCTGTCAGTTGCCTGCTTCTCCATCTGTTGCTTTCACTTTGTCTCTCTATATCATTTCCATCTCTTCTTACTGTTATCCAATACCAAGTAGTCAAGAATCAACATCCGCGTATAAATAAACAGTTGCGCAAGAACTTACGCACATATTTATATATTAATATATATATATATATATGTGTGTGTGTGCGTGTGCGTGGAAAATGAGATATCAATAAGAAATATATACGAAAAAAAAGCAATATGAATAAAGACAAAAGCAGAACTATTAGATACCGACGCTTTTCGTGGTGTATTTTAGCAAGTTGACCAAAGATATATATATATATATATATATATATATATATATATATATATATATGTATATATATATATATATATATATAAAATATATAATATATAAAATATAAAATATATAATATATATAAAATATATAATGCATAATATATATATATAATATATATATAAAAGTGAACATACAAGTCAGCACTTAGAAGCGACAGTCTGTTTCATGCTAGATGCAATCGTCAGGCCTGACTAGCATGCATCTAGCATGAAACAGATTGTCGCCTCTAAGTGTTGACTTCTATGTTCACTTTTATATTTACACACGCTCTATCTCTGATATTGAGCACTTTATCCCATAAATATAGCACATCTTAAGACTATATATATATATATATATATATATATATATATATATATATATTAATAAAGATTAAAGGAAAACAAATATTTAACGACGCATTTCGCTCTTTGATCTATTTCATAAAATCCATCAGAGGACGAAACGGGTCGGTAACTAATAGTTTTGCATATACATTATGATTTAACAAATATAGCAACGCAAATACGTGTACCCATAAAAATAACAAGTTTCCACTAAAATAGTAATATATATATATATAAAAATTGTATAAATATATACACACACACACATATATATATTAAAATTCTAATTAATATATATTTTTTTAAATTCATATATATATATATATATATATATATATATATATATATATATATATATATATATATATATATATATATATATATGCGTGTGTGCGTGTGTGTGTGTGTATACATTTTAAAAAGATTGGAGATCAGCCGATCACGATACATTGGTTTCAAACTTTCGGTATCTTCAAGTGATCCAGGCTAAAACGTGCCTTGAACACTTTTTAATGCTTAGTGTTTCCTGGTCTCATTAAGCTCTGACCAATTATATATATATATATATATATATATATATATATATATATATATATATATATATATATATATATATATGAGATAATGATATATATTTTTATATATAAAGAATAATATTGTGGAAATCCTATGACATATGGCATAGCTTCAAGGTGAAATTCAATGGCAATGCATGTTTTCTCTTTATCTAACAACCTTCAGAAATAAAATAAAACATTATATTGCTAACCCACGGTGTAAATATTATATGCCTGTCTATCTGTCTGTGTCTCTCTTTGTCTCCCTCCCTCTCTCTCACTCTCATATATATATATATATATATATATATATATATATATATATATATATATATGTGTGTGTGTGTGTGTGTGCTTTTCTAGTAATCTTACATTTTTCCGTTTAGTAGACGTACGGTTGTGCCAAAAAGACAACCGTGGAAAGAAATTATCAACAATTAAAAAAAAAAAACTTAACAATCGCTAAAGAAGTAGCCGAAAGCCGAAAGCTCTTGGGACTCTACAGGCAAATTTTAGACTCCCTCAAACCCATTAAATGAAAAAAATAGATCCAAGATAACCTCAATAAAATATCAAAGATATAAAGATATCAAATATATAAAAATATCAAATACATATAAATATATATATATATATATATATATATATATATATATATATATATATTAATAAAGATTAAAGGAAAACAAATATTTAGCGACACATTTCGCACTTTGATCTATTTCATAAAATCCATCAGTGGACGAAACGGGTCGGTAACTAATAGTTTTGCATATACATTATGATTTAACAAATATAGCAACGCAAATACGTGTACCATTAAAAATAACAAGTTTCCACTAAAATAGTAATATATATATATATAAAAATTCTATAAATATATACAAACACACATATATATATATATTAAAATTCTAATTAATATATATTTTTTTAAATTCATATATATATATATATATATATATATATGTGTGTGTGTGTGTGTGTGTGTGTGTGTGTGTGTGTGTGTGTGTGTGCGCGTGTGTGTATACATTTTAAAAAGATTGGAGATCAGCTGATCACGATACATTGGTTTCAAACTTTCGGTATCTTCAAGTGATCCAGGCTAAAACGTGCCTTGAACACTTTTTAATACTTAGTGTTTCCTGGTCTCATTAAGCTCTGACCAATTTATATATATATATATATATATATATATATATATATATATATATATATATATATATATATATATATATATATATATATATATATGAGATAATGATATATATTTTTATATATAAAGAATAATATTGTGGAAATCCTATGACATATGGCATAGCTTCAAGGTGAAATTCAATGGCAATGCATGTTTTCTCTTTATCTAACAACCTTCAGAAATAAAATAAAACATTATATTGCTAACCCACGGTGTAAATATTATATGCCTGTCTATCTGTCTGTGTCTCTCTTTGTCTCCCTCCCTCTCTCTCACTCTCATATATATATATATATATATATATTTATATATATATGTGTGTGTGTGTGTGTGTGTGTGTGCTTTTCTAGTAATCTTACATTTTTCCGTTTAGTAGACGTAAGGTTGTGCCAAAAAGACAACCGTGGAAAGAAATTATCAACAATTAAAAAAAAAAACTTAACAATCGCTAAAGAAGTAGCCGAAAGCCGAAAGCGCTTGGGACTCTACAGGCAAATTTTAGACTCCCTCAAACCCATTAAATGAAAAAAATAGATCCAAGATAACCTCAATAAAATATCAAAGATATAAAGATATCAAATATATAAAAATATCAAATACATACATATATATATATATATATATATATATATATATATATATATATATATATATATATATACTCACAGATATATACATATGCGGACATCACACTCGCACACACACACACACACACACACACGAACACGCACACGAACACACACACACAGAAAACTAAAAGATAACATACTCTAAACGTAGACATCCCCTTCCCAGAAACCAATAAAGCTGTCAGAATGACTAAGGAGGGAATTCTGAGATTCATGAATCTCCCATCCTCTATTTAAAAAGCCTTGAAAGAGACCATTTGACCAATACAAGTACTGATCAAAATTCACGATAAAAAAACAAAAACAAATGAAAACTACAGACAAAGTTCACTTACTTCAGAAGTATTCATTCACTACTGCAGTTTACTGCTACGAACAAACAAGGCTTTTTTTCTCCTGGTGATGGTCATGTTGGCCGTAACTAGTTGAGGAATCTAATTTGCATCATCCTGCAAATTCAGAACATGATGACAAAAATCCTATCTGTTGTAAATTAGGCAGAGCGAACTGGGAAGAATTTAAAATCTAATGTTCTAAATAGCTAGTTTCAGAACAAAACATCATGGACTTAAAAAAAATCACGGAAATCCTCAACTCTATGCATTCAAATAAATTTCAGCACCATAAAAACGCAACAGACTTTGGTCCAATGATGAATGTAAAAAAACTTAGAAGATCAGCTGTGAGAGAATTCAACAACCTACAACATCTAATTTGCTGAAAAATAATTAAGGAATCTAACAAAGAATGCTGGAAAAACTATGTCAACAAACTCAATTCTGCTACAAAAACACAATCCGTCTGGAATATGATAAAAGAAAATAGCAGCACACAGACACCGTGAAATCGTGAAGCACCACTTTCTAAATAATTCTAAAATAACCAGTTAAATGCATATCGATGGCCAACTAGCCAAAACCATCTCTAAAAATTAATCTGCAATAATGGCTGCGAACAATTTCTAAAGCTCAAACAAAAATCGGAAGAACAAAAACTAAACTTTAAATCATATAAGGCAGAGATCTATAACCTATCATTCACTCAGGAGGAAGTAAATTAATCTTTAAAAAAAGACCACAATCCAGCTGTGGGCCCAGATGATATCCACTACAAATTCATAAAACAGTTACAAATAGTTACAACTGTTATTAAAAATGTATAATAACATATGGACAAATTTCCCAGAAATATTGAGACAGTCATTGATCATCCCCATTCCAAAACATGGAAACCATGATACAGACCATGAAAACTACAGACCGATAGAATTAACCAGTTGGCTATGTAAATCTATGGAGTGAATGGTCAACAAAAGAATTACATGGTACATGGAAACTAAAGGCTTAATCAGCGACTTCCAATGTGCTTTTAGGGGAAAAAAGCACAATAGTACACGTAGAAAACTTTGTAAGGGAAGCCTTCATTAAGAAGGAATATCTCACTTGCAAAAGGCGTATAATACAAGATGGAAATTTAATATCTTGAAAGACCTGCGTGAACTGAGCCTAAAAAGAAGCCTGACTCAATTCATAGAGAATTTCCTGGAAGAACGAACATTTCATGTCCGTATAGCAACTGCGCTATCAGAACTGCAAAACCAAGAAGAAGGGGTTCCAGAAAGGAACTTTCTTTCGGTGGCCATATGCTGCGTAAAAATTAATTCCATTGTTAAATCCCTAAGCCTAGGAATGAGATGCTCCCTATATGTTAATAACATTCTATTAATGTACAGATCGGCATATGGATATCATAGAAAAACAACTCCAACAATGCCACAATAAAATATACAAATGGGCTACGGAAAATGCTTTTTACCTACTCAAAAATGAAAACCAAATGCCTATATTTCAGCAAAGCACGGAAATTGCACATCGACTCCTGTTTAAAATTAAATGGCGCAGAAATCCTAGTAGTGGAACAACACATGATTCTAAGCATCATTTCCGATAAAAAAAATAACATTCATTACTCATCTAACATATTTAAAATTAAAATGTAGTCAATTCCGCCAATTTTTGCGTGTGGTTGCCGACACTGGATGGAGAGTAGATCGATAGACATTAATTAAAATATACAAATCACTACTTTGCTCAAAACTGGATTACGCTATTTTTATACATGAGGTGGCCAGAAAATCGTACCTAAAAATACTCAGCGAAACCTATCATCAATGCCCCCGAGTAGTACTTAGGGCTTCTGGGACATCTCCAGGGGAGAGCTTATACACTAAAGGTAATGACACACCTCTATATTAAAGGTGTACTAAACTGGCACTACAGTACTATGTCAAAACAAAATCATGCCCAACTAACTCAACTTACAACAGTACCTTTGAACCTAATTACTATGATCTATTCCAACAAAAAGACAGTATAACACAACCCTATTGACTACTGAGTTAGGAACCTGAGTTTCAAACATACAAGAAATGACTGCAGTCACTATTCCACTATGGACCATAAAGCAACCCGAAGTCTTCCTCGAATTTAAACAAAATCCCTAAACAAAATGGCATCCATTCACATTCCAAGACAAGTTTCAAGGCTTACTGGGAAACTATCCTAAACATAGACCCATCTACACAGACGGGTCAAAATGTGAGGACAAGCTTGGATGTCCAGCAGCGAGCCAAAATATTACCAAAAAAGTGCCTCCCAAAGGGAAGCTATATTTTTACGTCGGAGGCTTACGCAGTAGAGATTGCTCTCAACATCAAACAGAACAAACAAAAAAAATTCTTAATATTTTCGGAATCACTGTTCGTCCTAATGGCTTTGAAGGACAAAAAAAAAAGCAACAACACAGCCATTATCAAACTATTATGCAAAATGAGCACTATTTGTAAACATAGAGACATCAAACTCTGTTGGATTCCTAGCCTTATCGGAGTGGAAGGTAAGAATAAAGCGAACCTAACAGCCAAATCAGCTTTAGATATGTCTATAGATTCAACGAGCAAAATCCCATACAGTGACTTTAGGGAGGACATTACAAATACATTAAAAAGGAATGCCAATGGTGCTGGGACGATAACCCCGACAATCAGCTCTTCCCAATTCGGCCCAAACTAGAAGAATGCAAGTCGGCTTCCAGAAAATCCCGAAAAGAAGTAGTAGTACTAGCCCACTTACGTAATGGCCAAACGAGATTGACCATCTTGTACTTGCTAAACAACGAAGATCTGCCAGTATGCCAAACATATGAAAATACAGTACTAAACATATATTAACCAAGTGTTCTGACCTTCCTCTCTCAAGACGAAAATGTTATAATATAAATAACGTCTGAGCTCTTTGAGAAAGTAAAAGTCGATGACATATTATCATTTTTTAAAACAGTCGGCATCTACACAAAATATAAATCAAATGAAACTCTCAATAAAATCTGATCTACAAACTGTTTTCTCACAAAGAATAAATATTTTATTCATACGAATCTATTGCAAAAATCTTGTTCGCATTAAATAACCCATTAAGGTCGATATGCCGTAAAACAAAACAAACTAAACCAAACCAAACCAAACCAAACCAAATCAAACCAAACCGGTATCTAGATCGGAGTGTCTATCACTCTTATTAAAACAAGGCCAGAGAGCACGCCGATCGAAACGTTGCGATAATAACACAAAAATTAGTTCAAGTGTAAATAATGATAACTCTTAATCCCAGAAAGAAACTATAAGGATTTATTGAGTATTTGTTTAGCTGGGTGTTTATCACTTTTGTCAGGCCTTCAAATATACAGCACTGTGACGTCGAGTGCATTTTGTTCGCGTATTTGTTTTAGCTTGCTCGGCTGTTTCACTGACGTCGGAAGAAAACTGCGGACATTCAATCGCATTTTTAAGGAGACGAAAATCGTGTGAAGCTGCAAACATGTTAATATCCTGCATAATTTTAAGCATTACATTTTTCTTTTTATTACTGAAATAAAACAGCATCTTGACTTCGTTTGAAATATTGTCGACGATCATGAAAATACAGTTAGTCTAAGTTTCTCTTTTTTTTTACTTTAGCTTTTTCTTTTGGTATTTTATTTTTTATTTTTTTTCTCTTTTTTGTTACGTTTTTCTATTTTTTGTTACTTTTTTTGTATTTGCTTCTTATATTTTCACTTAGATTGAGTTTATTTTATTTGTTTATTTTCCCTCTCTCTGCGCATTTATACTTTATTGGTTATTTCTTTCCATCATT
Source organism: Acanthosepion lycidas (assembly GCA_963932145.1). Lineage (NCBI taxonomy): Eukaryota > Metazoa > Mollusca > Cephalopoda > Sepiida > Sepiidae > Acanthosepion > Acanthosepion lycidas. The sequence goes on along the minus strand of OZ010577.1, from coordinate 92,769,540 downwards.
GTTCTGAAAGATTTTTTTTTTATTGCGTCGTTCATCTTTCTTTATGTCGTTTATTTTTTTCTTTTTTTTTCTTTTGTCCTTTTTCCTTATCTCCTTCGGATAAACTATCTTTCAGTTCATTCTTTAGAAAATTGTTCCTTCCTTTTTCTTTCTTTCAGTTCGTTTCTGTCTTTTTTTTTTTTCTTTTCTTCTATTTTTTCTTTCTCTGCATTATTTTTCTTTTGTTTTTGTTTTTTTTTTCATGTTATATTTTATTTTTTTACATTAATTCTGTCTCTCACGTTTTCATTCTCTCTTTAACTTCCTTCCTTTTTTCCTTTTTTCCTTCCTACCTTCCTTCATTATTTCCTTCCTTCCTTCCTTATTTCCTTCCTTCCTTTCTTTCTATTAGGTTGGTGCAAAAATAATGACGTAATAATGTCGTTTTTTGACGTTAAAAAATACGTCAAAAAACGACATTATTAAGTCATTATTTTTGCACCAACCTAATACCTTTCTTCCTGGCTTCCTTTCTTCCTACCTTCCTTATATCCTTCCTTATTTCCTTTCTTTCTTTCTTTATTGTAGTTGCCTTTTTCTCATTTTCATATTTTTCTCTTCCTCTTTTAAGTTCGTTACTTCATTCTTTTCCTTTTTCATGCATTTTTCTTTGTCTTTCTTTCTTTATTTCTTTTTCAATATTTCTTTCCTCTCAACCTTCTTTCAACACATTCTCTATATTTTTAACTGTTTCCTTTTTATAGTCTATTTTACTTTGTTTTCTTTCTTTTCTTACATTTTTATCTGTACAATTTTTTCTTTCATTATTTTTTCTGTTCCTCTTTTTTCTTATTTTCATTTTTCTTTGTTTCTAAATTTTATACTTCATTGTTTTGTCTTTGTTTTTCTCTTTCTTTCTTTCCTTCTTTCTTTCTTTCTTTCTTTCTTTCTTGCTTGCTTATTTTATTCTTGTTTTTCTTTTCCATCATCGTTTCTGATACTTTTTCTTTCTTTCTTTCTTTCTTTCTTTCTTTCTTTCTTTCTTTCTTTCTTTTGTTCTGTACTTATATTTTAGTTCTTTCCTTCTTTTTGTTTGCCTTGTATTCTTTTTTTTAATTTTTTTCTCATTTCCTGCAATGTTTTTAATACTTCCCTTCCTTTTTTTTTTCTTTAATTTACATTGATATCCGCAGATGGAGAAACTTAGTTGCCGATCTGTTGAATATTAAGAAACAGTAGGAAGTGTTACAGAAGAAACATGTTGGAAGAAAAGAATTAATCCAAAAATTTCGAAGTTCAGAAAAGATATTCGCAAGTTAGAGCAATGGAAAAAAATTATGAAAAAAAAAGAGAGTGATAAAAAAAAATCTTGAAAGGGCATGTAATTCTCTTTTATTATTATTCCCAATCAGAAGTGGGTCCAATGACCATGTGTACTGCCATTTCTTCACCTTTCTAGATCGAAAAAAAAATTCAGAATTTTGCATATTCCAAACAGTTATGTTTTCCTAATTTCAAATCAAAGTCACAATTTTATCAGGCCATTTTTTGATTTGTTTGTCTGTCACAGTTCCAAGATTATTCAAAATACCAAGAAAATTTACTTTCTTAACCCCCTCCCTCAAAAGCGTGTTATATTATGTTATTATTATCATCGTCCCCTCCTCCTCCTCATTATTATTATTATTATTATTATTATTATTATTATTATTATTATTATTATTATTTCATAATTTTTCATGTTCCTATTAGGTGTCATGTGATTATTCTGAAATACTGAGTGTCAGAATACCCAACATTTTTCCATGCACCCCTGTTGGCCCTAGCAATGCGGTCATCTGGACAATTCTTGTAGACAATTTTAATTCATCCAATTGCAACAACTATCGTGGACCCAAAGCCAACCGTCATATTCTACCGTTTGCTCTACTTCCTCACAAAGTCCTTATAAATAAAATACTGCCTTTTCTTTCTTTCTTTCTTTCTTTCTTTCTTTCTTTCTTTCTTTCCTTCTTTCTTTCTTTCTTTCTTTCTTTCTTTCTTACTTCGTGTCCTGATGGCACACCCACAATGTGACAAATGTCCAATTGTTCCATTTTACAATTCTCAAATCCCGTCCTCTCATCTGGATAATTTAGTCTTAGTATCGAAGTCCTACACTATCTTATTCTTTTCTTTTAATTTAGCACTGTTCTATCATTATACATTTTTTAGTAAGTTTAAACCCAAGTCGTTTGCGCAGTTTCATTATTATTAATAATAATAATAACATTTGATTTGATAGTCTCTCCGACGCTTAGATGTTTTAGCCGGATGCTGAGAAGTATATCTCAACTCCTCCTCGAGATCAGAGACACAATACTTTCCAAGCAGCGCTGCTACATTTGTTATCCAAATGATCTCAATCATCCCCAAGCCTTTCTGCAAAGCAGAAAGATCCATGAAAATAGTCTCGAAAGCAACAACCACATGCATCGGGATCCAGGGTGATTGCTCTCCAAGCGTTTGTCAATCAAAATGAGCCGTATGCCACATGAGCTTTACTTGCTCATTATCGGCTACTGACTGTGGTGAATACTGGTAGCAGTTCTCTGAGGCCATACTTCCTGTATAGGACCTATGTATTTTGCGTTCTACTGTGTCGTGGCGTCGTCTGTACTCTTTTTGTGCGGCTAATGACAATGTGTCATACACTTACAGTAGATTTCCCCTACAGCCTGTACAAGACTGTGTAAAATTATTATTATTACCAATGAACTCGTGCCGTCAAAGCTGACGGCTTATTTTTTTTTGTATCATAACCTCGTAATATATGGTAGAAAAATGTGTAATTACATATGTTTTGTTTGTTGCATACAGTACTTTATCATATACGTTTTAACTACTACTCACCTGTGAATGTTTTTATCTGTCAGCCTCTTGCCGTGCGTGTATCTGGTCACGAGATTAGGCGAAAATCGCTGCCTTCTTTTTCGCACTCGTTCAAATTTCCTCTTTTCTACAATGGAATTTTCCATTTTATGATGTTCACTAGACAAAATTTTATTGAATGAAGAAAACGATGTAAAACAGGGAATTATTGAATTTTAATTTGACATTTATGAAGCAAGTTTTGCATTGAATCTTGGATAAGAATGCAAAACTAAAATGAATTTAAATAATATTAGATATCATTTGTAATAAACAACAACGTAACATAAAAACGGGGCTTGAAGAACATTTTATTACAAATGATTAATTTCGACAAGCATCTTAAGGTACACATTCTAAAAAATATTCAGAATCTACAGACCTTTTGATCTTTAAAACACATGAAGATAGTTACGTATGCAACTTACCTATACTACCGTCCCGGTGTAATGAACAGAATGACAGGAGAGTTCCATAAGATTTATACTGAACTGTTTGATTAATTCCTCTTAGTAACTAATCAACTAACAGACATTCCAGGATAAGCAAGGTCACCATCATATTCATTTGGATAACTTCACGCTGGTAGTGTTTCATTCGTTTTGACCCGTTGATTACCATTACAGCCGTTGTTCTCATTTTTTATTACAAGACAAGCAACGTTTGTATATTTTTTATAGATTTACATTTTTTATACTTGAATATTTTTAAAAAAATGTAACTTCATGAAGGCAGGTATACTATCGAAATAATGTTTAACATTGTCAAACACACTGTTTTTCTTTTCTTTTTCTTAATTCGCGCTCTTATTTTAAGCATTATTATTATTATTATTATTTTAATGTTATTATCATTGTGCTCAATTATGGCTCAAGATGCAAATAGTGTCTTTCCATACAGATTGAGACAAGTAATCTCATGGATATTCCGCTTATCTTGTCTATATTCTTTCCATCTTAGCAATGCTGTCATCTGAATTCTAATTTGATTATCTAAAGCTGGCCACAATCTTAATAACAAGATACGAGGATAACACTCCGCTTAGAGCGAACTCAGAAGGAAGACGGCAACTCTTCGAGAAGATGGCATAGGAAAGTGAATCAAAATAAGTGCCAGAAAATGGAAAAAAATACCTGGTCGTCAGCAACAGAGGCAGCGAAAGGTTTGAATTTCGAATTGGAAGCATCAGATTTCAAGCAGATACATACGTTTAACTAAGTGGGTTACAAACGACAGAACACGTGACATTAGGTCCGAAGGTGCTTCAGAATAGTAAATGATGCCTTCCAGAAAATAAGACATCAGAATTCAAGGAGATGCATTTATTTAACTTAGCGGATTGCAGACAACAGAACGCATGACATCTAGGTCCGAAGGTGCATCGGAATAGCGAATGATGCCTTCCAGAAAGTAAGACATCAGAATTCAAGCAAATTCTTTCATTTAAATAAGTGGGTAGAAGATGACAGAAAGAATGACATTTAGATCCGATGATGTAATAGATTAGCGAATTATGCCATCCAGAAAATAAGAAAAGTATTAAAACAGTAGAAAATTTTCATTAGAAACGAATAAAAACGCACTGAATTATCTTCCTGTATTGCAATGACTGCGGGGAAATTCCATTATCGGTGCAATATCGTCTCAAAAAAACAGAGATGTAGCTGTACAGTTGGATACTGAGATAACCATGAACAGAACATGTGAGCAATGTGGAAGTTTTAAAGAAAATGGAAACTAGAATAACACTCTTAATTAAAATCAGAAAAAGTTAACATTTCAGAAATCATGAGGAAGAACGGTTTGGAAAGTTTTATACTCACAGGACGTATTGAGAAAAGCAGGTGTTGTAAGAAACGTAAGTTTTTGAGAATGGAAGGCAGATGTGGGCCAAATGTGAAACGTTGCTTAAAGCTGCAAGGAAGAGGAAGTTGTGGAAAGCCATGATCGCCCGTGTGACCTGAAGAGACATGATGCATAAATGCTGATATCATCTGAATTGTTTGTTTTTCTTTTATTTCTTCAAGATGGTTTAAAATAATCCAATACGGGATACAGGATCTCGTAACAACACCTATGCTCAAATCTGCAGCACCTTCCTCAGTATTCTTTAGTATGTACCCAACGAAGTAGATAAGTTATTATACTCATGATTCTCAACTTCATATTCTTCAGTTTCTTCATTTACCAGAAAATTCATGATATATATTTTTTGCAATATTTATATTCGGACTATTGTCCTCATCTTTATTGTTATGATCAAACCGTTTCGGTCCCTGTTCTCTTCGGTCTTCTTCAGGTGTATATCGAACTGGGTAACCTACAAGAAATTCTAAACCCTTTATTTAATCTATGAGTGTAGACAGTTCTCGTTCCACTGCTCGTGTCTAGGGATATCATTTAGTTCTTAGTTTTTTTTTAATACTTATTGCTGTACTTTTTGTATTGAGCCCTCTTTTAACTTAATGTTATGAACGTTTGAATTTATATTCGCTTCATTCTCTTTGCCTTTGTATATATATATATATATATATATATATATATATATATATATATATATATAGGCAGCAATCCTTTATGCATGTTTCATTAAAAATGACAGACAAGGTACTACGGTTAAGCTTTTTATTTAATTTTTTTTTTCTGGACAAAGAGAGTGTAAAAACTGTCCAAATATTTTATAGTTCCGAGCGCTTTCGGCTATAGCTTTAGTCATTATCAAGGATGATTCGATTTTTTAGCTTAATTGAGTGTGTGCATTATGTGTAGGTTTTAGTGTGTTGTAGAGATTTTTTTTTAATTTCCGAATACGGTTAGCACATTGTGGCCTTGTTCGTAGTTGGCTTTTTCTTTTTTTACAAATGAATGAAGTTATTATATTTGTGTTTTCTACTAGTATTTTTCTTTGTCTAGAAAAGAAAGCTCTTGTTCGAACACAAGAAAAATTACATAAAAAGCTTAACCGTAGAACCTTGTTTGTCGTTTTTAATGAAACATGCATACATATATATATATATATATATATATATATATATATATATATATATATATATATATATGATGAAAAGAAATATATATATATATATATATAAATGATGAAAAGAAAGGAATTCCATTCTCTTCAAACCCTCGTCGGAGCATAATTTACTAAACCCACATTTCTCAAAAGCAGCTACAGAAATTTAAATATCTGGGAAGTCTTCTAACAGAAGACGAGAAATGCGATACTGAGATCCGAAGACGTATTGGGAGAGCCAAAGATGTATTCCGGAATTTAAGCAGAGTATTAAGAGACAGGAACATTTCACACTATTTACATTGTTCGGACTATTGTCCTCATCTTTGTCACCATATTTATTACAACTTTTCTGGTGTAGACATGCAATGATAACAGCAAAAATTGCAATATGAGCACTGGTAAAAGATGATGCTGATGACATTAGGGTTATAATACCCAGGAATTCATACACAAATGTTCCCAAGGACACATGGCACAGTGGATAAAGGCGTTAGTTAGATCCAGTGACAGGACGCAAAGAGTGTGAGTTCGATACTCAATAATATGTGGATAACGTGGAGAGGGAAATTAACAGGAGATAACTGATAATTGACAAGCGCCATCCATTAAAACATGGAACGTGGAACTAGAAATAAAGGGTTCAGTTCGACATTCCAAACACCTGAAGAAGAGTGTACAACGACCGTCTGTCTATTGTAATAAATATGGTGACAATAGTCCGAATAATGTAAATAGTGTACATAATACCTCATCTCAGAAATATAGACAGCAAACAAAGAAAAGAGTACTGAACTTATTACGTGATATCTTTCCTCCTTTATGGCAGCGAATGCTGGTCAATATCCTTAAATATGAAAAGACTCGATGCTATGGATACCGTGGGCTGAACATGTGAGCAACGATGGAAACAAAGAGGAAACATATTCAAAAGCTAAGCCGAGTATTGCGAGATAGGAAAATTTCGTTGGAAACAAAGAAAAGATTATTGAACTGTTACGTGATATCTGTCCTTCTCTGTGGCAGCGAATGCTGGACAATCTCCTCAAAGACGAAAAGACTCTCTTTGAGTACACTTCTACTAAAATGCTTTCTTGTTTATCATTCTTATTAATGCCCTTTTCTAAGTTCTTCTTTTAATTTATCGTAGTTAATAATTCAATATCCCCTAGATGAATATTCAGTTTTCTAATAATTTAGCACAAACGCATAAAGTAGGAAAAAAAAACTCAAAAGCTAAGCCAGCTACTACTCGAACACTCAATTTACCAAACACCACTCAAAACCGATTCCCTTCTCGTATTCCTTGCCTCTACGATTGTGCTTTTTTTTTAAAAAATTTTTAAAGCGATAACAACTTTTCTATTTGTATTCATTTCCTCGAAGGAAAATGGCGGTAATATTTCTTCTACGGGTAAGAATAATACACGTAAGTATATTGATGGCTGTGTGACTCACTTGAAATGGAGAATTCATGAACGAAAGTGGAAATTGAGTCGTTAAAAGATGACTTCTCAAATTTGCCATTTTTTCTCAGCCAAGGAGAGGGAGAGGAATAAAATACATTTACAAAAAAATAGAAAAAAAGAAAAGGCAAAAAAAAAAAGGATATGGAAAAACAAAACGAAGGTCATAAGTTTAGAATAAAGTAGTGCGTATCTCTTTCCTAAAAAATATGAGCTCGTCTCTTTCCTCACGCACATACACACGTACATATATATATATATATATTAGTGGATATTTGGGTAGCAGGCTTTCTTTTAAACATCTTTCATTAAATGCGGTAGACAAGGAAGATTTAATTAATTTTTTATTTAGTTTTTTCAGCATCCTTATATTTTTCCATTTTTGTAGGAGTAATGTAGTACAGAAAATTTAGCCATTGCCAAGTGGTTTTGTTTTTGATATCGTTAGTTTTTCTTTATGTTTTTCACTGTTGAAGTTGTATTTTATTTTTCTGTTGGTTTGAATTAAAGCATTAATTCCCTGTCTTCACCTGTTGGACATCTATCTATCTATCTATCTATCTATCTATCTATCTATCTATCTATCTATTTGATACTTAGCTGATTGGTGCTGTCTTTAGTATCCCGACTCCAGAGTTTCGTAGATGGACCCTCCTACAATTACTCCGTCCACTCGTCTGAATTGAGTGTTTATATTTCTCGTTTTTTCTTTTATACATGCAGTTTTCATTAGTGCAAGGTTGGTCATTTTTCCACTTATAGGGTTTGCGCGTTCGTTCGTCTGCGGTTTTTTGAGGGTTTTTTTTTCGAAAAATCTTTTTGAATAAAAATATACTGTGTAATAAATAAACGGAACGTCTACTCAAGTATGAGTTTCGACTAAAATAGTGTTTAAAGTGATAAAATATGTCGGATTGATAAAAAAAAATCCTTTACTTCTTTATAATACATATATATATATATATGTGTGTGTGTGTGTGTGTGTGTGTCGGGTGTAACATCAAAATTGTCCAAAACTGGTAAAAGTAAAAGTGTCCATTTCTTATATTAAGCGTTTAACCATTGTATCTTAGAAATGATTAAAGATATCTTACTGGAATTCTCCGAGGTTTTCGTAATGGCAATGTATAATTACTCTCTAAGCTTAACAGAAGTATCGTGATGAAATCGATCATAAATGAAAATGACATGTTCATTATTAATTAATCATAGGTAAGGATCGGGAGCTAATGAATTACTGAAATAGAGTTCAGATATATAGATATATTAATTCAGGTTTATCTTCAAACTTATTGAAGAAGATCTTCGCACTCTCTAACCGTCTAACTTCCTTTCTTGGAGTAACAAGGTGCCTCACAGGTTTCACGTACGATTTCATTTTCAAGTCTACTTTCGCAGCTCTTTGGACTGTCATAGCTGAAACTTGTCTCTCGCGTACCAAACAGCTTATGAATTGAGTTGGATCTTTTCTAATAGAGTTGAAATAATGATCCTTCTTCCTGTTATCATCTCCTGATCCGGTTTTCCTCTCTGCTACTCCTTCTTTTTTAAACTTATTTCTCACTTTTCTTGATGGTTTCTGAATGGACTTTGAAGCCAGAGTATGAATGTTAGTACCATTACTGAAGGCTTGAATGATTTTTCGTCGCACCATTGCTCAGTTGAGAAAATAGTGGGGATGCCACAAAACGATTTTAACCTGTTCTCTTTCTAGCTGAATAACTCAAAGGGTTTTTCAGTGATTCTTATGACAAATGGTGTCAAGATAGCTACCTGGAAAAATTAATTTAGTTTAGTGGTTCTTTAGACATTAAACACTTTGTAGGCTGTTACATGATTTGGACAATTTTACTATTACACCCGGTTTATATATATATATATATATATATATATATATATATATATATATATATATATATATATATAGGTAGCATATCTCCATTGAAGCATGTTTGGTTGAATAATCTAGATATATTATGTCTATTTGTTTTTATTTTAATCCTCTCAAATTCATGGATCAATTTCTTTGTCTTGCCATTAAACTAATTAAGATACCGTAGTTTTCTGATACCTTTTATTTTTCTAATTATTTTCAGTCTCATCCAAGTCATCTTCAAGGGTGAATTGCTAAGACAAAAACGAATGTAATAGATAACTGTGGCTTTTTTTAGGGGGTGGATTCGTATGAAATGAACTCTGTTGATTCAAAATTAACGATATCAAGGGAGGTAACAATTACGTATTTTAAAACATTAATAATATTAATAAGAAGAAAGAAAGTCCACGTATGCTTCTTATAATATGTAGATGTAATAAGACCGTTAATGATACTCGGGAGATTAAAAAAAAACAATAAAAATGATGATAATATTGTTAATAAGACTCCATTCGACAAAAGAAAAAAATTAAATTAATTATCTACTTAAAAAATTTTAAACCGCTGACCTCATCGTCAACAACAATAACCTACCTGCAAGATACAGGACGAATCTTCCCTTAGAGATATTATATATATATATATATATATATATATATATATATATATATATATATATATATATATATATATATATATATATAAGCAGGTCAGAATTTATTACGTACTAACAATGTGGGTTGTTTGGTTCTGATGTTGTAAAATGGGGACACACAGACAAAAATTGACCTCACAGGAATTTATATATCAAATTAGGCAATGTAAATTGTTATTATATTTTTGTATTTCTTTAATTTTTATTTCCTTTGCTTTTAGTCTCAAGTATTCAGATTAATGTTACCTTATGTCAAACAGATTTTACCCTACTCTGAAATTTCTGAAGTTATTGAAAATTTTGAAAACATTGATAAGCATTTTTCGTTGCCTGTGGAACTGTTTTTCCTTCATTACAAACATTATGACTCTCTCAAATTCGATAAAAAAAATAATTTAATACTTTCAAAATTTTCAATATCTTCATGATCTTCAGAATTGCATAAAATCTTTTTGGAATCAGGTAACATGCTAAAATTTCCCCGCTGGTGAATCTTAACAAATGGATGGAATCTGAGGACGTTCAAGACGCACCCTTGTTGAATCTGGTTGGAATGATCTATATTCAAGTGAATGCATGTAAGTCACATTTATTTTTATATATTTTTTTTTTTGCGATGACAATTTAGATTGCTATTATATTATTCATCAATTACAATACATTCATGGTATATTTTTCCACCGATTTATCGCCGCCATATTTGTTACTGATTTCAGTTTAAATCATTTAAAACATTTATTCAATGATACGTTGTCAGCCATTATGAATTTTAACTGGTATTTTTTAATTTTAGTTTATTACATTTCAAAGGTTTGTAAAATGATTGTCTGAGTAGACGAGATGAAAGCTGAAATAAAAATGAAAGAAAGACTGAAAATCCTAATAGCGCTCTCAATTACCAATTTATTTTAAGTTTTAGTAAATTATTTATAAATAATTTGTTGGTATTTGCTAGTTGAACATTTCCTATTATTTATTAAATGAATATCCTTTTCTATGTCACAAAATGCTATATAAAAGACAATCATAATTGTGCGTGGCTTAGATGTGGCACAAGGTCGAAAGGGTGGAGTACCTAGTGAGTATCGAATAAACTACCTAGTTATAACTGAACTAGCAAGACAAGCTTGCTAACCATTACATGTGAGGGCTCGAAAAAATGCAATCATTATGAATGGGAATAGAAATTGTATATATGAATAGTGTAACTTATCTGGGCAAAGCGTTGAATCGACGAGTCGAGTTCAAGTTCAGGTTTAGTCTGTCGTTTTCCCGCCACGCAAACGCTGCTGTAAAAGGCATGAATCTATCATCTCTCTTCTAGCTTCCTTTCCCCATGTGAGAACTTTTGTTTTAATTCTTTCAATAAAATTAATGATATATTTTCACTGTTTTTTTTTCCTAATGTCGCCATTCATCACGTGATTGAATATGTCCAGATTTTATTCCCATTTTTACTACTTCCGCTTTTTTATATAAAACATTAAATCGTAATGTCATCTCACAACTTGATTTAAGCATTTTGTTATTTGTCTTTTTCATAAGATCAAAATCATCGTTGATTACCTTTACCCCTGCAGATATTTTGGCAATAAAATTGTCATATATTGCAATAATTTATTAAAATTCTACTTGATATTTTTTATTTATTTCTAATCCATATCTTACCATTTCTATAAGACTTTCTCGTTACTTCCGTCCAAGAAATTCTCAGTATCCTTCTGATAAACCATATTTCTATTGCCTTCAGTTTTATCTTCATCTGTGGTGAGATTGTCCAGCATTCAGTACCATACAAGAGGTTTGATATCACATAGCAATTCAGCAGTCTTTTCTTTGTTTTCACCGAAATATTCCTGATTCTGAGTACCTTGTTTAGCCTGTCACTTATCAGATGCGCGTTTGTATTTCTGTGTTGCAATTTCCATCCTCTGTTTAAAGACTTCCTAGATATTGAAACATTTGCTCTTGTTTGATGTTGACATCTACAATTCCTATTTCACATCTTAGGTTTTTCTATTGTTGTCTTTTATTTGACAGCTAATCATGTTTTTTTTTTCTCTTTCTTTTACCTTTCATCTGCGTATCATATATTGTTAAGAATGCCTCCCTACGCTGATAACAAATCCCGGTTGGGTCTGCAGCCGCCCTTAGAATAGACCCGATAAAGAAGTGGAACAGATCTAGAGAGAAAACACATCCTCGCCTTTTACACGATTTGTTATATTTGTGTACCCTTATAATCCGTTGTCTATCCGTAAGCAGTTGTTTTGCTCCCAGGATTAGTTCTGGATTATCCTAATATCTTCCCTGAATGGATCAAGTTTACCTAACAGTGCAAACAGGTCTTTGTGCTATACTTTGTCAAAATTGCTTATAATTTCTCCAATAATAATGCTTATAATTTCTTCAAAGTACGAAACGCGTTGGTATAATAAAAATTTCCTCACGTCTTTTATTGTATATCTTAATTATATCTGATTTGTTAACAATCAAACAAATATATATAATATATTTTTTTAATTTCTCTACTCTAACCTCTACTCACATTCTCCATATAATCTTTTACTATTACCTTCTAAATTCAGAAAAATGTTATCTTCTTTTTCAACCAGCACAAAATATGAAACTTCCAGTATGGGGATCGATAAAAAATTAAGTAACTACGTTGGGTTTTAGATCGCATAAATACATATATAGATACATACATAGACAGACACACACACACACTTAAATCATTGGCAATTTCTACCATTTCAACCACTGAAAAAATAGCGAATTTACAGTATTATTATTATTATTATTATTATTATTATTATAGCATTTGAAAATTATTCATCTTTTCTTTCTATGTAATTATGTCTAGAGTACGAAATTCAAATGTAGTTAGTATAATGCTAAAAGGAACGTTATAAAGTAGTTTTTTTTTCTGATAATGTTGTTTCTGCAGAAATTTTAGCGAAGATAATTTTCTCTGTTAGTAGAACGCGTCGTCGGTTTGTAATAAAATAAAATAAAACAAAAACAAATTACTTAGCTGTAACTTTTATGCTAACAGTTTCTTTTGATGAACTTCTCACTTATGGAACTCTCTTCCGGTTCAATACTTTAAAGTCAACTCGAATCTGCAAAAATCTAAATCCAATGTCAATCGCTATCTACTATCCACTTGATTACTTTCTTCTCTTTCTGCTCATATTTCTGTTCTTAATTCTTCCACACCGTGTAACCCTTGTGTTGTAGTAGCATTACTAGGCTGGGTTTGGTTTCGATTTAAAAAAATGACTTTTTTATGTAGAGTGAGAATAGAGAAGCGTTTGCTGTTTGACATCAATTTCTATCAGATTTTGTGCATTCTGTTTTCCTAAACATTTAATTTTAGATCAGGTTTGTAAATGAGATTGTCGAGTTGCTTAATTATACCAGCGAATAAAAAGCTGAGTAAAGTTTAAATACACCGTTAATATTTTCCTAAAATTATGAAAAATACTCCACTGGTAATTTTACGACAAACCAATATTAGGTAGGTGCAAAAATAATGACGTAATAATGTCGTTTTTGAACTATTTTTAACGTCAAAAAACGACATTATTACGTCATTATTTTTGCACCAACCTAATAGTATAATACGTGACCCAATTTTCATATTACATATATCAATCTTTCTACCTCAGAGACGACATAGAAATCTTTAGACCCATTAAACTTTGTATAGATTTCACAATTTTTATATAATTGATTGAATATAAAAGAAAGCGAGTATTAATTCACTTAATGAGATAGTTATATGATCTCTTAATTTTGCCAAAGTTTTAATGTTTTGAGTTAAATTAGTTGCTTAGAGTAGCAGAAAAGTATTTCAATTTATATTAGTCAATCACGGACTCGTTATGTTTTAATCAATTTAATAGCTTGAAACGCTTGTTTATATCTGTGCATCGTTCCGAAACGGCAAATATATCCCTGATAAAATTTTCTTAGAACTGGAAAAGATTTTACATAAAATTGTTCGAATAAAGAAAAAATAGGAAACGTTTATCAATCTAACATGTCTCATTTTTTTATTAAAGCCTCACCAGAGAATGAGATACAGAGAAAAAGAACAAAATTCTGGTATTTTTAACTTTTGTTTCGTTTGAGTTTTCAGAAAACTAGGTTTCTCAATTCCAATAGATGTTATTGCTCTTTCCCGTATTAATGGGGTTTTCCTTCCCAACCTTTTGTTTGAAGTAGTATGGAAAATCAGACTCTTGATTATTTCATTATTTTCTCTTCAATTTACATGCCATTTCCATTTTAGTTCTTGCTGCTTTTGAAAGTCCTCTAGTGACGTGGTTTCTGTTATTCAGTACAGTTCTTGGATTATAATTTTTGTTTATAATTTTTACAAGTTTCGAAAAAGGGAGAGGAAATTGTGGAGAGCCACGATCTCAAACATCCTGAAGGAAAACAACAGATTTTATTTATCTTATTCATTTTTATTATTTTTATTTATTTATTTTGCTTTAAAGCGTTCATCATTTCCCTATGTCCTTTCATTAATCGAGCCTAAAAAAAAAATACTTTCCAAAAGATGATGATTATCGGGTTTACTTTTATTAGCGACGATTTCTTCAGAATTACATCTTCAAAAACACTTATGGCGTTACCACCAGAACCTACTGGGATATTTAAATACTCTGGTGCCAGAAATTCTTAATTGAGCAATATTTCGAAATTTTTGCCGCTTCCCCGAGAAAAAAAAAATGGCATGTCTTTGATGTTTCACAAGGGAAAAATATTATTTGCTTAATGAAAAACCCAGTGGAATAACTATAAAACAGAGGATAGCAAAATTGGGATGGCGCTGTTGAGGAAACTGAACTGACTACGTTATGGGAAGTGATAAAGGAGGCCTCTGTTGGCCGATGGATCGCGAAACAATTTTCAGCTTTCAAATAAACATTTCTTTGTGAAAAAGAAAATGCAAAACGTTTTTGATCTATCTTAAGAGTCAATCGTATCTGTGGCAAGGAAAACGTTTTTTTTCCTTATGCAATAAGGAGTTTCTTTCTCTTTTTTAAAAAAAAAAAACAGTTACTAGTTGTAAGATATTCAGGATTGTCCCACGGGACAATAACCTAGTGGATTGAAGCATTAGTTCGTGGATTTGGCAAACTAGCGAAGTCAATCCCTGAACCGGGCAGTGTGTACTTAGAAATCGGGCGAGCAATTACTGGCCAGTACTATTATAATAAAACAATATATCCCTAAAAAGTAATGAGCGGACCGAGAAAATATATCCCTTTAAAGTAGGTCGCCTCTCTCTGTCTTTTTTGCAAATAATTTCATGGTAATTGCTCCGAGGAGCTGCATTCGCTGGTTCCCAGACTTCATGAATTCAAGCGCCCTATGGGGCTGGCATCCCGCTCTCACCCTTTCACTGTCAAAACTATTAAATGGAGACGTCTCTTCTACTCCAATAGCTTCATATCTCGCACCTCTCGCCTGTGGAACTCCCTTCCCTATTCCATTTTCCCTGAGAGGTATAATCTCCAACTATTCAAATGCAGTGTCAATCGGCATCTCCAGTTGTCTTGATCTATCCACTATCCTTCTCCTCATCCTTTCCTCTATCACTCCTATCTGATCTTGCTCCAAATCTTCTGCAACCCCTTGCGTCCTAGTGGCTTCCCGCCTTGCTTGGGGTTAAACGCTTAAAAAAAACAAGTAAAGTGTCCAGTTCGAAATTCCATTAAAGTTACTCAGATGAAAAACAGGAAGACACAACAGCCGAAGCGGTGTGATAATAACAACAAAGATGGCGACAATAGTCCACATGTAAATAATGTAAATAATGATTATATCCCATCTCATATATTTAGACAGAATGAGAAATTAGACATTAATCTGTCTCTTAGTGTGCGGTAGTACTGTAAATTGTTCGAGCCGAGCGGCAAAGATCCAAATAGCGTAAAAGAGCGGTAAAGTGTAAAGTTTTGTTAAAAATAGATAAATCGACAAGCATTATTGGACAGAATGGAGACTACCGAAGAAATGTGTAAATATTTATGATATTTTTTTGTTTTATACATCGACAATTATGTATTTCGCAAAATTTAGGCTTACAAACCCGATGAAAACCGATCGTGCGTCAATTAAAAGTTTCAGTATTTTAGGTACACTGGTTCATTATCTTCTTTCCTTCTTAATTTATTTCTTTATATATATATATATATATATATATATATATATATATATATATATATATATATAATTCGGTAATTCGGCTAGTGTATATATATATATATATATATATATTAAAGAAAAACAGACCACTTTAACGATCCATTTTAATAATTTATTTCACCAGAGCCCTTTTAAGTGACGCTGGATCATCCGATAACACTTCCAAAGAATGATCTTTCGTTTCATTTTTTGGAAGTGTTATCTGATGATCCAGCATCCTTTAAAAGGGCTCTGGGGAAATAAATTATTATAATGGAACCTTAAAGTGGTCTGTTTTTCTTTAATTAGGTCTGGATTTACATTGAGCTCTCCTTCATCCTCATTGTGACTACCCATACGGATTACCAAGTTTTTCATATATATATATATATATATATATATATATACATATACATATATATATATATATATATATATATATATATATATATATTGTTATGGCATCCTCCCTCTAAAGAGTCTGTATTAAACTTTTCTGACAACTATAAGATTAGTAGGAGAAAAGGCTTCGGGGAACAATGATTAGTAAATGGATTGAGCGCTGGTTCATACGATACACGCTCACTAGTAGTGTCATACTCTTCTGGTGTACTTACTGTTTAATACACGATATATCTACTAACCTGTTTTTTTTATTAATCAACCATTTACTTGGTCACAACATTATATATATATAAGTTTTAGCCTCTGTCCGTCTGGGGTTTTGGAGAGAGACTCCATAACCATATATATTCTGAAAATAATTACCCAGGGTATTTGAATAAGTATATTTCATTATGATGAAAGGCGGTCCCGGATATGGGGGGGGCATAAACTCCCCACTGAAAAAAAAATTCTCCTCTGATTTAAATTAAAATGTATAGAAGGAATGACTCCTCTCCAAAATATAGAAGGAGAAAACCAGAAGATGAAGGTATGCCGCAAAATCAAAATGAGTCAAGAGAGATGTCAAATCGAGCAAGAAATCAACAATCAATAGGAAGGTACCTTACAATACATCATTTTTTTGCGACAATTCAACTGTCATATCAATGTTGAAATTTGCTCATCAATTCATTCAATCAAATATTGCATCAAATACATATGAAAAATTCTGCATGGAAAAATGTTTCCACTTTGATTTAAATAAAATTTAAATTTGAACAAAGGAAAGACTTGTATCCAAAATATAATTCGGCTAGTATATATATATATATATATATATATATATATATATATATATATATATTAGGTTGGTGCAAAAATAATGACGTAGTAATGTCTTTTTTTAACGTTAAAAAATACGTCAAAAAACGACATTATTACGTCATTTTTTTTGCGCCAACCTAATATATATATATATATATATATATATATATATATATATATATATATATATATATGTATGTATGTATGTATATGCGTGGTAAAAGGTCACATAGTCACCGGGTTAGGCGTCGTTACAGCGATTTCCGTACCAAGTCGGTTTGTACGGAGTTGAGTTGCTAACTCTATAAATAACTGATTTTCAAACAGTTTGTCCATCGTCTAGACTGGTTTCCAACCAAGGTTAGAATATTCTGTCTGGCCTGTCATTAACTACTAGATATGGGGGAAGAACAGATAGATTCCTACCTATCCAATGTAAAAGTGAACACAACAGCCTCGGCTGATATTTGTACTGGAACCGCGTATCCCACATTACGTCCCAATAAACGTCTATCTGTCTTTAAACACACACATACATACTTATGGCCTGACGATTGCGTTTAGCCTGAAATAAACGTTCGCCTCTGAATGTTGAGTTCAATATCCTCTTTTATGCTCTACTCCTGATATTGAGCACTTATCCTCATAAATATAGCATTCCTTAAATCTATATTTTATCATATATATATATATATATATATATATATATATATATGTAAGCAAATATATGGATGTCGATCCGACAGTATGAAGACAAATATACGGAAAAAACAAACAAAAATCCTTATATGCAGTTATCTGTTTGGATAAGTCTTGTTCTTGCGTCCATCGTCTTTGTCATGTTAAATTTGATAATGTTAATTATATTTTATATTTTATATTGAATATGTCCTGAAGATGGTTTATTGACCGAGACGTCCAACGTCGACATATTAACATTAAAACAGCATTATTGCATATATATATATATATATATATATATATATAATTAAAAGGCTTAAACACTAATATTCCATGGTCATAATTTATTCTACTGGAATCGTAAATACGATCCAATTGATCAGACCTAGAAATTCAAAAAGAAAACAGAAAAAACAACTCCGGGAATAAAAAATAAAATTTAGTGAGAGTGTAAGTATGAGAGTGGGTGACGAGAGAAGAACAAGAAGGTCTAAAGATGAAGGGTAGATTAAAATTTAACAGAGAAAAGTTTTAAAGAGGGGAGTCAAAGACGGTTTAAGTGAAAGAAATATGAATGTTCTCGATGTCTAATACATTAAAGATGTAACCGGAAAGGATACATTTTGGGGTGACATACACACACAATAGAAGATATAATCTTAAAGATCTGAAGATGAGAGAAGGAGAGGAAAAAAAAAGAAAAAGGGGTGGGGTATATATATATATATATATATATATATATATATATATATATATATATAGTGAGATGAACTCATAGATAGATAGATAGATAGATAGATAGATAGATAGATAGATAGATAGATAGATAGATATGAACAGACTGGGATAGATAGATAGATAGATAGATAGATAGATAGATAGATAGATAGATAGATAGATAGATGGAGAGACAACACAAAGAAAGGTGGGTCAACAGAAAGAAAGAGTATCAGGAAGAAAGGTGGATGAACAGAGAGAAAGAGCAACAGAAAGAAAGAGAGAAAGAGATATATAGAGAGCAACAGAGAGATAGAGAAACAGAGCGACAGTCAGCGAGACAGAGAGAGAGCGAAATAAAAATATTCTTTTCGATCATACATACGAAATAAGATTAGTTATGATGATCAGAATATGATTTCCCGAAAAGACTTTACTTAGCTTCATATATTTTCCGAGTGCCTCATGCAGTCTAAAATGATGCCAAACGTGAAATGCCTATTTCGTCGAGGCCTTACTATTATTAGTTTATCATGTGTATTTTTCAATGGTTATTTTTGCACGCTGCCCTTACCCGGGCTTTTCATCTTCCGGCTTCAGAAGAAAACAGTCCATCGTTGACATAACAAGGACGATTAAATGTTTTATATTTCAAAATAAATTCCAAACCAAGAATAACTCTTCAGAAGCAAATAGAAATTTTGCTTGAGAATTTCAATTCAGATATGATTTATTATTTTCCAAGAAACAAGTTGTAATATTTTTTTAAAATTGTAATATTTTAAAAACTGTTACTTCAATGAGATCTTTAGTCTTAACAAAGTCTGAAGATGGCATCGAAGCGTCAAACTGGCAGTCAGAATGCAATATCGACTCATATATATATATATATATATATATATATATATATATGTGTGTGTGTGTGTGTGTGTGTGTGTGTGTGTGTGTATGTATATATATATATATATATATATATATATATATATATATATATATATATATATATATATATATACCGGGTGTAGCAGAAAACTTGTCCAAATCATGTAAAACCAAAATTCTCCATTTGTTAGATTAAGTTCTGAATCGTTGTATCTTAGAAATGATTAAAGATATCTTACTGGAATTGTCCGCGGTTTTTATAATTTTACAACTTATCAAATTTTTTTTCTGTTTTCTATGCACATTTTGTTATTATACCACTGTGTACAGTTAATTATATGAAAAGTATGTTTATTTATTAGTTGGAAGTACAATTGAATTAAGAATTTGTATGTGTACGAATATATGTTTCCCCCCGCCCCACTGTATGTATTGTATATATTTGATATTTTCGAATAAGGATAGCTGTGTTTGTATAAGAACAACTGTTGATTTGAAAGAAAAATGTAATATTGACGATGCATAATTCTCTGAAATTCAATGTGTATAGCATCCGTGTTATTAATTCCAATAAAAGACAAATAAACGTCGCTGGTTTTGTGTGCAAAACCTTGACTCAGGGAAAAAATCGATTGACAAAGTCCAGACCATCGCCCCCCCCCCCCAGGACAGTCTTGTGTACTTTTACACAATATACCGAATTTCGCATCAAAACTAAGAATTTTTTTTTCTATGAATATTATTATTATTAATTGAACAATGATTGTTTTTTTGCATGTGGAAGCTTAGTCAAGTTGTAAAGGCAGGTGATGCCATTTCGTGTAATTAACAGTTTCCGGGACACAAGGTGTAGGCAACCTACACTTTCACAGGATTTTCCTTCTCTATGTTGGGATTTGCTACGTCAATATATATATATATATATATATATATATATATATGTGTGTGTGTGTGTGTGTGTGTGTGTATATATATATATATATATTAGACATGTCTTTATATGTTGTCTCAAATGACTGGCTCTTCTGATTTACAGCTTCATTACCAGGTGCACATTTACAGTATATTTCATTTAATTTTATTATATTTCACGCATTTTACCTGTTCACGCCCGATCTCTGGGGAATAAGAGACAGCATTCCACCAACAGTCTCGTTATTATTATTATTATTATTATTATTATTATTATTATTATTATTGGCTGCTCCCCTGAACAATAGGATCTTGACAACTTCCCGAAGTGATCATTATCTGACATGTTCATAATCTGCAATTCCTACCCACATGTTAGAAATTCCAATGCATTTGACTGCTCTGAATTTGTAACATTCTGGCTGGATGTTCGCCCAAACTCCATGCCAACATTGGATGACCGGGTGGTGTAATCTATAAAAGCAAGGAATTGTTAATTGGAGAGACAGTTGGGTTCGTTATATTCAGTTACGTGCGTATACACTTGGGAAAGGTATGAATTCATTCTTCTACACCAGCTATGGGTTAATTTGTAACACTTGTGCCACTAAACCATTATTACCGCCAAAAAAAAAATTGTTACAATCTAAAAATATAGATTACTAATTCTCATAGTCTCATTGCAAATGTGTTGAGATAAAGCATTCGTATTTTACTCCCTTTGCTGTGTACTTGCTCAATTAATTTTTTATCCGTATGCAGGCTTTTTGTTCCCAGAAAAATCTAGATTATTCTAATATTTTCTCAAATCAATCTTGCTTTCCTTGCAGTTCAACTCGATCTATGAAGACACAACTACGATAATTTTGGACACATCACGAAGATACTGCTAGCAAGATATCTAAAAAAAATCTTGCCTGCTTGCGAACTGCCAACATCCTGAAGTAATTTCTAACGTCACCCTGACGCAAAGGCATTTTACTGAGAATTATGTGGCTTTGTAAAAATCGACATAAAAGCAGGAAGCTGTAGACGGAAATAAAACAAATAATCAAAATGATAAATTTCATACGGAAAACCGCAGGTAATCTTTCATCCTAATGATATTCAGGTGTTCGTTTAAGGGTCACAATTCCTGCCGTAAAACGGCACGGTGTGTCGTAATGGGTTCTAGCAGCAGCAGGTGAGTGCCAGTCTATAAGGTACCATGAAAGTGGGATCAAAAGCTTCCTGAATATTTTTTTTCAATATTCTTGAAAAGTTTGCTTTGGGTGTAGATCTCAAAAGTGAAAAGCAAATAAAATCTATTATATATCTCTCTAATATATATATACAGTGACACGCATAAGTATCGGATACATGTTATTTTCTGTTATAACTCTAGTTTATGTTCGCCATTTTGCCTGATATTTGGTAAGTAATATCTCGTAAAGTTGTTTTAGTTGTATGTGGAAGAAAAATTAAAAACTCCTGGTTGAAACCATTTTTTTATCAAAGTTCAAAATTACCCTATGCAAAAGTATTGGATACATCAATTTAATATTTTTTTGCGTAGCCTCTGTTTTGTTTCACTGCTCCCAGTCGCTTTCTATAGTTAGCCACAAGTTTTCTACGCTGATCCACCGTTACGTTACCGCATTCTTCCTTGCATAATTCCTCTAATTGCTTGATATTTTGTGGATTCCGCTTATGAACTTTAACCTTCAAAGTATTCCACAAATTCTCAATTAGATTCAAGTCAGGAGAGTACTAATACCATTATTTTCAAACCATTCCTTTGCAAGTTTTGCGGTATGTTTGGGATCATTGTCGTGTTGAAGCACGAAATTCCGACCATGTCCTAAAGAAGTTGCAGATTTCTGAAGGTTATTCTCTAGAATCTCCCTGTACATGCTACCATTCATTCTACCATGGATAACTTGTAACTCACCAGTGCTCTTGGATGAAAAGCATCCTCATATCATAATGGAAGCACCCCCAAACTTAACTGTGGGGATGGTATTGTGCTTGTTGAAGGCAGTGCCATTTTTTCGCCAAACACTTGTCGATGTGTTCCTTCCGAATAATTCAACTTTCGTTTCATCCGAACAGATTAGCTTTTCCTGAAACTGCATACCTTTCTTTTCATAAGTTTCGACAAACTTTAATCGGTCTTTGACATGTTTGGTTTTCAGTAAAGGCACTTTTCTTGGTGATCTTGAATGAAAGCCTGTACGATATAGAGCACTGCTAATGGTATCCTTACTTACATTAATTCCAGCACCCTCAAGATCAGTTTTAATTTCAGAACGAGTAATGAAAGGTTTATTCTGCACATTTCTGCTGATCCACCTTGAAGTACTCTCATTTATTTTTCTCGGTCTTCCATTTCTTGTAAGTTTTGCTGTACCGTCGCCATACTTCTTATACATTCTGATGATATTTCCTACTGTACTTAGTGCTAGATTCATTTCTCTGCTAATTTTTCGGTAACCTTGTCCTCCTTTGTGACATTCAATGATTCTATCTCGCATATCTCTGGATAATTCTTTAGTTTTTGCCATTTTTAATCCTTGAATTGCAGAATGCACATCAAAGTCAGATGATTAGTAGCACTATCTTGTAAACAATTGTGTGCTTCTCTGATTGGTCAGCGATAACATTCCAATACTATCGAAAATTTGAATATTTAAAGTTTTTAAAATACAAAATTTCGATTGGAAATTTGAAAAAAGTGTCATGTATCCAATACTTTTTCAGTTTTATAATTCCGTATCTTCATTCTCGAATTTATAATTAATACCCCGGTCTTTTATTTTTGAGCTTTATAAATAATACCGGGTTATTATTTTCATCTTTAAAATGAACATTCAGTTTTACGTCGGGATGGAAAAAGACTGAAAAAGACCCAAGATTAGGGAGGCTCCACGGACAACTACCGTTATTAGAAAAAGAAAAGGGAATGCCGGAAAATAAAATAATTTTGGCCAATCAAAAAATTGATACAAACAGACTTATGATATTAGCCGAAACCAATGTTCGCATCTAAGTCCCAAAGCCTTGTCAAAAGGATATAAACTGACATCTCTTAGCTAGAAGAAAAGATGGCGAGAATGACTGAGAGGCTACCGCGGCGAAACCAGCCATGCATGTCATCAGCAATTGTTTCTTCTGCCCTGCTCAGCGTCGAAAAAATACAGTAGATTGACACAGACTTAATTTCTAATATTACTACTACCATTATTATAGTATAACTTCAAAAAGTCATTCTAACAATATTCATTCCATAAACGAACATTATTGTGAGACCGAATATCAAAGGATTCATTCATCACTCTAAAGAAAATAAATAAAAATATTATCTGTTATATACAGTTGAGACCAGTATAGTTTATGCCCTATGTTTCCGATAAACATCACCAAGAATATCTACAACACCGATCCACACTGATGACCACACAACGTGGACTCACATAACCACAAGACCTTCTGCAGTACGCCGATAGAAAAAGGCCTACAAAATGTTAACGGGTTGCTACATTTGACTATTAAGTAGTGAACTCGACTAAGATTCAAAGTGTTTTGTTACTAAGTTTTGTATTTGTTGTAGCATACGTACGGACGATAATGGGTATATCCCCGTTCACATAAATACAGTAGTAAATACTGTATGTTGCTTTGCAGTTGGAGATTCATTGTGGAATTCACTTGACTCTCTCCTAACAGTTGATTACTTTTCTACGCGCCGCTGGCGAATCTTATATGTGTTATTCGTGTCTTAAGTATTATCGTTCATTATCAACCTTCGTTTGAGTATTCTATTCAGTAACCTTCCCAAGGTTACAACAGTATTAATGTCTTTTCTTCTAGTCCAGTTTATTTCTAAGTCGGAAATTCAAAACTTTACAAAAGTAGGCCATGATGACAACCCTCAAGAAGTTGGTTATTAACGTGTTTGCTTGCAACTCACATGCAGTTTTGTGCTCATATCATGAAAACTATTAGAAAGAAATAATATATACTGGTGTTTATTTCTTGGTTCGAAACCCTAAGTAGCATTTCATTTTGGTTTTATTTTAAAACGGTTAACGTCTTACGAGATACGAATAAATGTCATAGCTTTATTTTCTTTAGCATTGTTAGATTTCACAAATTAGTCACATTTGAAAAAAAAACGCAACAACCAGAAAATGGTTCAACTGATGAGATATTAATAACACCAATTTATATCATGCAGCACATGAGCAAGATTTAAGTCGTCAATTGCTAAATGTGCTATTAATAAATTTGGTTCTTAATCTCGTGCTAGGCAATTTTTCTTCACCAAGTCTGTTTTGCTCCTTTATAAGGCTACTAGCAGGATGGCCCAGCGATACCCGTGATTGATTCAAAAATCGTACGACTCATACAGCAATCGCTATCACTTGACTTAAAATATTTTTGCCCTTCCTTGCCTTTAAAGGAGTGTCCTTTGCCGTGCTCATGTTGCTACATGCCTTACTTCTTGCCTATCTCATACTGCGAATTTTTTCTAAGCTCTATACTAAACATTAAATCTGTTACGAAAAAAGAACTAAACAAAATGAACATAAAACGATCAGCTTTAAAAAAGGACTCGTAACTGGAAAAACCGAATGAAAAAAGAATGTTAACAACAAATACTTTTTTACACCAAACCCAGTTCTTCGGAATCAGAATCAACGTTGAGTTTAAGCAAGCGAATGAGCCAATTGGAGTAAAGTGCCATGCAGATTTAAATTTTTCCTACTTGTGACGAATGCAGCTATCGATTTTTTTGCATGCTAGCATACTAGTTAACATTCGTGTCAGTCAGCTGTTGGCTCTCACGCTGGCCAATAGAATCTTCCTGCCTATTCGTGGCAGCCAGCTATTGGCTCTCGCTCTGATCAGTACAAAATGGCCGCAAACTACATGAAAACTGCGGTAGAAGCATGAAAAAATCGATTATTTCCACTATCGATGGGAGTTGGAAAATGCAAAGTCGGTCTTGGAGCATGTGCATGTAAATTTTGGTGCAAATCCGTCGAAAATTGCGGCCGTGCATTCGTTACACACACACACACACATCCTGCCTTTTACAGATAGAGATTATTTGCCAGTGTATTGAATATTGTTGTCATATCTGGTCTGGCGTTTCTTCTATTTAGCTAGATATTTTTGGCGAACGCTTCCTGCCTTCCATCAGAATGGCTGATGCCCAAAACTCTACGAGAGCGCCTCGTTACGCCTGCTTGATCTCATGCTGTCCGTTGATATGAGACTCAACAGCTTCATCTACCGCAAGGAATTCTCTGAATCGTACTTGTCTGGGTACATCCTTCAGATCTATAAACCAACAATCCGTCCTTGGATGGAATATTGCAGTCATATATGGTCTGGTGCTCCCGCTGTACGTCTCGGGGTCTTTGACAAAATCCAGAGACGGATATACAATATGTTAGGTCCTGATCTGGCATCTAGTCTACAATCGCTTTCTCAAAGACATGCCGTGGCTTCCCTCTGTCTCTTCTATAAGCATTTTCACAGTAACTGTTGCGACAAGCTTCTGGGTTGGGATCTCGATCCCACTCTTTCACTGTCGAAACAGTTAAATGTAATCGTCACTTCTGCTCAAACAGTTTCATCTCTTGCACTTCCTGTCTGTGGAACGCCATTTCTCTTTCTTGCTTCTCTGATAACTATAATCTTCAAATATTCAAGTATAATGTCCATCGACATCTTCTGATACCTTGATTTTGTTCCCCGTCCTTCTCTTTATCCTCTCCCCAAACACGCCTCTTTACTCTTGTTCTCTACCCTCTGTAACCCCATGGGTGCTAGTGGCACTCCCGCCTTGCTAGAGATAAAATGCCCTCACAAAAAAAACAAAGAGGAATATGCATTGTTATCGGTCCCCAGCGCCGTAACCAATTTAATGTGTCTTTTCTATAAATAACTACATGACAATTGCTCTGCCTTCTGATAGATTCTTCTCTCTCATTTCTCGCCTGTGGAAGCCCCGTCCAGCTACTTGCTATCCTATCCGCCACGATCTTTAAAAATTAAATGCAACGTCCATCCTCTTATGCTTCCTATTCTTTTTATTTGTTTCTTTTCTCCCTAACTTTCAGTTTCATTCACTCTTGCCTAGTAGTGGCTTTATCGACTTGCTTGATAAAAAAATAACAATTGGTACTTCAAAATGAATTTTATAAAAATCATAAACAAACAAATGTAAGTTTTAGAGCACATAAGGAAAGAATGTGTTATAGAGGAATATATGCGGCACTTGAGTTTAAACATAGATCGCCAGTGAGCAAACACAGGCGATCCCATCATTGAATTAAGTGGATCACGTTACCATGGCAGAAACGCATAAGTAGGACGTTGCGTAACGTCTAAATGATCGCTATTTTTATTCTATCCTCTAATGCTATTTGGATCACTATTTCTACTCTATCCTCTATTATTATAGAGACCGCTATTCTCTACTCTATTCACTAGATTATTTCTCTATTCGGGTCACTATACGTATTACTATTCGAGCGAGCATTATCGGGCAAGTACTATTAGTTTAAGTGATATTTGAAGGCGCCTGACACCAGTATTGTTCAACGGCGTTACTATAGTTGTATCTGCGATTACAAAGTCTCTACTACAACGAGTATTACGAAAGTGACAACGAGTATACGTTGACATCACAAAAGGGTCAAACGAGTATTCGTTGACATCACAAAAGGGTCAAACGAGTATTCGTTGACATCGCAAAAGGGTCAAACGAGTGTTCGTTGACATCACAAAAGGGTCAAACGAGTATTCGTTGGCATTACAAAAGAGTCAAACGAGTGTTCGTTGATATCACAAAATAATTCTACAGTAAGGGAAACATAGAAAGAAAAAAAAAGCAAGTAACTAGAAAAGTTTCAGCCAAAGGATAGCGAGATGGTAAAAGTAACGGTTAAAATAACCATTTCCATTTTGGAAACTTTCAATGATCGAACATTTAACGTTATTGTCAGTTGAAATTGATAATATATTTCTCTTAAACACTTTTTCATCGTCCGGCAGCAAGGTTTCGGATCGAGGGGTTTTGAGGAACGTGGAAGCACCTCTTAATTGCTCGTATTCCTAGGTTCACTCTGACCCGAGGTCATAGTACCTGTTAGGTTCCCAGCTATGGCCAAATAGTTAACCCCCAAACTGAGGTCTAAACACTATGAAAGTGTAGAAATTCTTTTTATATAGGGAATGTGCTCGCAATACATTTTCATAGAAAAAATTACCAGAAATACGTTTTTCGTAAGGAAAAAAATACTAGCAATACATTTGCGTAAGGAAAAAAAAAATTACCAACAATACATTTTTGTAAAATAAATTACTAATGCTCCCGAGAAAATTTCAGTGTTAAATGACCCATAAGATGTTGATATGCCGTTAAACAAACCATAAACTTTTTGTCAGAAAAATAGGTTTCTCGTATTCATTGTTATTTCGCGTTCTAGCAATGAGAGAAGTTTCCTTCCTAACCTTTTGTTTAAAGTAATGTGGAATGTTAACAGCTTTATTATATCATTTTTTTGTTCTAGTTACATGTGTTATCCATTTTAGTTGTTGATGCTGTTGGAAGTTTTAAAACGGTGGGGTTTCTCTCATTTTGTACAGTTCTTTGTAAGTTTGTAGCATCAGTCTTTGATATTTAATGAAGGATAAGAATCTACAGGATTCATTCGCTTGAAGCCATTTTAATAATTTCTCTGAGAAATGCATGTCATCCAAAAGCGAGGCATGTCATCCAAAGGCGAGGCATGTCATTCAAAGGCGATGCTATTTTAGAGCGTGACTCAAGTTTTTAGGTTCATGTTTTGGTTTTGTAGGATCGTGTGGTGTTGGGTGAAACTATCCTTACCAAAGCTTGTTCTCTGTTTAATTTCGCTGCTACTTCGGCTTGTTATCTAGAAATAAAAATATCTTCACCGTACAAATTTCATTTCACTATGATGTGTACGTAGTAAAACGCGCGCTACTTTGGCGCGTTGTCGTTTGCGTGTAGATATTAGGTTGGTGCAAAAATAATGTCGTTTTCTCACATAGTAACATATGTGAGAAAACGACATTATTTTTGCACCAACATAATAACAAGCCAAAGCAGTACCATGTTTTATTATGTTGATGTCATTCCAAATTAAAATTTGTACGGTGGAGATATTTTAGGCAATGTGCATTCTGTTTATTGCTAGAATATAAATAAAAGAATTTTTGTTTAATATTTTAATTACTTTTTCGTTATGTTATATATATAAGCATTTCACCCCAAGCAAGGCTGGAAGTCACTAGCACGCAAGGGGTTATACAGGATTTGGAGCGAGAGCAGATAAGAGTGATAGAGGAAAGGAAAAAAAAAAGGATAGTGGATAGATCAAGGCAACTGGAGATGTCTATTGACATTACATTTGAATAGTTGGAGATTATAGCTATCAGGGAAACAGGAAAAGCGAAGGGAGTTCCACAGGCGAGAGGTTCGAGATATGAAGCTATTGAAGTAGAAGAGACGGCCACATTTAACAGTGAAATGGTGACAGCGGGATGCCGGCCTCGTAGGACGCTTGAATTCATGAAGCCTGGGAACCAGTAAAAGCAGCTCATCAGAGCAATTACCATGAAAGTATTTTTAAATATATATGTTATAATATGTTTTGCTAGCGAGATATCATTCCAAAAAATTTGTACGGTGTAGATATTTTTCCCTTGCAGATAGTAAGCCAAATTAGCGCCTCAATTTCTTTATCTTCTGTACTAAATTTGTTATGACTCATACATATACTGCAGTATTTGAAGTATTTAATAATTGAACATTCTGTATATTTAAGATGGATTCAGGATATGTAGCATCAGTCATTCATTGTGATATGTACCACAAAGAAAAAAGAAATCAAAAAGAAGATATTACTGACAGCAAAAAAGGAGGAAGCTGTGGATAACCATGATCATCTATGTCCTGAAGCGACACCACTCAGAAAGAGAGAGAGAGAGAGAGAGAGCAGCCGGGAAAGACTCCGTCGATTACATACTTATTCATAATAGTCCTCGTCTTGGGTAAGACGTTAAAGTACATCCTCATCTTGGGTAAGACGATAAACTACATCCAACAGCAAGGCCTCTGATCAGGAGGTTTTGAGGAAGGTGGAACCACCTCTTAATTGCTGGTGTTCCTAGGTTCACCCTAACCCAAGGTGGTAGCACCTGTTAGGGTCCCAGCTATGGGCAAATAGTTAACTCTTACCAGTAACACATTTTTGAAAAAATTACTACGAGCAATACAATTTTGAAGAAAAAATGTTACCAGAAAAACATTTTTGACAAAATAAAATATTACCAGCAATAAAAAATGTTGTCTGCATTAAATAACCCATTGAGGTTGATATCACGTAAAACAAAATAAACTAAACCAATCATAATAGTCTCCAAAAAAATCACCTGTGTATAGTGTGACCGCCTATTTTTTGCGTAAAAAAAAATTGATCGCATCATACTTGATTATCTATGACATATTTCTGGTTGTATTCGACAAAAAACAAAAAAACAAAAGACATTTTTTTAACCCAAATGGGATTATTTTTAGCTTAAAAAGAGAATATCAGCAAGAATGGGTGTCGAAAAACTAAGTCAGCAATATTCCGTTGAGAATATTTTGCTGTCTCGCCATTAAAGTCGACATCATTATCTGCTATTGTTGCAGTGGAAGGATGACGGTGGCTATCTTTAAGATAACAGCTTTCGTAACAACGGCCGTCGTCTTCCTGGCGCCTTGTCTGCGTGCGTGCATTTACGCATGCGTGAGAAACGGAAAGTGGAGAACTGACGGCATTTCTGTTTATCTGCGCAGCATGAAGCAGCCAGCGCATGCGTCGTTGAACGTTGTAACGCGTGAAAAATTTTTTCTTCCTGTGTTTATTTTTCTTTTACGTTTTGAAGGTTTTTTTTTTTTTTTTCGCTATGCTTTCTACAAGTACGCGTTATCATTTTGATAATCAGTGACAGTACCCGTGGAAAATTGTTAATTTTCAAGATAGTATAATTATTTTAATATGTATTATTAGAAACTAGAAGTGTCTTGGGGTTTAAAAAAATGCAGACCAGGTTGCTTCCTCTAAAAGGGATAGTTATCAAGTTACTTTTCTTGACTACTCCACTAGTGCATTGAGTTCGATGCTCACAGCGTGTATAACCTTGGGACAGGCTTAGTTCATTAAATAGCTGGCCTATTTCATGGCTGTAGCAGGTTAGTGTTCCCTACTGGTGGTAGAGGTCAGGGCTGAAGAGCATGCAAAAGCCTAGTTTACGAATGCTGTTTTTTTATTATTATTATTATTATTATTAGGCAAATAGTGGGAAGTAATTTAACGGATGTCGATAAATGACACACTAAAACTCGAAGGTGCACTGGAATAGCAAAAGAAGCCTTCTAAAAGCTAAGTAAAGTATTAGGAAACAGGAAAAATTCGATAGAAACAAGAAAAGGAAGCTTAACTATTAGCATCAATCCTCTTGTATGATAGTGAATGCTGGGCAATTTCTTGGCAAATGAAGAGAAGTCTTGAAGCAACAGCAGAGATGCAGTTCTAAAGAATGTTGCCGAGAATACAATGGACAAAATATTTAAACGGCAAGTAAAATTTAAGGAACATGGGTAGAAGAAGAACAATTATCCGAAAGCGGAAATTAATATTTCTGGGATACATGAAAAAGAAGTTTTGGAACATTTGACCCTAACTTGACATATTGAAAGCAATAGCGGCAGGGGAAAGCTGTGAGGAAACTACCTAGCACAAGATTTTTTAAATGGACGGCATTGATTGGAAGGCATAGTAAATAACAAACGTTGCTAAGCGGTACAAGAAGGATAGGAAGTTGTGGAGAGCCATGATTGTTTTGAAGGGACACAGCGCATAGAATTGGAAGTGCATGCTGGACAAGTTCTTGACAAAGGAAGAATAAACTGAAGAGAGAGACATCTCTTATAAGCGATGAATTCTATGAACTCTCTGCTAAACAGAATAGACATTGCAATAAAGCTGATGATTCCTATGAGAAAAAAGCTTAATTTTATAAAACAGTTATTAGGAAAGAAAGCCCGTAGAATCTAACAACCACAGGACATATTGAAGGCAAGTGAAACAGTGAAAAACCTTCACCTAACGAGTTCGTCTAAGTTGATGCCAGAACAAGAGAAAAGTGGGTTGGTAAGTGGACAAACGTTAATTAGAGCAACAAAACAGGATGTTGTGGAAAGCCATGACCGCCCACTGAAGATAAACGGCAGATAAAAGAAGAAAATTGTTTCCCACTTACAGAAAAGCGCAATAAAATTATTCTTCTTACCCCCACAGGAACTTGTGTTTTCCGAAGCTAAACTCAGTGATAACGATAGGAGTTACCTCCCCTGTCTAAACGGAACGTAATCCAATAATGTTGTGAAACCGATATTCACGTTGGAATCAGCTCAGTACTCGGTGTTCATTTTCAGGGAAAGATCAATTTCAGGTATTTTAATTTTCAAATCAAACCAGCAGGCCTATATATCTTATAAATCTGGAGCAGCACAATCTTCATTCCACCATTTCCCTCAATTTTACTTTTTCTTACACCAAACTGGGCTTATGAAAACAACTAGTAAAAGTACAAATAGATTAAAATCGACGAAATCTATTCGGGAAGTCAAATGACGTTGGTGAAGCTGTTAGGTTGATGCAAGACTTCACAGCGTAATCGATGTTAATGACTTTTTAAAAGTGTCTTTGAAGTATACTCAAAACACGTAACTAATCAACGGACGTGAAGGCAGCGTAACGTGGAATCAGTGAGCCGAGTTCAAATCCGGGCCAAGTCAATTGCGTTCATTTTCGCATCAAATGCCGTTTGGAAACACATGACACTCGGATGGCGAACAGACCAGGAGGACAACTCCGAATTCAAAACCGTGAAAAAGACGGGAAATTACTAACATTCATAACATGCCATGACAAATCACAGTTCATATAAAAAAATACTTATCACCTATGTTCAGGAATAAAGGAATCTGCGTAGAGCCTTGATCGCCTATGTTCAGAAATAAAGGAATCTGTAGAGAGCCATGCTCGCCGATGTCCTAAAATAAAAGAATCTGTGGAGAGCCATGATAGCCTATGTCCAGAAATAAAGGAATCTGTAGAGAGCCTTGATCGCCTATGTCTAGGAATAAAAGAATCTGTGGAGAGGCATGATCGCCTATGTCCAGAAATAAAGGAATCCGTGGAGAGCCTTGATCGCCTATGTTCAGAAATAAAGGAATCTGTGGAGAGCCATGATCGCCTATGCTCAGAAATAAAGGAATCTGTGGAGAGCCGTGATCGCCTATGTTCAGAAATAAAGGAATCTGTAGAGAGCCTTGATCGCCTATGTCTAGGAATAAAAGAATCTGTGGAGAGCCATGATCGCATATGTCCGGGAATAAATGAATCTGTGGAGAACCATGATCCCCTATGTCCAGAAATAAAGGAATCTGTGGAGAGCCGTGATCGCCTATGTTCAGAAATAAAGGAATCTGTGGAGAGCCTTGATCGCCTATGTCCGGGAATAAATGAATCTGTAGAGAACCATGATCCCCTATGTCCAGAAAAAAAGGAATCTGTGGAGAGCCGTGATCGCCTATCTCCAGGAATAAAGGAATCTGTGAAGAGCCATGATCGCCTATGTCCAGGAATAAAGGAATCTGTGGAGAGCCTTGATCGCCTATGTCCGGGAATAAAGGAATCTGTGGAGAGCCATGCTCGCCGATGTCCTAAAATAAATGAATCTGTGGAGAGCCATGATACCCTATGTCCAGAAATAAAGGAATCTGTGGAGAGCCATGATCGCCTATGTCCAGAAATAAAGGAATCCGTGGAGAGCCTTGATCGCCTATGTCCAGGAATAAAGGAATCTGTGGAGAGCCATGATCGCCTATGTTCAGAAATAAAGGAATCTGTGGAGAACCATGATCCCCTATGTCCAGGAATAAAGGAATCTGTGGAGAGCCATGATCGCCTATGTCCAGGAATAAAGGAATCTGTGGAGAGCCTTGATCGCCTATGTCCAGAAATAAATGAATCTGTGGAGAGCCATGCTCGCCGATGTCCTAAAATAAAAGAATCCGATAACCATGATCACGTATGCCTTGAAAATAAGGACTCTGAGGAAAGTTATGATCGCCTACGTCCTAAAATAAAGGAATCTGTGGAGAGCCATAATATATATGTCCTGAAATAAAATGTTGTGGATTCCGCGTGAAAATAAATAAATGACAAACGCAAGTATTTAAGCTAAGAAATTAAATGAATTACACAAAATACAAAAGGTAATGCTGTTAGTAAAATCCAGGAACGCCGGTTAGTATTAATCAAAGATCGCTATATACAGTCTCGAAGTAAACTTCCTTAGAGTCGGGCGTCCTTGTAACTGACTTCTAACGTCAACTCAATCACAGTGTCTATGTACTTTCCACTCTTTTTCTCCACCCTGTTCCTCTCCTCTACCTGTTCCTCTGCCTCTGACTAACTGTGGCTATTTTATACGAGTCCATTTATATCAGAAAAGGGTGGACCCCATAACATAAAAGAATGTGGAAAGTCATGATTTTCTATATCTTGAAAGAAAGAAATTTGTTGAGTGCTATGATTTACTATGTCCCGAAAGAAAGGAATCTATGGAGAGACATGGTTGCCTATGCCCTGAAAGTAAAGAGTTTGTGGATGGAATGCCTACCTATGTCCTAAAATAATGGAATCTGAGAAGGGCCATAATCGCCTATATCGTGAAAGTAAGTACTCTGAAGAAAACTATGATCGCACATGCCTTGAAAATAAGGATCTGGGGAAACCTATAATCACATATGTCCTAAAATAAAGGAATCTGTGGAGTGATATGGTTGCCTATGTCCAGAAATAAAGGAATCTGTGGAGAGCCATGATCGTTTATGTCCTAAAATAAAGGAATCTGAGGAGAGCGGTGACTACTTATATCCTGAAAGTAAGTACTTTGGGAAGCTATGATCGTCTATTTCTTAAAATAAAGGAAAATGTGGAGTGATATGGTTGCCTATGTCCAGAAATAAAGGAATCTGTGGAGAGCCATGTCCTAAAATAAAGGAATCTGAGGATAGCGGTGACTACCTATGTCCTGAAATTAAGTACTTTGGGAAGCTATGATCATCTATTTCCTAAAATAAAGGAAACTGTGGAGAGCCATGACCGCAAATATTCCGAAATAAAAGAATGTAGAAAACCATGATCTTTATATCCTGAATGAAAGGAATTTGTGAAGTACTATGAGTGCCTGTGTCCATACTTAAAAGAAACTGTGGAGAACCATGATCGCTTATGTCCTAAAATAAAAAAAAAATCGAGAACCATGATAGCCTATGTCCAGAAGAATTGTGACATTAAATGAAATGGTGTACTTAATTTACAAGCCTTGGAAAAATATTAAAGTTAGGGAAATTAGTTTCACAAACGTGCAGAAAGGAAAATTAGTCAACGGCTTTTTCGTTTATTGTTTGACACAAAAAAAAACTTATTACTGGTCAAGGTTGATATAGGAGATGGATATGTTACTATTATGAAGATAAAAAAAAAACAAAAAATAGTCCCTAAATACAAGACAATCTTTAATAGCGCAAATGGAGAAGAACAATGATTTGTGCAATACTACAGCGAGCAACTGACAGGTTTAAATATTGTCCTCGATCAGAAAATACGTGTTTCTGAGCAATGGAATCAACCACTATTTTTACAAAGATCTGATATTTTTACTTGTTTTGCGCCTTACAACCATCGCTTGCCTTGTATACGATTAAAAATAACTGATATCTCCAAATTTATTTGAAGAACTACTCAAATTTCAAGCCGGAATCCTGCTTGTAAGACGGGGTACATAATTTAGCTAAAAATGCGACTAACCTATCAATAAATGATTTTTGTGAAAAATAGGCTGAAAACCTTTGAACCAATTGTCTGAGCAGAACTCCATCGCTAACAATGAAATATGAGAGGAATCAGGACGTGCCAACCCTGTGTTCGTGGTGTGGTAGGTCCTAGCTGGGAAGGTTTGAACTCGTGGAACCGTGGACTGGAGTTCAACTGCACATTTATCATAGAAATAGCAACAGAGTATCGAGAGGCAAAAATATTTTGTCTGTGGGAAAAGGATTGTACGTTGAAAAATAATTCATCACCTACAGGACCGTGTTAACGCTTTCGAAATCTTCCATAGCTCAAGCAGAAGTTTTATAGCCGTACCATTGCTTGAAACACCGGGAAAATGGTCAATTGTTCGGTACCTCGCTCTAGAAAGTATCTAAATCTTCCACACATGTTTTGTTTTTACAAGAGTCAGATCAGATCAAAAGTATTACTACTGGAGCCGCCCGATCCTCATTAACTTGAGTTTAAAAACGTTTAATAACGCCTTGTAAGTGATGAATTAAAAATTAATGAAAAAAAAAAAGAATTAAAATAAATAAATAGAGAGAAGGGGTCAAAGAATGATAACTGCGTATTCGAAGTGTGAACATTATCATTGATAACCTTCTTCTCCAATTTGCAGACTATATTCTTTATACTTGATATAATGCAAAAATATCACAATGATAAAATCGCTCAACAATTATTTATAACTATTTATATTGGGACTCATGCATGCAAGTACAAATCATCCATGATAATATTTGAAAATTTGAAATCTTATTTATTTTTGTTATATGATTTTTTAAAAAATGTTTCTAAATCTTTGATTGTTTTTCAATCATTTCGCCTCACCTGCTATCCTCTTCCGCCTCACCGACTATCCTCTTCCGCCTCACTGGCTCTCTTCCGCCTCACCGGCTATCTTCTTCCGCCTCACCGTCTACCCTCTTCCGTCTCACCGGCTATCCTCTTCCGCCTCACCTGCTATCCTCTTCCGCATCACCGGCTATCCTCTTCCGCCTCAACTGCTATCTTCTTCCGCCTCACCGGCTATCCTCTTCTGCCTCGCCGGCTATCCTCTTTCTGCCGCAACTATGAGGCGCGAGGCACCCTTTGGCTAGCACTGATTCAGGGAGAGAAAAAATGTAATGACCTTGACATTGTGTTGGAAATAACGAAGAAGAACTTACAAAGAATCCCTAACATATATTAATTATCTCTGTATTTGAAACATTACAAAAAGGTTGAAGAACAAATAGCCCATATCCTCGTCATGTCTAGATGTTTTTACCGGCAGGTACGGTCTTAGAATTTACTGCCTTCCTAAAAAAAATGCTCAAACTTAACAATCTCTAGAAAACATAGAAAAATGTTACACATCCATTTATTTTGTTTTGACTGCAGACGAAAAAAAAAGCAACTACAAGCTCAACACAGTAATAAGAAAATAAAAAGACATTTAAAAATAATTAGAAAAAAGTATGTTTTTATTTAATTAAAAAAAAATTAAGTTAAATTATTACTACATTATATACAAAGACAGTATTAAAAACATCTCCTAGCAGTACTTGATGCATAGTATAACACTCCTAGTAAATGTGCAGTAGTTTACTTAACCATGACGTGAATTTAGCTAAAAATGGCACAAATAATTTTGTATGCTGTTTCATTACGCCAATTCACTTAAACACCGCACCCCAAAACGTGACGCCAGGAACAGACTGACCCTACTGCCCGCCTCTAGGCCTACTAATGGTCATAATATATTTAACGCGACAAGAAGAAAAGTAACAGCTTGAAAAATATATGTTATGTAAACATTTAATTTCAAATGTTCAGATTTTAAAGAAATGTTCCGGAATATCGTGACCATAAATTTGTGTTAAAACAACAATAATTGATATTGTAACCTAGGGAAGGTTACTGAATAATCAAACGAAGGTTTGGTAATGAGCGATAATTCTTAGGACACGAACAACACATATAAGATTCTCTAGCGGCGCGTAAAAGAAGTAGTCAACTGCTAGAAGTGAGTCAAGTGAATTCCACAATGAATCTCCAACTGCAGACCAACATACAGTATCTACTACTGCATTTATGTCAATAGGGACATACCCATTATCGTCTGTAGGTATGCTGCAACACTTGACATATCCTAAAAGCAAAGATATAGCATAAGAAATATATTTAGCCGTACAAGATAGGATGTTGTGGAAAGTTATGATCGCCTATATCCTGAAGGAACGCGACATATAGATGAAGGAGGAATGATACTTTAGAAACACACGCAAAGTCTAAGGATATATCCTTCAATATGTTTTATTATTAAAGAAAAACGAAATCTGAAATTAATGGTTCAAAAAATAATTGGGAGATGAAATGATAAACAACTCCCAAAATTCTTTTAAAATTCCTTCTCGGTCGAGGCGGGAATCTTTCAGTACTCCTACGAATGATATGAGAAATAATGAAAAAAGAATAAAAAAAATGATCATTATAATTCAATACCTTCATAGGGCTATTTTAGCGTACCTTTTGGTACACAGAAATAAAATAAATATAGGACCGGTTTATTTACACTTTTTACATTGTTTGAACTGTTTTCGTCATTTTATTGTCATATTCAAGACGTTTCGGCCGTTATACGCTACAGCCTTCTTCAGGTGATATACGTTGAAATTTCGAGCCGAACCCGTTATTTACTCTACTAGTGTAAATGGAAATAACTGAAATTAAGATATCCAGAAAAGGCATGGCACGTGGAACAAGAACAGTCTACCCCAGTGGACTAAATAAAGGGTTCTGTTCGAAATTTCAGCTTAAGTCACATGAAGAAGACCAGAGCATACAACGGGCGAAACGCCGTGAATATGACAATAACGGTGAGGACAACAGCCAGAAAAAATGTAAATAGTTATCATACCTCAATTCAGAAATATAGACAGATCCTGAAGGAGGCTGAAGCGTACAATGGTCGAAAGGTCGTGAATATGACAATAAATATGAGGACAACTGTCCGAACAATGTAAATAGTGTATGTAGAATACCTCATATAAGAAATATAGCCTGATGTATAGGAAGGAGTGATCTGGAGTTGCTTCCTGACAGAGGCGGGGTAGTTAAACGCGATGGTCTCTACAGATATGATGATACCAGGTTTGGAGAGAAAGCGAAACTGTTACTGTTAGATTGATGTGAAAACGAGAGCAAAGACGAAAATGCTCGTGAAGCACTCCATGCCAGGTCTGCAAATCAAACGATAAAGCGTAACCTCACTGCAACAGCGGCGAATGCAATAGTTCTCAATATTTTCACATGCCCTATGTACATCATTACTAGAGACAACCACTCCTACAACATCTTTATGCAACGAATTATTTTTAAGGTTGCCTCTGTGACCGACTTAAAATTTGACAACGATCGAGTGAAAACATTTATTTTATTATAATTACCGACAACAGGACATATATTGTTGATGGTGAAGGCATGTATAAAATTAATATGATTAAAGCTTTGTAGGAGTTCACGTGACTGCTTCCAGATTCCAAATATATGTCGAATCGTTGTTATCATAAGAAGTAAGAATGTATGGTCGTCAAAAAAAGAGACAACACAATGTGTTTGCTACACATGGGGGATATCGAGACACAATAGGTACAAAAATGTAGCTATCTGACTAGGGTAGTAACAGATGACGGAAAATAAGATACAGAAATTCGAAGGCGCATAAAAAGAGTAAAATATGGTCAGAATATAGGAGACACGGTGGGATTTATCGGAATAAAAACTACACAAAGCTCATATAAAATGTTTCATTAAAACGGATTATATATAAGGGTGTTTCACTATGACAGATTATATATAAGAATGTTTCATTAAGAACGGATTATATATAAGGGTGCGTCATTAAGACGGATTATATATAAGGGTACTTCATTAAGCCGTATTATATATAAGGGTGTTTCACTAAGACCGATTATATATAAGGGTGTTTCATTAAGACGGATTGTATATAAGGGTGTTTCATCAAGCCTGATTATATTTAAGGGTGTTTCCCTAAAACGGATTATATATAAGGGCGTTTCTTTAAGACGGAATATATACAAGGGTGTTTCATTAAGACGGATTGTACATAAGGGCGTTTTATTAAGACGGGCTATATATAAGGGCGTTTCATTAAGAAGGATTGTATATAAGGGTGTTTCATTAAGACGGATTTTATATAAAGCTGTTTCTTTAAGACGGATCAAAGTCAGCAGTAAATAAATGAGTGTTATTGGTGAAAATGTATTTATTTCTCGATTGGATCATGTTATTTAAGTCATGGTAATTATGTATGAAAAATAATATCGCCCAAATGTCTGGCAAATTTGAAAGAAAAAGATCATTAGACACTTAAACTTAATTCACATTAAAAATCGGTTCAAGTTATTGGAAAACCTTTTACTTAGAATCATAAAATAGTTTAAATTTATGAGACCTACAATGCGGAAAGAGGGCAAAGAAATTATAACACTCATAAGACATACTGATATCAAGGAAATCAGAGTGAAACAACGAGAACTCTACTTTACATATTTGTATGAATGGATGGCAGAACAAGGACAAGGAATTTCGTAAAGGATAAAAGATGTGAAGAGCCATGACCGTCTACATCCTGAAAGGGTACGTCACATAAAAAAGAGTAGAATGGAAAGACAAGTTATTCAGCTGACTAAAACATTGCAAATTGTTTATTGATACCTGAGGACATTCAAGAGTGGCAACAACTAAAATGAATGGCGCATGTAACACGAAGAGAAAATAATAATGTGTTAACATTTAATACAATTTCAAACAAAAGGTTTGGAAGGAAATAGTAGCAAGAGCTATAAATGTTAGTGTACTTGAAAAACATTAAATAACCATTATTTCTAGAGAAAGATTTTATAAATTTCGATCCAGAGAAGTACTGACTGCTTGGTCAATGAAGGATAAATGTTTCCTTTTAAGGAAATACCGGCGATATAACCGATACAATTATGAATGATTTGATAAGAGAAATTCATTAGAAAAGGGATGTTTATACAGAAATTGGCTTAAATTTCCTACTAATCTAAAACCCTTCTCAGGTGTTGCAGAAAATATCGCCGTAAAACCAGAGAATTTGCTAAATGTTGTTAGTCTTATTGAGTAGATTAACAAGACAAACAAAAAAAAGTCCTAATTATCGACATATCTGCAGAAGGTCGATGAATATATCGGCTGAAATGAATTAAAAAAACATATTCAGGGTGATTGATGGGTAATACGCTAGTTCATGTATGATAGACACACCCGTCCTGTAAAATCCCCCTTTAGATAAGAGACTTACAATGTTTACATTGTTCGGACTGTTGTCCTAATCTTTGTTGCCATATTCACGACGTTTCGGACTTTGTATTACGCCAGAGTCTTCTTCAGGTGCTTCGAAACGAACTCTTTATTTTGTGTCATACCACTTCCGGATATCTCAGTATCAATTATCTTAGCCGACGCGTTTCGTCCTCTGAAGATATTTATGAAGACAATTCATATATTCCTTGATAAAATTTCCTCGGTGGACGAAACGCATAGGATAAGATAAGTTTTCCTTTTGCCTTTATTTATTTATTTATATATATATATATATATATATATATATATATGGGTTAACTGAACTCTCTTTTTGTTCAGCTCTGCTGTAGCCAGATATCGAACTCACAATTCTTTGGCTCAAGTCAATGTAAATAGTGTAAATAATTACCATACCTCATCTCAAAAATATAGACAGATAGATAAAAGACTTAAAAATTTCTGGCATACTGAGTTGGCTATCGATTGTTTGTTGTTGTAACGAAACAAAACAATATGGTATACTTGAATAAGAAAATTTAAATTCAAAAGTAGGAAAACAGAGAAACCTTACAGATGTATTCGCAAATTTTGCTTTCGTCCATTCGCCGAAATTCTGGTATCTTTTTTGGCATACATCCACCTATTAAAAAAAATCTGTTAATATAAGTAAACTGGAAATTGGACAAACATTTAGATTTTCTTTTTTAATATAGTCATTAATTAAATTATTAATTGTAGTAATTAATAAAATTAAAGTATTGTTAAATAATGTACAAATCTTATCCTATAATACATTATGTGTTTTTATATCACTAAATTTGATTATGTGAACATTGTTTGAAAATAAACGATCGAAAAATATTATTCGAAAACAATTATTCGAAAAAAAATTATTCGAATTGTAAACTGTTTGAATGAAAATTAATCAAAAGGATAGTTATACTATATGATAATTATTTGAAATGCAAAATTCTTTATTGCAATAAAAATGAAGAGGAAATACATTAATGATAATTATTCGAAATACAAAGATCGTTAATTAAAGAAAGAAAAATCCTTACAACCTTAAGTTATATGATACTCTGCATGTAAACAGTCAACTACTGAAGCGTTACTCGTTAAATGATACCACTAATTTTTTAAAGTTTTCCATTTTTATGTCACAGGATTTCATGGCTCTCTTGATATTTTGACAACTTTTGCAACATGAATTACTTGTCTTCTTTTAAGATCGTCTAAGAATTTCCATATTGTGGGATGATGGGATGACACTTGATGCAACAAAGCACGATGCCATCTTTCAAAGGCGTTATTACTTGCAGGTAAATCAGCATTGATTCTCTCAAAGCATGACCACATATGTATTTCGAATAATTATCATTTAATATACTTGTCCTTTCGAATAATTTTTCAATCAATCAATTTACAGTTCGAGTAAATGTTTTTCGAACAATTATTTTCGAACAATTTTCTTGATACGCTAAATTTGACTTGATCCGCTGCTGAGTATCTATTACGATATTTATTGTAAAAAAAATTACAATTATGGCACAAGGCCGAAAAAGGAGAGGGGTTGAGGCTGGTCTTAACTAACTATCCTATACCTATCTAATCCGATTCACGACCCATTCATACATTACAATTTCCACATTTGCCACAAGAACTTGTCCGTCACCAATCAATCCTCCATACACCATAATACCACATTCTCTCTAGGGAGACCTACAAAAAGCACCCCGTGTCATAAAAATTTAATGATATAAAAATCTATGATGAAAAATGAGAGGGGAGGGAGATGAACCCAATAACAATCTAAAATATTAATACAAATCAAATTAAGTATAATTGATGTTAGTAGGGTCTGTCCAACCCTCAAAAAAGAGAGGCCGCTGTATTATGCCCATGGGACAAAATCAAGCAGCTCTCTCGCTAAGGGAGTGGGTAAAGGATAAAAAATCATACGGGCATGGGAAAATATAAAGCTGATCCAGTCGAGATAAAAAGGGGCTAAAAACAAACTGGGGAGGTTTGGAATCTCAGTATCTATGACGTAACTGATAAAACACTATGTGATACATCTTCGTCATAAACTGCAAGTTCAAATCACGTCTGATGTTTATTTATTCCCGATCTAACAGTCATAGAATTCGAAACGATCTGAGTATTAGGATAAAGGAGCAGAAATGAAAAGAACAACAATTGAAACTTCCAAAGGAAAAACCGTCATTTAAGAATTCGGACAACTTCATAAGATTGAAAATCCGATATGGAAAGTAATGGTTTACCTTATTTGTATTTAGAATAATGTCATTTTGTTATTATCACAACATTTCGACCGTTGTGCTCTCCAGCCTTTTCAGATGTCTGTCGAACGAGTATCTGTCGATCTCGTGATAATTTCTAACTGTACCTTATTTAATCTACGAGGATAGATTATTCTCGTTCTACTGTTTATATCTCGGGATATCTCGTCTTGTTTCCTAAACATGGACAGCGGAACGAGAACAATCCACTCCCGTAGATTAAATTGTGCGAGTCTATCACGCACGAACATACATAAATACATACAAATACAAATCACATACAACGCCAAACATTCATTAAGTAAATTAATCACCACTACGTTATTATAGACAATTTACAAATCGCAGCAATGCGACAATTTTGTAATCGCTCTATTTTCATGTAGTCAATTTTGTGCACCTTTGGGAGAAACGGATCACAGAAGCTTTCTTAAATCTCCCCAAAGCTCACTCGCTGATTGGTCTATGTCAACCAATCAGATCGTCTGTACGTGAAGAATAATTCTTCTAGCGCAGCGATTTGGAGCCTACAGTCACTTATTTAAGTAAGAATTTTCTAACCCTTTTTAGTGAGAATTCAGCTGCCAAACGAATCCACGACAATTGAAACCATGAGCCAACCTTCTCACTCACACACATCACTCACATGCTGAACATACCTTGTATACACTCACATAATCTTTTCAAACACGGCAAATCTTTTAAGAACAGTCATTATAAAAGACTCTCATGAACATTATTCCGGTGAACTTTGAAATACTAAAATAACAGTTAAAGAGAGACAACTCTTGTTTATTTCAACCTTTTCTTACTTAAATGCATGCTTTCTTTCACATCATTGTTTGATATTGTACATCTTGTTAAATACATATTTTATGTGTAACAATGTCTTTTGGTTATCCTTTTCTGCATCAGCCTTGTTTCCTAATCTTAAGTTAAATTAATATGGTGAAGTCCGCGACAAAATAAAAGCTTCAATTCAAAATTCCTCGAAGGTTAGATGACGGATGAAACGTTGTGATGCTAAATAAAAATAATGACTTAAATCTGAATGCAAATAATGTTAATTCCATAAACTAAAAAATCAGACAAAATTATGGAAAGTAATTATATGAGTAAAGTAGACGAATTACCCGCGCTTTGTTGCGTGTCACACATTTTTAAATCATTCTTATAATTTATAGAAAAAAATGATTCATTTTAATATTACTCAATGATCTTGCTAATGTGACCTCCATTTTCTGGCTTTCTCCTTCTATATTTTGGATAGAAGCCATTCCCTTGTACAAATTTAAATTCAATTTAAATCAAAAGGAAAAAAGATTTCAGTGGAGGGTTTGTGCAAAAGGGCTAGATCTGACACCTTGGATATGTATTTGTTGCAATACTCGATTGAAAAAACTGATGAACAGATTTAAACATTGATATGACAGTTGAACTGTCGCAACAAATGTATTGTAAGGCACTGCCCACTGATTGTTGATTTCTTGCTGAACTTGACGTCCATATTGACTCCTTTTGAACTTGCCTATGTGACCTCCATCTTCTGGTTTTCTCCTATATTTTGGATAGGAGTCATTCTCTTGTTCGAATTTTAATTTAATTTAAATCAGAGGGGACCAATTTTTCAGTGTGGAGTTTTTGCCCGCCCCCTCCTTGGGGACCCCCTTTGATCA
Source organism: Acanthosepion lycidas (assembly GCA_963932145.1). Lineage (NCBI taxonomy): Eukaryota > Metazoa > Mollusca > Cephalopoda > Sepiida > Sepiidae > Acanthosepion > Acanthosepion lycidas. Next base: position 92,724,739 of record OZ010577.1, on the reverse strand, counting down.
AAATAAGATATACTTATCCAAGTACCCCGGGTAATGTAGTTTCAGAATATATATGGCTATGGCGGGTGGGGGTCTATCTCCAAACTCTAGGAGTTTGATAACAAACAGACAGGCAAAGGCTATAACTTTATCTATATAGATTTGAAATTCACGGATTGAGACTATAACTGTTCCTCTCGTCACACTCGTACGTTTATTTTATGTGGACAATGCCTGTCTTACAGTTTTTCCCACGTGTACCCGTTCTAGGTGCAGCTGGATCGACTACGAGTTTACATGTTGCGTTTGCACCAGCATAAAAACAGTACACGTTGTACATGCACTAACATAAAAAGCAGAATTCACGTTCAGAGAAAATACGACAGCCACATACAGGGCGATAGTAATTGGCAAAGTCAATGGTGGAAATTACCATTTGTCGTTCTTTGTATGTAATTAAGAAAAGAATCACATTTTTAAAGAAGGAACACTGTAATATCAGTAAGAATAAAAAAACTCAACCTATCAACATTTCTATCAGCATTTAATCGAGAGGCTAGATAAATTAACACATTTCCTATCATAGTGTTGTGGGGCTCTCACCTTTTTACATAAGATGAACTCATCCAAAGTATACTTATACTGACAGAGAGACTATCTGCGGTTGAGATACGTTTGATATACGTTGAGATACGTTGAGATACGTGGAAATACGTTGAGACAGGTTGAGAGATACGGACACAGACACAGGGTATTCTCAGAGAGTTATACAAGAGTCCAGAGAGAGAGAGAGATGATTACGGCTTTACTTACAGAGACTTGTACATATACTTTCTACTAACCCGCATTCCTGGACTACTAACCTTCACTTAAAGTCTGTATTCTTACGTTTAAAACACTTTTTTTTATCTCAATTACTAGCGTTGTTTATTTATTTGTGCAGGATTCCATTCACGGAATCCACAACACATAGTTTGTTTTTTTTTTTGTTTTTGTTTTTTTCACTCAGATCGTAAGAAATCCATTTTCATTATGTGTATCTTTTCTTGGTGCAACCACGTCCAGTCGTCTGCTTTCGTCGCTTGTGTCGAAATTTAATGCACGCATCGGATATGTTTGAAATAAATTAGATCCGTTACAAGTCTCCAGTTTGTCAGCACCACTGTGCACCTTCCATTCTTTACGGGCAGTAATTTTGAGTGACTCATTTCCAGACGACAACCTCCTAAGCAACTTTGAAGTAGAAGGCTCAGTTTATTGATCACAAGAAAAAAAAAAGAACAATTCATATATTCCACAGGATTCTTAGTTGCATTCATTCTATTTTTTCATTCAAACAACATTGTCACAAATGCTACAATCAACTAAAGAGCCATCTTAACCATTTCACTCGTTACTTCTGTCAATATACACTTCTAAATGATAGCTGTTGATAGAGATTTACTTGACCCCCCCCCACTAAGTCAGGTTGTGACACAAGGTCAGTTTTTAACGTGGGGACCCGACTGTTATCACTTGGGCCGCTGGTCCAAGCTGGTCTTAGCTGATCACGGACTTGTCCAAGCTGGTCAGAGCTGGTCTAAGCTAGTCATAGCTGGCATTGGCTTATCATAGCTAGTCCAAGCTAGTCAAAACTAGTCGTAGCCGTGATACCACCAGCACAGGGACAGAGACCTGTGGCAGAGATTTACTTGACCCCCCACTGAGTCAGGTTGTGACACAAGGTCAGTTTTTAACATGGGGACCCGACAGTTATCACTTGGGCCGCTGGTCCAAGTTGGTCTTAGCTGCTCATAGCTTGTCCAAACTGGTCATAGCTGGTCTAAGCTAGTCATAGCTGGTCTAAGCTAATCATATCTGATCTTGGCTTGTCGTAGCTGGTCCAAGCTGATCCAAGCTGATCCAAGCTGGTCCAAGCTGGTCCAAGTTAGTCGTAGCCGTAATACCTTCCGTACAAGGATGGATCATTGGGCCAGGTAAGTATGATAGCTGTTAGTAAATGATATATAAAAGTTTCAGGTTACTAAAAATACGAGTGAACTGTTACAACGCGAATGGACTTATTATTTTTTTAGACTGATAAATAGACCATCAAAACAGGCACGAATGACTTTAGTCTCATATACACACGCACACACACACACACACACACACAGATATATATATATATATATATATATATATATATATGTATATATGTATATATGTATATATATATATATATATATATATATATATATATATATATATATATTATGATATGGATTAACTATATTTACCAGCCTGAATGTATTTAATACTGTTTATTATAAACAGAGCATTTGCTTAAATATTTACATCTACAAAAATAATGTATAATCCATTTCCTAATATATGATGTCATTTGTTTATCTTAAGATACGCTTCAAGCAGATAAGATCGTTCGAGAGAAATCATTGGAAATTTGTTGTTTAAAAACAGTAATTTGACTTTGTTACCAAACGTTTCCTCTGTATCTAAATAGTATTAGCACGTCAGGCTATATGTCGGTTCCGTGTAGGATACAGGTTCGATTCTTCTCACATGTTTTCTCTGAAATTTATCGGACATTCAGGTCGGAAAAATATGTGTGTGTGTGTGTGAGAGAGACGAAGATGGATATATCAAGTTTTTGACATTTCCCTGTGGAGTATAAGGCTTCGCTAGCTGCTGTTGCTGTGTTTAGCAAGTAGGTTTTTTTTTTCAGGATGGAGTTACTAGTCCTACCCAACGGATTTTGAATTCAGACTTTCTACCACCCACGCAAATTGTCCAATCTGCCCCTTTTCAACCCATATATATATATATATATATATATATATATATATATATATATATATATATATATATATATATATATATATATATATATACCGAATCAAAAATTTATCCGCACTTTATTTTACTTTACCTTTTATTTTGATGCTACTGAACCTTGGGAGATTTTAGCGTGTCTGTTGTCGCTAAAGTGAATAGTCATTGTTAATCAGTGATTTGTCTTTGTGCTGCAATTGTGTAGACATGATCTCTTTGCTCTCACCTTAGAGGAAGAGGATTGTGCAGTGGGCTGCTTTGAAGGGTTGAAAGTGTAGCAAGGGCTGAAATTCATCAAAGAGTTTGAGCAAAATATGAAAGAACAATGTTTTACAACGGCAGTCCCTGTGTAAATGGACTGCGAAGATTAAACGTGGGCGGACATCCATTAAGCCCAGCAAAGGAGTGGAACGCCTACAACATTCACGACTGACAAAACATTGAGCAAAAGTGCATCGTAATTTTGAGGAAACCATGAATTAGTATTGATGACGTATCAAATGATATGACCATTAGCCGTGGTTTCGCATATAAAAATATCTATACTTCGTTTTATCTTCATAAAACTGTACAAAATGGTTCTCTTAACAACTCAGCAAGAATCACAAAGACAATTGCATAAGAATCTTTTATTAGACATAATTGTCTATAGGAAGTTTTTTTTTACAATGATATTAACCCTGTATACAGCTCAAGAGTCCCTCGAGATAGAGGATTACAGTGTACGAGGCACAGTTTATAGGAATATGCGAGGAAGATAGCGGTTAATACTAAACTTGGAAACAATGGTCGAATTTACTGTATTTAAACTTCAATCTTCCATGAATCTCTCATGTACATTCATATCTGCTCATGGCGTATCCAAATGTAAGCAAATGACGTCACACATTATGAAATGGACAAAGTCCGACAATTATTTTAAGACATTTTTATGTTTATACTTTCTTCTTATAATTCGACCTTGCTAGCTGATCGCTCCTTCGTGGCCAAATCGGTAAAGACACGTCAAGCTAAATGAAGGTTCCGTATAGGATACAGGTTCGAATTCTGTTGGAGGACGAATATTTTCTGTGAAAATTTCTCGGACATTCAGGCCGGTAAATGTTTTTAACACTGTTTATTATAAACAGAGCATTTACTTAAATATTTGTATCTATAAAAAGAATGTATAAACATAAAAATGTCTTAAAATAATTGTCGGACTTTGTCCATTTCATAATGTGTTACACTTATTTCTAATTATTTTCCTTAATATTCGATATTCTCTGTCATACGTAGATGTTCTGTCTTTTTTCATTCCAAATAAATCACGGCTTAAATAGCAGCTTAGAATGGAATTTTTTTTTGGGGGGGGGGATGGCAGAGAGAGTATAATAGGAAAAAAAGGCTCCGAATTCAAACCTATTGAATGTACTGACAAAATATTTAAAAAAAACAGGAAAATTTCGTTAAGTAAAAAAAGAAGCATGCTGAACTGCTAAGTAATATCAAACCATGTTTATAGCAGTGAATGAATAGGAGACTTAAGAGAACAGAGATGTGGTTCTACCGAAGGATACTAAGAATACTATGAACTGGGCATGTTAGCAAAGAGAAAATCCTAAGGAAAATAGCTACTTGAAAAAAAGACATATACTTGGAATCAGAAATCGTCAATTTTCAACAAGACAACGATCCAAACACTCTACTAAATTATTTCAAGATTACATCGAGGCAAAAAAAAAAAAAACAGAATTTTGGAAATTATGAATTGGTCGCCTCAGTCTCCTGGGCGATCTCCCACTAAATGGGATGAATTGGATACGATAGTTCGAAGAGAATACGCAAAAAGTGAGTGAGCTTTTTCAGTGCTTGAAGAATACTGGGAAGTTCTGCCAACTACAGGGGAGTCCGAATGTCTTGTCACCCCCTACACAATATAATTTTCTATTTCAACGCTCTGTTGGGTATTATCAAGGAGAGAGTTTCACATGAACGATGCCAAAATACCCATCAGCTGAAGTACGCCGTTCGGAGAGACTTTACAACAATCAACAAAGCACAGCTTCATAAAATATCACACAGGATATGTCGATGCATCATTTTGTGCTACGAAAATGATGGGGTTCGTACATACCTTCTCGATGTGTGACAGCGTCAATGAAAGGGAATATACTGAATCCAGTACATGTGCTTTGTATTACTGTATTACTTGTTCTTCTGTTGTTCTAATTACTTTTTGGTATCGGGTGACAAGACTTTCAGATCAGCCTGTACATTTATTCAAAGACTGTTATTTACTAAACGTTGATCTTTAATCAAACAAGTATATTCATTATATATTTGAGTCTTTAGGAATTGACTTTTTCATACAGAACGCTATAGCATTTGAAAACTAAATGCGAATCAGTCTAATATGCAGTTGATAATAAAAGTGCCGGTAATATATATATATATATATATATATATATATATATATAGAGAGAGAGAGAGAGAGAGAGAGAGAGAGGAAGAGAGAGAGAGTTATATATCGTACCTATGAACACTAATGGTTATGTCCCAATTCTCATAAATACACAGACCACTATTGTAAGTGCGGGTAATATGGTGTCTATGTAATTCACCTGTAGCAGTGGTTTACTTACTTCACGCCGCTGGCGAGTATTGTATTTTGTTGATGTTATAAACATTACCATTTCATTTGCAACCTCCGTTTTGGTTTTCCTCATTTAATAATCATTTCAACGTTACAACAGAGAGAGAGAGAAAGAGAGAGAAAGAGGAGAATCTAATTACTGTACGTAAATATGTATTTTCGTGAGTGTATGTATATATATATATATATGTATGTGTGTGTGTGTGTGTGTGTGTGTGTGTGTGTGTGTGTGTGTGTGTGTGTGTGTGTGTGTGTGTGTGCGCGCACGCGCGCACATACACCCTGATTCTATACGTGAATATGATCACGTCGGCGTCACGAGGGCGATGTTGTGAAGATATATTCCTAAAATATAGTATTTTGAATGATCATATTGAAACGGAACGCTGATCTTGAAAATTTTCAGTTCTCTGTTTTGATTAGTCTTACTCTTATGTCCATCGTCTTTTCATGTTGAATTAAATATAGTCTAATGTTAATTATGTTTTATGAATATGTCCTGAAGATGGTCAACTAGACCGAAACGTCCGACGTTGACATTATATTGACATTAAAACAGCATTATTGCATATTAGGATTTTTGTTTGTTTTTCCGTATATTTTTCTTCATACTGTCGGATCTATATCCATTTATTTGCTTATATATATATATATATATATATATATATATATATATATATATATATATATATATATATATATATGCGTACATGTGTGCATATATACTATGATTACTATGTTCACGCGCTTCTCTTATTCTGCATAGATTATATATTTGTGCATATTACAAGATATTTTTATATAAATGTGCTCACACACACACACACACACACACATATATATATATATATATATATATATATATAATTCGTTAAAGTCGACTAACAAGATACTGCGACTAAGCTTTTTATTCAAATTTTCTATAGTTTTACCCAACATCACGAATTATTTTATATATAGCAAAAAGCGTTGAGAAATGCCGAACTCTTGAACAGTTATTACAAACTCTGTGTCCAGCAAAGAAAATTCTTATATGAATATCAGAAAAATTAAATAAAAAGGAGTACTTTGTGAGACTACTTTAACGAAACATGTACAAAAAAAGCATTTCTTCCAGAATGCACGATATATATATATATATATATATATATATATATATATATATATATATATATATCCGATGCAATGAGAACGAAAGTAATATATAAATTCTAACGTTCACAGGATTAATCCAAAAGAGGGCTCGATACCGATAGTAGAGCGAAAATTATTTATTATATTTTTATCATATAGATGAAAGCAGTTTACTCACTACAAAGATGCAACTTCGTTTCGGTGCATTCCAATTGCAAAAATGGATAACCATTTTTGGTTCTCACCCTTCGAGATGCAATTGAAATAATCCGAAACTAAGTTGTATCTTTATAGTCAGTAAAATCATTTTGTCTATATGATAAAATTATGATATATATATATATATATATATATATATATATATATATATATATATATGTGTGTGTGTGTGTGTGTGAGAGAGAGAGAGAGAATGAGTGTGTATGTGTTGAGAGAGAGTGAGAGTGAAGAACTTAATTATTGCATGTAAAAACATAGGCTTATAGAATGTGTTGATGCGTTGATCAGTACGAAGAGTTTATTTTTATTTATTTATTTTTTTTCATTTTGCGAAACAGTCCTATAGAAAATTTAAATATTTGACACATGTGATGGTATCTGATTTATTTAATATTTAAATTAGCGATGGTTTTATTTTCCATATTTATGATTTTGAATTTGTTGGTTAGCTCGATATAAATCTTTAATGTGTTAAAAGCGTTGATGATTCTTAAAAGAGTCTTTGAAAATCTTGACCTGACTCTTGCTATTTTATGATGAACATTGTTTGTAACACAGACAATATGTCGTACTGGACTTTTGGATTTATCTTTCTGGATAATATGCAATTAGTTATTAACATGTTTTGTATTTATTTCTGACTAAATTTTGATCTCTTCATTTTGTGTTTAATAACGTTATTTTCTATTCCATAAGAAACAATATCGCTTAGTTTTCATTCGGGTTTTTCGTTCTAAGCACTAAAATTCATAATCCCAACACTTATCTTTTTTAGACTGTGAATGAGAGTTCCTTGTTTTTTGATAGTCTTATTAGCGTATTCACGTGTCGTTTTGGTAGCTAGGAAAATTGCGGTTATAGGTGTGAGTGTGTTGGGCGGGTACGTATCTAAAACATGGCGCTGTATCTTTTTAATGTCGTAATGCCTGCCAAGTTATCTAGTAGGATAGCATCATTGGAATTAATTGCTCTGCACTTCCTCCGATGTGTCGGACAAAGCGAAATGTAACAAATCTATGTTCGCTTTGACGGGTGTTTTTTGTTTTTTTTTTTTCCTTCTTCTTACATAGTTGGATGTGTTAGCCTAATTCATGCAAATGTTTTCTGTCAAAACTTACTTACGATTCTGATTTACTTCGACGAGAAAAAGGATAAAATTGACCCATAAACAATCTCACGAGTATTAGAATGTGTCAAAAGTAGCTTCATTTTTAAAAACATTTTTTTTAATCATTTCACCCCAAAAGAGGTAAGAATGCCACTAAGATGCAAGAGATTACTGGGAGTGAAAGTGAAAAATAAAACTTGACGATAAGAAAATTCATCCGAACTTTATTTTATTTGATGTACACATCTAAAAGCTACATGAGACTCCATTATATCGTTAATATATATATATATATATATGTGTGTGTGTGTGTATTTTCTTCTGAGTAAACTGACTGCTCCTAACCACTAATCCCTTAGCCTTCTCTTTAGCCATCTCTTCTCTTTTATCTTCCCTCCCCACTACCAAATCTAATGTGGCCGTATTTCCTCCATTTACGAAGGATATTTCAGTCTGAAGAGATGAACATATAAATTTATAATCGAAATGGATAATTAAAGTCTCCGTCTTCTTCTTATTATTATTCTTCTTATATATATATATATATATATATATATATATATATATATATATTATGAAATGGACAAAGTCCGACAATTATTTTAAGACATTTTTCTGTTTATACGTTCTTTTTATAGATACAAATAGATACAAATATTTAAGTAAATGTTCTGTTTATAAACAGAGCATTTTATAAAAGTTTCGTTAAAAACGACTGACAATGTACTGCACTTAAGTTTCGTATTTAATTTTTCTTGTTTTTGTAGAAATCCTTTCTTCTCTAGACAGATGCTGTGTAAAAGATGGTCTAAATATTCGGCATATTCGAGCGATTTCGGCTATTCTTTTAGCCATTATCAAGGACGACATTGATCATTTTTTTTAATTTTAACTGAATGTCTTTAACGAAACATGGCAGCTGATCTCAAAAATGACCTAAAATCTGTTGTTAACTGGGGCATGGAATGGATTGTTAATTTTAACGCTCCCTAAAGCCAACTTATTTCTATTAAGATATGAGATATCCCCTTCTAACTACCATAAGCATGACTAATGTTAAACTTCAAGGGAATGACTTGTTACGCCTTCTCGTTTAAACATTCTCTGCTTACATGAAGTTGAAAAATTATATTGAATCAATTGCCAGGACTGCTGCTAAGAAAGTTGATTCAGTGTGTCGTGCTAGACAAGTTTTTCTCTCTAGAATCTATCTTATTTATAATCTACCATTCATCCATGCGTTCCCTGTTGCATGCTTATATGGTCTGTAATCATGT
>OZ010577.1:92710555-92713055 GCA_963932145.1 Acanthosepion lycidas | reverse complement strand
AGACGTGGCTCAAATACAACAACTCTCACCGTTTTATTTTTTATTTATTATTATTATTCCTGTTTTATATTTTACCCGATCCATGTCTCGAGGTGGGAGGTATGAACGTTGTTTAGAAGTGAAGATTATGAGAATATGGAGGATTAGATAACAATTGACCTTTGGCTTGAAGAGTTTAAAATTGTAGCGTTCATGGAAGCATTCACGCAGGAGTCAATAATTAAAGACTACGTTAATTATGGTTGTAAAGCCGAGAAGAGAATATTGTGAGGACTTGATGGTCATATTGATAACAAGAAATATCAAGTGAATACCATTTCTTAAGAAATAAAAAATAGAAACCCAAAACAAGATGGCCTCATGTTTGTGACAGCTACATTTTTCCAATAATTCTAAGATTTTCAAGAGCCACTTGGATCAGAGGATAAAAGGTAAGAGGTTTAGTTTATGAGGATATGTGTGGGATATAACTGTTAATCCTAAACTTGAACAGCTTAAGATTGTAGTGATCTAGAAGCCTCCTCTATGGAGTCGGTTCCACAAAGCAGCTGTTCGGAGGAAAAGGCTGTTCGAGTGGAATTTACATCACACCAATAGTTCGAGGAAATGAGAGGGGTTCGTTATAATGCGCTCGGAATGGTGGGACTTAGCCGTGAAGGTTAGGTCTGTTTTCCAGGAGAGTGACTTATTACGCCTTGTCGGTCTAACGTTTGGAAAGCTGATATACAATCAATCCTTAGGTCTCCTGCTACGAAAGTGGGTTCGCTGTGTCGTGCAATACAATTTTTTTCTCGCCAGCATCTAGTTTATCATTCGTCCTTGCTTTGAATATTGTTTCCATATCTGATGTGGTGCTCCATCTATATCTTTAGAGATATTTGCTAAAATTCAAAGAAGAATCTGCAATGTCATTGGTTCTGACCGGTCATCACGTCTTCAGTCACTTTCTCACCGCTAAATTATAGATTCCCTCTGCCTTTTCTCTAAATACCTTCATGTTAATCGTTTTCATTAGCTTTCCTCTATGGTAACTAGTCTCTATGAACTTAACCGTAGTACTAGATTGGTGACAAGGTCCCACCATTTTACAGGGGCAATGGCTAAATCTCACCGTAAGTTCTATGTTAACAATTTCTTCACTCGCATTTCTTGCATGTGGAACTCTGTTCTGGCTTCTTGGTTTCCAGTCAACATTGATCTTTAAAAATTTAAATTCAACATCAATCCTTACCATAATATTCTTAGATCTTGTATTTTTATTGTTCTCTCTACTTAATAATGTTTTCTTTTCCGTATATTCTATCTCCGTAATCTCCGCGTCTTAGTGGCTTTATTGTCTTGCTTGGGGGAAATTATTTTAAAAAAATAACTAAGGAATGTAATTCGCCTGAACCCTTTCCAAAGAAATATCGATGGAATAGTTATATGCTTACAAAGTTTCATCTGTTGGAAAGTGTTGTATAGAAAATAAACACTAGTGGACTCTATCAGAACTGGGAAGTGACATATGGCAGTAGTACTCCATTTTCGTCCGTCTCTGGTTCTTTTAATGATAGAGGATAGCAGGAAGAGTTAGAGACTTACTGGGGAAGTACAGGGAACCGGCCATATTTCTAGCATCTTTAGCTATGGATCGTATTTACGGGTTCCACTTGACGTTAACAGCTATTTATCGCGATAGTTGAAAATTAAGACAAAACGTTTACAATCGCGTCGCGCTGTGAACAATGGAGTTCGTCTGGTCACCTAAGTTAAGTAACATTGAACATAATCAATATTTAGATAGGCGACCGCTGAGGTACATCAGATAGTGTAAACTGTTTGTGTCCTCGTGCCAACACCAGTCTCATGGCCGAGTGTGGTCGTAGGGTCACTGGGGAACTGAGTACCTAACTCTCTATGCATGTTGTCAGTAGCGGAACTCCTCTAATTAATGACGGCTTACGTCTATATCACACTCAAATACCGATTCCCGTACAATCGACGATGAAACGTCGATCCAGGTCAGTACTGAGATTGTTACCGCTTGGCAATACCATGTGCTGTAAGCTTGGAAGTGTGGGTGGTGTAATGGATATGAATCCACCTCTTTACCCCCAGATATGGGTTAATTAATAAGATTTGTATCACTAAATCATAATTATCCCCTGAAAAAAAATCTTACAATGTAAAATATTTTCTGGTTTTAAATAACCTGTAAAGGGTTGATAAACCGTAGAAAACGAATCAATCAATCTGATCAATGAAATTACGTAAATTATAACTAGCTCTGTAGTTAATTGGATGATCACCAAGGAACTGAAAGGGTTTATTGGGCTATTTATGCTCAATGACTACAAGACGCAGGAGCCACTCAATGTAGAGGTATACTGAATGATGTGAGTGATATGAATGTAGGAATTAAAAAGTGAAATTCATGAGGATATGGAAGATAACTAGTGATTGGCCCTTTACTAGAAGATGTTATGGTTATACTGTTCGGGAAAGCATCCACGCGGGA
>OZ010577.1:92703055-92705555 GCA_963932145.1 Acanthosepion lycidas | reverse complement strand
GTGCCAGCGTTGAATTTCATTGCTTTTGGCTCCGATTTTTCATATCAGGCATTGACATTCTTTATGAAATAGAAACGTTTTTATTCTGCTTTATATTCTATTCTCAGTCTGTCTCACTATCTTTGCATATATATATATATATATATATATATATATATATTCATGAATTTATATGTTATAATTGCACCTTTTAATTGAAATTAAAATAACTGATCCAACGTGCAACTTTCGGATAATAAGTGTGACATTACTGTAATTATTGAACAATATAGTTCATGCCATATTGACGGAAAATCTACCAGTAAAAAGAATTCTCTTATTGCTATATTTGTACAAAAACGCACAACCTTAAAATTTAAATTCAAACTCAGCGTTGCGACCGCACGTTCCAAAACAATAACACATTTCTCATAGCATTTATTCTGATTACATCTGTATTTTCGTTGTCCTCTTATTACCGAGAAGTAAAACAAGAACAAAATCTACTTCCATACCTGATGATGTCTGTAGGAACAGACGAAAGCTTGTGTAAAAAATTAAAAAGACCTTATGCAACAGGATTTTATAAACAGGGATCATATCATTCATATACAGGTTTGGGGTTGGTGTATCTTATTTATGTGTTTGCAACGATGTATTCTCACCATTTAAATCATTAACCTCTATATCTGTTTTTTGTATGAATGATTCATGAATTTATATATATATATATATATATATATATATATATATATACATGTGTGTATACACAGACACACATACACACACACACACACATATATATATATATGTTCACTTTTATATTTACACTAGCATCATGGCCCGGCGTTGCCCGTGCTTGATTCAAAAATCGTACAACTCATACAGCAATCGCTATCACTTGACTTAAAATATTTTTGCCCTTCCTTGCCTTTAAAAGAGTGCCTTTTGACGTTGCTACATGTCTTACTTCTTGCCGTAGAAGCATGAAAAAATCGATTATTTCCACTATCAATGGGAGTTGGGAAATGCAAAGTCGATCTTGGCCTTTTTACTAACTTGGAGCATGTGCATATAAATTTTGGTGCAAATCCCTCGAAAATTGCGGCCGTGTATTCGTTACACACACACACACATAAACACACACATCCTGTCTTTTATAGATAGAGATACGCTCTATTCTTGATATTGAGCACTTTATTCCATAAATATACCACAACTTAAAACTACATTTCATCATATATATATATATATATATATATATATATATATATATATATATATATATATATATATATATATATATATATATATACCGTAGGCCAACTGTTTGGTGCCACCCTGGATTTCAAAGAATCGCCTAAAAATTGAAGGTTGCGTAATTTTTTCAAAACTACTTTACCAACTTCCTCCGAGCCAGTGGAAGTTTCCTTTCTGGAGGGTTTTTTTTTTTCGAATATAATAATAATAATAATAATAATAATAATAATAATTATAATAATTATAAAAATAATAATAATGATGGGATTTTACAATACAAACAGAGAGAACAATGATAGCTAATCGCCCAGACATCGTGATCAAAGACCACAAGAACAGAAGGCGCCTTCTCATTAACATGGCGGTCACTGCAGACTGTAATGTATCTTTGAAGATCTGTAAATAATTATCAAAATACACGGATCTTGAAGGGGAAATCTAAAAAATGTGGCACAATAATTCCAGTTGCAGTTGGAACAGTCCGATTGATTGGAAACGGTTGCGATAGACTCTTTGAAGGGATTACTGGTAATCGATGCCTTAAAGAAACTCAAAAAATTGTGCTCACAAATACAACTCATACATTACGAAGAGCCTTTATCTATGTAAAATGTCTGTGATCTTACGGTTTGTTTGTTTGTTTTTTATGATGACTGGAAAATGTCATTAAGCCATTTCTGATTTTAGATCTCTAACAGGAAGTAAATGTGTATACAGCAAAAATCCAAGGAAATAAAATAATAATAATAATAATAATAATAATAATAATAATAATAATAATAATGATGATGATGATGACGATGCCGAAATTTTAATCTATTACTGCATAAAATTTGAGTAAAACATTTAGCTTTTTTACCTAATCTACCTTGCTGGCTAATGGTAATCTAAGGTCTGACAAATTTTTAATTTTCGGTAACCCCCTCTCTAAAAAAAATTGAGTGTCATACATTAATGGGTTAAATATTTTAGCATTCTAGTTTAGTAGAAGTTAATTAAGCCAAAGAAGGTGTGAAGCTTACTAATTGCTAATTTCAGATGGTAACCCAAAACTTTCAGCCTCTACTATAAACAAATGAATTAAATGTTGTGGGAGAGATGCCTTGTATAATGGGGGGGGGGCTCCAAACGCCGAATGTGGCATCGATTACAGATTTTGTCGGAATACCTAAACCTTGAACTATGTGATCTGCATAGGCGTCCAGCTCTTTTATATATTTGTAGGTGGAGTATCTTTGCGTCGAATTCACCCTCCCTAAAC
>OZ010577.1:92500555-92700555 GCA_963932145.1 Acanthosepion lycidas | reverse complement strand
TGAAGTGCTTGTCAAAATGCGATGTTTAGATACCTTGTCTTACAACCTCATTACTCGTGATTTCAATCTTGCTTAGATGCCGCACTTACATGACCTGACACTTCATCAAGTTTAAGAAATATTCACAACGGTAACCTCTTGGTAGAGTGATAGTTAACGAGCACCTTTTTTTTTTTCCTTTTTAAAGAACTTTCCTCGCGGTTTCAATCGTTCCTTCGTTACTGTTCTTTTAATGTAATGGTTCTCGACTCTCGGAGAAAGGAATGGACGTGGTGCCTTCAAATACTTGTTGCAATTGTCTCGTCAGAATCGTGAGAATCTTACAAATCCGTCCTTCTTTTTCCAGTTATAGTTTAAATACAGAATCATTCAGTTTTGTGTCATGCGTGATACAAGCTTAGGCAATCATGTATCTTTCCATACATGACTGACGAGGCAGATTTTTTTCCCGCAGTAGGTTGCCATATTTTTCTGCGGTGGACCAGCTCGGTCTGTCCTGCTATTTACTCCTAGCTGGGAGGAGAAGAAGAGGATTGATATCTTTCCCAAGGGTATTAGCACGTAAGTGAATGTAATGGATTCGACTGGAATTCGAACTCGGCTCTCCGATTCCTCATTCCGAGCCGCTGTCCATTATTCCACCGTGGCTCTCCAGAGTAACCAATTTAAAAGCGGCAAATTTATTAACACTGTTTTATCTTTCAGGAATAATTGACCTTAAATAACCTTGAATAAATTTCTTGAATACTCATGTCCTTGAATAATCATTCGACTCTCGCGTAATTACTTAAATCTGATTGGTTCTTTTATGATTACTTAATTGCTGTTCGATCTTGTGACACGTCATTTAAATATTATCTGCAGACAACTTTCGTCTTTCGTTCTGCTCTTCTCACTGATTTTGAGTGCCAAGTTATCATACTTTCAAAGAATATCCGATGTGGGAATTGGTGAAATGTGAAAAAATTCTTCCTCGACTTTTCAATCACATCAGTGAGTTTTCACCGGTTGTCTCATGTCTTTCTGAATTTACCGCTTTTTTGGTTTTTTTTTTACTGGGAATCCTACAGTAAGGCAGACTGAACAAAAAGATTTTTTTTAAAAAACGTACTTAAGTCTACACTTTTATCTATCAGGGAACACTGGAATTTTAATTACTATAAACGTTAAAATGTTTATATTAATAAAAAATAAATACGGATTAAAAGTTTATTCATCGTTTTAATATGAATTTATTTAATTTTGTGGTACGAAACTGAAGTTAGCTGATGTTGGCTTGGTAATATCTCAAAGACAGATTGACATTGCTTTGTTATGAGGTCTTTCGTGGCTGAGTGGGTTTAAAGCACATCTGATTCTTTTTTGTTTGTTTGTTTGCAATATAAGTGGAATGCAGATTCAAACACTCAAGAAAGACACACGTAGAGATTAGTAAGTAATACATAAACTTATGTAGTGATTATCTCTCCATAGTCATTTAATCTATTCAACCACTGATTTTTCCGTGCATTCGATCATAACTTGTCCTTTCTACATTGAGTTCAGTATCCGTTGCGTGCTCATCTATTGCTTCCCAATCTTAGTCAGTAGCAACTGCCTTACTATGTCGGCTCGGTAGATTTCTATATAGGGAACCTGCTTTAGAGTTGTATCATGCAAGCTAATATGGACCCTTTTTTTAACGATCTAACCCTCACTAAGCGCCTCACCAATTTTGGTTTCGTACTACGTTGTTTACTGTTAAGGAGAGACACTGACTAATCAAGTAACTAATAGTATATTGTGGTGGGTTTTTTTTCTCCTTTTTCTAATACCATGTTACTTTGGAACATGGCGCTCTATGGATTCCTTTTCTTTATCTGTGAATTACCATGCATTCTTGGGGAAATGAATTGATTTCCTTTGACTTCTTCACGGTTTTAATTTCGAAGCAACCCTTTCCCATAAACTGACTGCTACCCGAGGTAAGAGAGCGACATCTACCTGGGGTCTTTTATTCCTAGTTGGTAGGAGCCAAAAAGGAGTCTTTAGCTGTGATGCTTTCAAAAATAGAACCACTAACACAGTGGACCCGAACCACGTTTGCTTAACACCTCCGAGGTCTTTCGGTCTAATCAGATAAAATTTACTCTGATACACTTGGCTCATATTAAGCCAAATATAGGTGACGGTAGGCCTGAAAGGTGACCCCATACAGTGACTTTATAAGCATCGGATGCAGATCCGCATCTCACCGGATGTCAGAGGCTGCCCCCTGAATGCAAACAAACGATTGACCCTTATGCGCTTAGGGTGTGCACACGCAGAGCAAGTGAATGGCAGAAATGTGTATAAGCGTCCCACCAGAGAGAGTAATGACAGAGTCTCTCACTTGCCTCCTCGCAAGAAGATTAACATTCGATGAAATCTCACAGTGACACACCCACTTACCGATTTGAAATCAGGAATTAAATAAACAATACTTTTACGTATGAAAGATTTAGTTCCATGTTCTTTAGTGACAACAATGATAACTTCGGAGATACAATTTATTTTTAGCCAACTTTAATATTGAAGGTACTAAACATTAATCCATGAAACCTCAAGTAACCAGTAAAGTTGAGATTTATAAATAAAAACAGATAAGAATACAAAAGTAAAAAGTAAATTGCAAGTTGGATAGTTTATGAAAGGATTTTGCTAAAATGACCTGATGTAATGACAGATAAGCAAGATTCCTGAAACCATAAATTGAGTATAGTATAGACAAGCAACAACAGGATGTGGTCTGATAGAACACTAATAAGCGTCTCCTAGAGAAGGATGGATCTGACTTACATACATTCAACCCAAGATATTTCTTATAAAGAATTTGTGTGAACCAACAACATTTAAACAGTATGAACAAGCACAATTTATATCTATGCTGATTTATATTATAGAAAATTATATAGAATATTATCTATAATATAAATCAAAGAGTTTTAATTGGGGTTTTAAAATTATGTAGCTTTAGTTGGGCACGGCATTCTTGCTTACCTTGAAAATCAACAGCCAAAATCCTGGTGTCAAGATTTCAATTTACCAAATATATTCTGTTATCTTTTACTAATTTACCCAACTTAAATACATTTAACCCGCGTTATTTGTCATAAAGAATTTTTGCGAACCAATAATATCAGAAAGATTCTCAAGAGTGTTTTGTCCTCTGGCGCTTTACAATCCGGTAATTATTATGATCATACAATATTTTCAATCTGACACAATTCATTTATGGATCTTTCAGGAGAGAACTTCGATACAGTTCCAAACCATTGTTTAAACCGTAAAATTCTCGTCTCTTTAAAAGTGATACTTTAAAAAAGAATCTATAAAACATAACGTGTGTTTGAATATGATCCCAAACTCCCAATATTCAACACATTTTGATGATTATTTTAAAAGAAAAGTACACATATTTCAGGAATCTTACTGTTTTTATTGTAAACATTTAAAAAGCACCAACAAGCACAAACAATTTATATTTATGATGATTTATATTATAGAATAAAAAATCGTTTTCTTTTCCAGATGATCAGAAAGAATTGGCAAGTTCGGAAATACATTTACATAGAGTGTTCCTTTAACCCTAGAACACTAACCATGGGTATATAGTACCCAGCGCAATTTTTTCTATTTTTAATTACAATTTTCAGTACCTGATTTTTTTACCTAAATAATATATTTTTCATTGCCTATTAACGTTAACTCAAAGTACAAAGTTTGAAGTGCCTGTATATAAAATATTTCAAATAAAGATTTATATTTAATATTTTTTTTGATATTTTCAAAATCGGGTATGATATACCCATGGTTAGTGATGGTGTAACTTTAATTGAAGATTATTGTTCGAGGATTAAAAGTTATTTTCATTTTGGCATTTTATATGGTCAGATATTCGTGGTCCGAGAATTTATCTATCTGATTGCCACTCCTGAGCACTTTTTCCAACAGGTTCTGACATCCACAACTCTACCAAGTTCTTCCTTTCTGATTCCAATATCCCCACCCATGAGTTCATCGATGAAGATTCTTGCTGGTTTACCTCTTTTACTTTTTTCCTCAATTTGGATCCCTTAGTAGAAACTGATGTCAAGTACTTCTTTACTTCTCCAGCAATAGCTTCACAACTACACTTGCCTTTCGCAGATTATGAGTCCCTAATCATTGTTTGGTTCCTATATAGTTCTACATTAGACATTATATTGGCCAGAATGTAATAGAAATCAGTATTTTATTAACTATCCCAAGTCTCCAATGATTCGGCGCACAAGTTTATATATATATATATATATATATAATTATTTATTTAAAAATATGATTCCAACTCGCTACATAAGAGGTCTCATGTTTCAAAACAAGAGCCGAAAACTTCAAAATAATATTTGAATTAACTTGAGTTAAAGTAGGCTCTGTTCCATCTTCAAGCGAAATTTTTTGGGAATGAACTTATTTCTGAAATTTACGAGTTTTAATAGTATGGTCAGAATTGAAATCAAAAATTTCCATGGTAACATCAAGGGAGGATTGTTTAGAATCGGCAGGGGTGGGGTGTTAATAGTTTGTATCAGTATAGAGTTACTTTCATAGATGCCGGGTTACGGTAAGGTGGGGGTGGCTAAATTTACGACGGAGGAAGTTTTCGCATAGTCTGGCTTGAGCGTCTACGGAGATTTATTTATTTATTTATATTTTATTCTTTTATTATATCTCTTTGTGAAAGGGATTTGTGTATATGAAAAGGCCGTAACGTTTGTTATTTGACGACTTCATAAAGGCTTATCAATTTTTGTAGGTTATTAAAACTATGTATATGGGCTATGGATTTTAAAATTTATTTTTTTGTATGCGTGTTTTTAGCTAGTTATTCAGAGCGTAAGTTCGGTTGTGTCGGCAGAAAACCGTTAATTCTTGCCGGTTGTTTAATAGGTTTTTATTGTTTAGAAGCTTAATAATGTGTAGTTTCTCATGGAGGCACAAAGGGCATGGGTCATCCCAAGTTTTGCAAGTTCTAGTCCTGTTAATGATTTTCCATTTTATATATATATTATATATATATATATATATATATATATATATATATTATAAATTAACTGATTTAAAATATAGTTTTTCCGCTACTGGATTTTGGTTAAATAGAAGATACTTTGAAAGGAATAAGCGTTTAATATGTCTAGTTGTATCCAGGTCAAGAGCAGATAATTTTAAAAGGGACGATGTATCCCGCCTTAATGGCGTCAGTTGCGTATGGATCTGCAGATCCGCTGCAGTCTATTTCATTCTAAATATAACCATCTTGTTGTTGGGCAACTGTTACCAAACTAGTCAAGCAAAACATTACTACTATGGGAAGTTCGACCGCCATATTTGATGGCTTCATGTCAGACTGGACGAAGCTTTCAAAATACGCAGTGTAAAAAGCCTCTAAGCTCGTAGCCGTTAATATCCATTCGATTTTCCCATCATTTCACACATGTTAACGTGTACCTGAAGATGATAATTTTATTGAGCATCCGTTTAAAAGAAAAAGAAAATTCAATAGTCATATTAAGCTTTAGGTTTATGTATTTTTTCTTTGCCTTTTTGGTCGGAAGTAGTCAGACGATCTAAAAAGGAAAAAGAGAGAAAAGAACAGCTTTTCGTTCTTTCTTTTTTTCTTCTTTTTAAATCGTCTATTACACGTGGTATGGGATCTGTTTATTAAAATATCTTAGTTTTTGTATTTATCCGTGTCGTTGTCACTGAGATCGTCCAAATAACCAAGTGAGATTATTTCCACGCTCAGAATACAGAATAAACAGACCTGACATAGTTTCAATTTGATAGTTATGGCCGCATCAAAATTATTAGGCGTAGATTTTTATCTAGCGACAATTAACAAGAATGATGTGACTGCTAAGTACATTTAGTTACTGATGGCCTGAAGCTATTTTGAAAAACGACAAACGGCTTCACTGTCACATATTGTCCAACTGCCTACAGCAACCATAAATTATTCATTGCGAACTTTATTCTAATATATAAATTCATCTCATATATGAAAACGAAAGCTATATATATATATATATATATATATATATATATATATATATATATTGAGGTAGCATATAATCATTCAGACATGTTTTATTAAATAAATAAACATATTATGACATAATATGTCTATATAGAGATATAATAATTATGTCTCTATATATTAAAATAAAGAGAAAGAACAGTAAGATTTATAATCCGGCGTTCTTATTAATTATTTATATTTTTAAAAAGCAATACTCAATACAATTCTGTAGAGCATAAATATTATAAATTTATTAATTTAAAAATATGGTTCCATCGCTACACAGAAATTACCATGTTTTAAATACAGAAACTAAAAACTTCGAATTAATTATACAATTAATTTAAAATCCTTGGTACTGTTTAATTTTCGAGCGAATTTTGGAATAACTTATTTTGAAATTTATTGAGTTTATTATAAGCACATACATTCTTAATATTAGTTTCTAAGGATACGGGAAAATCCAATCATTTTGACACGGGGTGGTGGGGTATTCATTTTCACTGACAATTATGTCTATCTATTTTTATAATAATTCTTTCTAGTTTTCTAATCAAGTAAGAAAAATACTTGGGCAAGATTAAAATCACCGTAGCTATAACAGATAAATGAAAAATTTTAAATAATTGTAACGTTGCGGGTTCATTACGTGTTTTAAAAAAAACATCATCACAACAATTATAGTTGCAGTAATTTGGTCTTTGCAATATATCCTTGGGGATGATCTCTGATCGCAGGAGATCGAAAGTACTTGGGTTAACAAAAAACTAAGACGCCTTCCTTGGTGAATTTCAACTTAACATGAGAAAGCTGACTAGAGAACTAGAAAGGATTATTATAAATACATATATAATATGTCTATACTATTTAATGGAATATATATATGTGTGTGTGTGTGTATTTGTGTGTGTGTGTATATATATATATATATATATATATATATATATATATATATATACACAGATATATTTATATATATATATATATATATATATATATATATATATATATATATATGTGTGTGTGTGTGTGTGTGTGTGTGTGTACAGAAAAGTGCGATGCCACAATAGTCGTCTAAATTACGGAAAAATGAAAATATCACTAACACCTCATTTTAACAGATATATTTGCCAAAAATACAAATATCTTCAAATAGTAAATTTATTCAATAAAATCGCCGTTGTCTTCAATCACGGCCTCCAGACGAATTCGGAATCTCCTGCAATTCTTCTGGACGGTGTCCTTGTTTAGGCTGGTAAATGTTGCCATAATCCCTGACTTCAGTTCATCTTTGCTGTTACAAAGAGTTTTGTTGGTCTTTCGCCCAACTGCGCCCCACACATAATGGGTGTAGTAATCTGGGGAGTTAGCTGGCCAGATGTAAGGTTTGATACGGTTGCAGAAATTGCCTGACAGCCATGACAGGGTTCTCCTGTTTGTATGGCATTGTGCAGCGTCCTGTTTTCAAACATAGAGTCTTTCAGCAGCCACCTTCTTGACCCAGGGCAATTCTACCTCCTCGAGGCACGATGTAAGCCTACGTATTGAGCCTGAGGCCCTCACCAACAAATCCTGGAATTCTTTTCTTATCAGAACGATCAGAGAGAATTTTCTGAGCTACCGTATCTTCGTAATCACCATTAGACTCATCCAACACTTTCCGAATCCTCACCTTCAAACACTCTAAAATGTTTGTATTTGTCGCCAAGGCAAAGCAGAATAGTATGCCGTTTCCAGTTTTCTGGTGGAAGGAATTGTGCCATAATGCTCTTTTTCTCACAAAAGGAGCCCAAATGACCATACTGTACTGTGTGGTCAACAAATTCAAAAATGAACAAAGCGCATGCGCAAAATTATAACTGTAAAATGACGACAATTTATCTGCCGCATTATAAATATATATAGAGAGAGAAAGGGAGAGAGATACAGTATCTATCTATATATATATATATATATATCTGTGTGTATGTATGTGTGTGTGTGTGTGTGTATGTGTGCGTGTGTTTGTGCTGGGTCAGAATCGTTCGTAACGATTGTTCATTGTACTTCAAAAACAATAATTAAATGGATTTATTTAACCACACATTTACCAATTTCCTTATACTACCTTTCCTTATTTTTGAAGGAGCTTCATGATTCCATCCTCTGAGAACTTGCCATCTCTCTGGGTGATGAATTGTTCTAAGCAGTTTTTACAGTCTACCAGGGAACTGAAGTTGTTCTCTTAAGATAATTTTGTCGGCATCGAAATAACTAATAATCTATTTACTCTAGCCTTAAAATTAAATTCGATAGGTCCGCCAAGATAAAACTAGCAGATGCTATCGAAAGTGATCTCAAATCATTTGTTAACTGGGGCAAGTAAATTTAACGCCTGCAAAACGAATCTGCTATATTTTAATAATCATAACCATTTTTTGCCGGCCATCAGCATGACTGATGCTAACCTTCAGAACAACTTATTGCGTCTTCTTCGTCTTACGTCTTCTACTCACATGAAGTGGCGTAATTATATTGAATTAATTGCTAAGTGTATGGCTAAAAAGGACGGTCCACTTGAATTAATTGCTAAGTTTGTAGCTACAAATGGACACTCCAGATGAATTAATTGCTAAGTGTGTAGCTAAAAAGGACGGTCCACTTGAATTAATAGCTAAGTGTATGGCTAAAAAGGATGATCCACTTGCATTAATGGCTAAGTGTGTGGCTAAAAAGGATGATCCACTTGCATTAATGGGTAAGTGTGTGGCTAAAAAAAACGGTCCACTTGAATTAATTGCTAAGTTTGTAGCTAAAAATGGACGGTCCACTTGTATTAATTGCTAAGTGTGTGGCTAAAAAATATGATCAACTTGCATTAATGGCTAAGTGTGTGGCTAAAAAGGACGGTCCACTTGAATTAATTGCTAAGTTTGTAGCTAAAAATGGACGGTCCACTTCAATTAATTGCTAAGTTTGTGGCTAAAAAGGACGGTCCACTTGAATTAGTGTGTAGCTAAAAAGGACGGTCCACTTGAATTAATTGCTAAGTGTGTAACTAAAATGAACGGTCCACTTGAATTAATTGCTAAGTGTGTCACTAAAATTGACGGTCCACTTGAATTAATTGCTAAGTGTGTAACTAAAATGGACGGTCCACTTGAATTAATTGCTAAGTGTGTAACTAAAATGGACGGTCCACTTGAATTAATTGCTAAGTGTGTGACTAAAAAAGACGGTCCACTAGAAGTAATTGCTAAGTGTGTAGCTAAAAAGGACGATCCACTTAAATTAATGGCTAAGTGTAAGGCTAAAAGTGTCCGTCCTGGTCCACTTGAATTAATTGCTAAGTGTGTGGAAAAAAAACGGTCCACTTAAAAGTTCTCCACTTCCTTAACCGCTTATTGAATTCACACTCTTTGGGTTCTGTCACTTGATCTAACCAACGCCTTTATCCACTGTGGATAAAATTCAGAGGAAAAATTAACAGGTGATAACTGATAACTGACATCCATTAAACATGGCACGTGGAACTAGAACAGTCTACCCCAGTGAGCGAAATAAAAGTTTGTTCGACATTCCAGCCACCTGAAGAAGGCCGAAGCGTACAACGGCCGAAACATTGTAATAAATATGACGACAAAGATGAGGACAATAGTCCGAATAATGTAAATAATGAAACCACTAGCATGAATTAAAACGCAGATGGGCCGTTTTGTTTTTTCGTTTATGTAGTGAATCGCAGCTGGAAATACGACTCATTAAGTTTTTTTTCTGTTAATTTGCGAGGCAACGAAACACCAGAGGCATACACATATCCAAATATTTTCAAATAAACCGTGATACGCGAATTATCTCTGCGATGCGTCATGTCATGTAACCTAAATTCTTTAAAATCAGCCTGTTGACTTGGTCATCATCAGCAATTGCAAGTCTAGGAAAGCGTTGTCGGTCTTCCACATAAATATTTCCACTTCTAAACTGAGCAAGCCATTTACGAACAGTACACTCAGCCATGGTACCATGTCCATAAACGGCACATATCATTTTTGCTGTTTATACAGTGTTTTTCCTTTCCTGAAAAAGAGCGAAAAGCCCGTAATGCGATTTGCAGGTGGGAAACACTAGAATCAAGCAGACGCGAAAGTTTAAATTTCTGGGAAGCTTCTTGACACTGAGATCCGTAGACGTATTGGGATGGCCAAGAGCACATTCCAAAACCTGGGCAGAGTACTGCGAGACAGAAAGATTTCTTTGGTAACAAAGAAATGAATACTGGGCTGTTAAGTGACATCTGTCCTTATTTACGGCAGCGAATGTTGGACGATTTCCTCAAAGATGAAGAAGAGACTCGAAGAGACTCGAAGAGACTCGGAGATGTGGTTCTACAGAAGAATGTTAAGGATGTCATCGACCGAGCGTGTGAGCAACGATGAGGTCTTAGAGAGATTGCAAACAAGGAGAAGGCTTATAATTAACATCAAGAAAAGGCAGCTGAAGTTTCTGGGACACATCATGAGGAAGAGGACCTGGAGAATCGGGTCGAATAGAGGGGAAAAGAGACAAGGGAAAGCAGCGCGTGACATACTTTGAGAGCTTGAGCCGGTGGAAGACAGAATGTAGTCTGGGGAGGAAGCAAAGGGAAGGAACGTGTTGAGCGCTGCAAGGGGATAGAGGGTGGTGGAGAGCCATGATCGCCTACGTCCTGACAGGACACGTCACATAAAAGAAGTTCAAATAAACGTTCTGCCTGGATTTCTTTTTGTATGACTTTAATATAACTTTATATAAAATAATGTCGTTTTCTCACATATTAACATATATGAGGAAACGACATTATTTTTGCACCAACCTAATAGCTTTAATATTGTCAGATAGGACATCGGTGTCGACAGTTACTCATTTTCTTCCTATATGACACTTTATATAATATCAATGTAACTTTAATATAACCTTATATAACTTTAATATAACTTTATATACCTACTTGATATAATTTTATATAACTTTAATATACGTCGAACAAAGTTATCATTTCGTGGAGAAAATTATTTGAACAATAATAAGCGTACTGAAAAAAATAAGTACAATGCCGAAGGAAAATAATTTAATCATTTGTGTTTGATACACATGATTACATCAAAGGAAAAGATGAAAAAGGGAATTTCCAAACGAAAGGTTAGAGAATATGATTTCAGAAAGAATGAGGGAGTAAACGAAAAGAGAGAACTTGTAAGAAAGAAGGGAGCAAGAGAAATACAAAGGAAGAGAGAGAAAACAATAGAATGAGAGAGAAAGAGAGAGCGCGCAAAATCTAGAAAGATAAATGAAGAACATGAAAGATAAAGAGGATGGGGGAGGGATCATGGGAAAGTGTATGGCTAAAAAGCAATAGAAAGAAAGAAAGAAAGAAAGAAAGAAAGAAAGAAAGAAAAGAAAAGAAAAGAAAGAAAGAAAGAAAGAAAAGAAAAGAAAGAAAGAAAGAAAGAAAGAAAGAAAGAAAAGAAAAGAAAAGAAAGAAAAGAAAGAAAGAAAGAATAGAAAGAAAGAAAGAAAGAAAGAAAAGAAAAGAAAACAAAGAAAAGAAAGAAAGAAAGAAAAGAAAGAAAGAAAGAAAGAAAGAAAGAAAGAAAAGAAAAGAAAGAATAGAAAGAAAGAAAGAATAGAAAGAAAGAAAGAAAGAAAGAAAAGAAAGAAAGAAAAGAAAGAAAGAAAGAAAAGAAAGAAAGAAAAGAAAAGAAAAGAAAAGAAAAGAAAGAAAGAAAGAAAGAAAGAAAGAAAGAAAGAAAAGAAAGAAAGAAAGAAAGATCAAGACAGTGCGAGAGGAACCGAGAGAGAGAAAAAAGAAGAAAATAAAAGAGAAAGAACCGGGAAAAGAGAGAGCGAGAAAAAGGAAAGATATAGCAAGAGAGAGGAAAAAAGAAAGAACTAGAAAGAGAATATGAGCTGGAGAGAACAAGAGAAAGAGAAAGCGCGGTAAAAGAGAGGAAGGAGAAAGAAAGAACAAGAAAGAGAAGAAGAGACAGAAAGAAATAGAAATAGAAAGGGAGAAAGAAAGTGAGAGAGTAAATGACAAAGAGAGGGAAAGAGATACTACGATCAAAAGAATGTGAATGGCGACCAAAAGTGAGAAAGCGACCAAGAGAAAGAAAGAGCGAGACGGAAAAAGCAACAGAAAAAGAGAACGAGAGAAAGACCTTAAAGACAGAAAGAGCGACGAAAGAAATAAACATGATTTGGTCGAACACGTGAAAAACATTTTGTACGGGAGATGATTTTGTGCGTCACCTCTTCTTTTCCCTTGTCTTCACAAAAGCGAATATCGCAGACGTGTACGTTGGTATGTTTATTCAATTATTTATCTAGCAAAGGGTATATTCCATTTCCCGGAAGTACTTCTGAGGGAGTCCAACGGTTACCGTATCGGTTGGAAGCGGCGGCAGAAAGATGGCTAGGGACGATCCATCTCTTCCACACCCCTATCCATCATCATCGCAATCCTCGCTTGTAGGATTCTGCCAAAACAATAAAGATAATATATATCTTACATCATCCCTGTTTTTCATCATTTTTCTGTAATCTGCCATCTTTCTTAACCTAGTTTTTCTTCAATTCTGCTACCACTGAACCTTGTCATGGTTGACTATGGAGGTAACAGCCATTAGCGGTTATTGCCTGGGCAGGTTAGAAAGATAAGTAAGAGATATATTTGCCAATTCATAACTCATATGCTTTTCATTCTAAACC
Organism: Acanthosepion lycidas; assembly: GCA_963932145.1. Taxonomy (NCBI): domain Eukaryota; kingdom Metazoa; phylum Mollusca; class Cephalopoda; order Sepiida; family Sepiidae; genus Acanthosepion; species Acanthosepion lycidas. The sequence goes on along the minus strand of OZ010577.1, from coordinate 92,687,753 downwards.
ATTACGCTAAACCAGTTTTGTTTTTGGTGTGTAGAAGTCAAAGCGTGTTACTATGGATTGTCTGAAAAAGCTCCATGTGGTCGAATTCCTTGTTGGTGTGTGTTGAAGGTTTGTAAATACCTACGGAAATTCTCTGGTCTGAGAGTCGCTGGCATATGTCTTCTTCAAAAAGATGCTTCATTTTGGCAGGAAATCTTCAGTTGTTATCTTTTAAATGTAAAAAAGATACCTGTACAGAGGAGAAACGGTACCGACACATCAGAGAAAAGGTACTGAGAAAGCAGACAAAAGGGGCCGGTACAGCTGAGAACAGGTAGCGACACAGCAGAGAAAAGGTGCCGGTACAGCAGAGAAAAGCTACTGACAAAGGAGAAAAAAGGTACCAACACGGCAGAGAAACAGTACCGGTACAGGAAGGAAATGATACCAGTACAGTGCAGAAAATGTACCTGCATGGCAGAAAAAATAAAGCGCTACGTCAGAGAAAAGGTTTAATTACGGTATAGAAAATTGAATGTCGTCACAGATAAGGTACCAGAACGGTAGAATAAAGTACCAATACTACAGGGAAAAGTTTCCGGTACAACAGTTTCCGGTACAACAGTTTCCGGTTGGGCAGAGGAAAGGTGCTTATGATATAGAAGAGGTACCAGTACTATAGAAAAAAAAAGAACACTACAGCATAGAAAAGGTAGAGGTACAGAATAAAAAAATGTATTAGTACAACAGAGAAAATATACCTATACAGGAGAGAAAAGATATCAAAACAGTCCAGAAAAGGTACTGGTATCTTTATCTATAATTCTTAAAATATGTGTGTGTGTGTGTGTGATCGGATGTTGTTTATGCGTTTCCAGTTTACATTCGATTACGATGATTTTTTTTTGTTTGATCGATAATACTTCAATGCCGGTTTTGAGTTCAAATTGGCTGGAAAAAAATTACAACCACGAAGGAGAAAAATCGGAAATACTTACTTTTTACACTTTGCGCAAACCTCAAAGACAAAATTTAATGTTTGCAAAAAGCAGCGTACAACCAATTTAGATTGTTGAAATCTAACGCGAAAGATTATTAGAATTATAAAAAAATTATATTATAAATAAAAAATATCGTATGTTATTAGGTATAATGTCGTTTTCTCACATATATTAATATGTGAGAAAACGACATTATTTTTGCACCAACCTAATATTATGATGACGGTCCTTGCAAGATTGAGAACGCAAAAACGGCCTTTTTCAGCACCCGCACCATTCAAATTTTTAACCCCCCCCCCTCTATTGAGGGAATATGCTTCAGTTGCACCCAATTGTTGTTTCCAAGATTGATTTTCGGATGGACTGACTTTAAATTTAAATTGCTCTAATTGAACAGCCAAAATTCCCAATAATGAAACACCCGGTCGAAGTCGGGTTATACTGTTAATGATAAGGTAACAGGTGGCCACCTCGACTTGGTGTAATGGTTAGAAATCTTGTCTTGCTAGATCAATTACGACTGAGTTATGAATTCGATCCTCACTGGGTGCGCCATACTTTCGGTCGTGTGCCACATATAAGGTGGGCTTAGAAAATCACTACATAAGGTAACAGGTAATAGGGTAGAACTAACAATTATCGATGCTCATAGAAAAGATACAGCAGAGAAAATATACAAATACTGCAAAGAAAAGAATTGTGGTCGAAAATGCATATGTAACCTTTTCTCATATCCTTTGCTTCAAAGGTTCTCTCCTGTATATTCATCTTTGTCGGCTCCGTTGTCGTAACATTTGAGAAGAAGATGCTGTAAAATGTATGGATACCATAGAACAGAAGACAAACACCTAGTGTTTGTTTATAATTTTATTCAATACGTATATAATGAGATGGATGGGTTTGGCTCTTTTCAACAAGCTAACCAATTTTGGAAACCATTTCAGAGGTACACACATGAATAATTCCTTGTATCTGTTACAGAATTCACCTGATTCGGTTGAATCGGCTCCGTCATACGAACCCGCCGCATCTAAACGCAGGTCGGATTCATTCGGATGTGCAAATTCATAGTAAGCGTTTCAGTGGGAATTTGGATTACAAGGGTCCCCAGCCGCATGTATACACACTTTAGAATAGTGCTATCAGAGTTTTCCTTCTTCTAGATTGGTTGCCACCCAAATCTATAGGATCCATAGAAGAGTGGAGATGGATTCATACCTTTCCCAATAGTCAATAGTATATAAGTGAATGTAGTGAACTCGACTTGAATTCGAACTCTGTTCTCCGATTCATCAATCCGAGCCGTTAACCATTACTCCAACGTACCTCCACGCATGTGTATATAATTTCCAAGTGACAATCTTGTATGAAATTTGGTTTTGATCAAGCAGATTGGTAAATTGATTTTTCCCAACGTGAATGATCACAATAAAGGCATTTTCAACACATTTTTGCGTCCTGGGTAAGACGATAAACTACGTCCAACAGCAAGGCCACTGATCAGGAGGTTTTGCGGAGCGTGGAACCATCTCTTAATTGCTGGTGTTCACAGGTTCACCCTGACCCGGTGTAGGAACATCTGTTAGGATCCCAGCCATGGGCAAATAGTTAACCCCAAACTTGGGTCAAAACAGTATGAAAATGTAAAAATAGGTCTGAATACTAGAAATACTTTGTAAAAAAATTATTACCAGCAATAAATTTTTGAAGAAAAAAAATTATTACCAGCAATACATTTTTAAAAAAAAAATATTACCAGCAGTAAAAATTGTCGGCATTAAATTGAGGTTGATATGCCGTAAAACAAAACAAACCAAGCAAAACAACACATTTGTTTTAGACATAGATGGGTATGATTAGTCTGAGATACAAAATATTTGGTATAGGAGAGTTTCCGAAATTATCTTTGACCATTGAGTCATTTAAACATTCAGCAAGTTTGTTTTACATATTGAACTGAAGATATCTGGGATTGATTCGAAAGGAATTCTGAATGAATGTATAATTAAATGATAATTACACAAAAAGAAAATTGTCTTTTTTTATCGCAGAAAAATACAGATAGTCGATCGGAAGGCTAAAGTGACGAGAAAATGAAAAACTTGATCGTATACCTACTGAATTTCTCCGGCATACCCGCTAGGAATATGGGTACTCTTAGTTTGGGAAACCCTGCTCTCGTGGAAGAACATGAATAAGGGCTGTTTATTCAGTGTCAGTGTCAAAATACCGGTGGAGGCACGATGGAGTAATGGATAGCGGCTCGGATTGAAGAGAACCGAGTTCGAATTTCGGCCAATCCATTGCATTCATTTACGTGCTAATACCCTTGGGAAAGGTATGAATCCTCTTTTTCTCTCCTTCCCCCACCTCTGGGTAAATAGCAGGACAGACCGGGTTCTATAGCTTTGGATGGCAACTGGTTTACCGCGGAAAGAAATGGGGAAAAATCTGCCTCATCTATCATGTATCGATAGATACAAGATCGCGTAATGTGGATCACGCATGACACATAACTGACTGACGGTCAAGATACGAAACAATATTGGAATGAAAGGCGTTGCATATATAGAGAGAAAAGGGACACCACAAGATGGTGTAATGGTTAGCAAGAATGTCTCGCTAGAACATTTACGACTGGGTAGTGAGTTCGATCCTCACTGGGTGCTCCTTAATTTCGGCCTTGTGCCCCATCTAAGCTACGCTTGGAAAATCGCTATATATAGAGAAAAGTTGACTAGACTTACTATATATATATGTGTGTGTGTGTGTGTGTGTGTGTGTGTGTGTTTTCCTTTGGCCCTGACAATAGTAAACTTCTGGTACAAGGCCATAATAATCGAGTACTAGGTGGGAATCGAAATTCCCTATCCTAAATTGATTATCTACCATAAGCCGACAGTAGGCGTCTTTAGCTGAAGTAGAGGAAGGTCAAAAAGTAACCAATATGGATCGAACTCATAACTCAAGTGAACCAATCTCCTTGACGTTTCAACTTATCTCAATCTGTTTATACATATACATACACACACATCCAAACAAATATATATATATATGTGTGTGTGTGTGTGTGTGTGTGTGTGTGTAGCTTCCCACTTAATGTGCATTTGGGTTATTGGCCTGTCCCTCAACCATTTCATGTTTACCTCAATACCGCAAAACTTCTACAGCCATCAGTGGGGTTGGTTTTCCGCTTTTTTCATTTTCTGGTTAAAAAAAGAAATAGGAAGAAGGTAATAAAAAAAAAAAGAAGAAAAGCTTTCATTTACGTTCTTTGCTTTCTCATCGATTCCCTGATCTTTGTTCGAGAAAGTTCTTTGTTATTGTACACGAGAGATTAGCGCACAAGGAAGCAAATAACTTATACGGCATTAGCGGAAGCAGTAAGGGATCTTCAAAAGCATATACGCTGACGGAATATGAAACTACAGCACCATAGCAGACGATACCCAGTTTAATATGAATAAAGGATTTACATATTCCTGTGTCTTAGAGATTCTAATAAAATTTTCAATGTCTTCAGACATTCTTGTAATGTAGCATGACTCCAAGTAGTTCATTCTGTCTGAACTTTCGTCTCATTTGCTCTCTTTCCGTCTCTTTCTTTGTCTCTTATTCCTTTTTCTTTCTTTCTTTGTTTTTTTCTTTCTTTCTTTTGCTTGCTCTTTAACTTTCCCTTCTTTTTCAGGCGTTCTCTTTCTTTCTTTTTCTCACTCGCTCTTCCTCTGTATTTATTTCTCTGTTTTCTTTTGTTCTGTCAATTTTTACCTCATTCTTTCTTGCTTTTTTCTTTCTTTTGCTCTCTTCCTCTCTTGCTTTTTCTTTCTTGTTCTTTCTTTCTCTCGTCATTTTTTTCTATTGCTCTTTCTCTCTATTTTTCTTCATATGTTTCTCTTTGTCTCACTTTGTCTCCGTTCCTTCTTTTCTGTTATTCGCTCTTTCGCTTTCTCTTTTTTTTTCTCTTGCTCTCTCCCCCTTTCTCGCTTCGCTCTCTTTTGCTCTGCTCTCCATGTCACTCTCTTAATCAAATCCTCTCTCTCTCCGCTTTTTTTCTTTTTTTCTCATGTTTGTCTTGCCCTCTCATTCTTTATCTCACTCTCCTTTGCTCTTTATTTCTTTTGCTCCCTCTTTATCTATATATATATACCTCACTTCTTTTGATATTTTTCTTTCTCTCATTTTCATTTTTCTGTCATTCTTATCTCTATCTCTCTCTTCCTTTTTTCCATTTCTCTCTATCTCACTCTCTCTCTTTCTTTCTCTCTCTCCCCCCTCTCTCTCTCTCCCCTCTCTCTCTCACTCTCTCTCTCTCTCTTACACACAATCTCTTTTTCTGGATTTCACTGCGCAGCAAATGAATTTGGTGCAAGCATGTTTCTTTACACTGAGATGAACCCGCGATCTTTTTGTTCAATTCAAGTTGTTTGAATGCAATCGAATTCAAGCACACACACAGAAATATATACTGATATATATATATATATATATATATATATATATATATATATATATATATATCTATATATATATATATATATATATAGTAAGAGTAATAGATCCGTTGGTATATAATCCAGGTGGATCCTAGTAACATCAGATATTAAAACGGATTCACAGAGACAGATCAATATATTTATTATAACAGAGTATCTATTTTATACAGCAAAAAAAAAAAAAAATCCCAAATTACCTCATGTGGGTAGAGTCTATCCAGGTACTGACCAGATTCGACAGTGTTTATCTTCGTTGATTGGACAAGAACTTGTGTTTCAGTATGACATGACCATAAGTGATCGTAAAGTCCTACGGAGGAAAATATGACTTTGCCCCCATGCACTCTTTTTTTTTTCCTTTTTTTAGTCATTAAGTATTATTATTATGTTATTTAGTACTCTTAGTCTTATACTCTCATATATTCTTGTATATAAAGTCTTATTAAGGCACTCAACTCGCTATCTATGATGATGATTCAACTATTTATCCTTATCTTAATCCTAAGTCAGATCATTCCGATAAGGTCAAATTGGCAGCTGACCTCTAAAATGAATTATAACCTGCTGTTAACTAGTGTAAGAAATGGTTTCCTAATTTTGACGCTTCCAGAACGAAACTGTTCTCTATTAATCGTCTGAGAAATACCTCCCTGTTTATCCCACAGCGTGGCTGATGCTAAACTCAAGGAAAGTGACTAGTATGCGCTTTCTCGAGCTAACATTTTTCTGCAGACATGAAGCGGAAAGATTATATTGAAATAACTGCTAGTTCTGCTGTTAGGAAAGTTGGTTCACGATGCCGGGCCAGTCAATTTTTTTCTCAAAAATCTATCATATATTTTTTTTCGTCCATACATTGAATATTGCTGCCACATCTGATCGGTTGCTCCTGCTGTACATTTAGAGATTCTTGATAAAATCCAAAGAAGAATCTGCAGTCTTATTAGTCACTTTCCCAACGCTACAATGTAGCTTCCCTGTGTATTTCTATAAATATTTTCATAGTAATTGTTTAGATAAACTTTCGATATGTACCTAGAGTTTATGAATTTAAGCGCAGTACTAGATTGGCGCAAGACCTCATCATTTTACAGTGGAAATGGCTAGATATAACCGTAAGTTATATGCTAACAGTTTCTTCTATCGCTTGAGGAACTCTCGTGCGGCTTCTAGCGTCCCAATTAACTTTGATCTTCAAAAATTTAAATGTAATGTCAATCGTTATCGTCTGGTTTCTTAATTTTTGTTCCTTTATTATTCTCTTTTTCTTCACATACTCTCTCACAATCAGTGACCCTTTTCGTCTTAGTGCCTTTATTGCCATTCTTGGGGTGAAATGATTAAAAAACAGGGCACTAATAAGAGATAGTGAAAAAGATTGTTCATCTACGAACCGTCAGACTTATATTATACACTGCAGGGTTCTCCCAAACAATTTATAGTGCTCAACTAAACAAAGAATATCTTTGTCATCATTCCTTTCCATATATATATGAAAAAATATTGATAGATAATGGAAATATCCTACACCAAGAAAATAACAAATTCAAACTAGAGATCATCGAAGCAATCTACATTAAAAAATTAAATCTGTCACAGAAAAGAGTTAGGTACGAATACTGTAAAAAGGAATAGTTTTTCACATTTTAATGCACGCATGGCCATGACATTACAACATAGAAGAAAAAATTACAAAGTGGACAATGTTGTTACACATTCCAATGAACGCTAAGCCTGACTCTCAACCGTTGCATTCAAAAGGAAAAAGAAAAAGAAATTGTAGAAATGGATAGCAACATACAATTTTGTATTACTACTTGCACCCCTGAAGATGATCTCGGAAGAATATCGAAAGAACTTGCGAAATAACAGCGATTTTCACAATTATAGCACATTTCTTACATCATTTATTGCAATAAACGGAAGGTTATTCGTGAGTATGAACGGATTATGTTAAAAATAAGCGGATATAATGTCTAATTTATTTAATCAGACATGCCTGAAAGAGAATTTGCTGCCTAAATGCACGCACGCACACGCACACAGACGCGCGTGCACGCACACACACACACACACACATATATATATATAGGATAACGATATATAAATTTGTATTTATCATTTGTATATATCAAGAAGTTTTGGAGGAAAGATGTATGACAAAGTGGAAAATGTTTTCGTGCGACACGTTTCGTCCCTTAGGACTTCATCAGACTAGGTTTGTTTACGTTGATACGAATACACATGCGACTATGAACGACACATGGGAAATTTAAATTTACAATTTTTTTTAATTTGTTTTGTGTATGTAATCAAGCCAATTTCATTTTGATTCATTTTGTTTCCATCATCTTTGTTATATATATACATATATATATATATATATATATATAACGTCATCCACAGACAGACTGTTTCGCTGTTTCACAGCTCATCAGTGTGGCTAGACATCCGGTTGCCTCTAGCTCGGATCGAAACCCGACTGAATTAGTGTCAGCCGGAGATTCTACCACTAAGCCGTCGGTGGATTTTTAGCGTATTTATTTTTAGAAACACGCCCAGTGACTGACAGTGACTCAATTAGGGTCTCGCTATATTAGCTATAATAGTCACTGTTTACAAACCCATACCTACTCCCTAAAGAGCTCAACATATATATATATATATATATATATATATATATATATATATATATATATATATATATATATATATATATATATATATGTTAGTGCGCAAGGATATATCGTATATTATCAAATATAGCAGACAATGAATGTCTATTATGTCTGATCATGAGCCGTTCTAAATTTCGAATGTTTGCTTTAATCTCGGGTGAAAATAAAGACAAATATTGTCCAACATTTGGATATTTTTTATTAAGTTGGTCCTAAGCTTTCGGTTCACATTAGCCATCCTCAGATTGGTTATTCAGACATGAAACAAAGATATCCACTGGCAAAGATCATATTTTGTTATTTTGACGTAGAAAATTGCTATGCGACGACAACGGTCGCTGAATAGCAGATGCAGATCGTAAGTTCAAGATGCAATTCTATCGATATGCCTTCCAAAAACTGAGGAAACATGAACTGTTACGTAATATCTATCCTTCTATATGGCAATAAATGTTAGCCAATCTAGCCAATTGAAATGTGGCTCTAGAGAAGGATGCTGAGAATACTATTAGCTGAACATGTGAGCAGCCATAAAGTTTCAGAGAAACTGGAAACAGAAAGGACGCTCATAATTAACATCAGGAAGATACAGTTGAAATTTATTGGACTCATAATTAAGAAAGAGGACCTGGAAAATTTGACACTCACAAGAGATGTTGAATGCAAGAGGGACAGAGGAAAATTTACCTAACGAGGTTTGTAAATGATTGGCAGGACAGGGTTTAGGACAGATAGCCATTAGACAAAATTTGCTATGAGCTACGAAGGATAGAAAATTGTGGAGAGCCAGGATTGTCAATGTCCTGAACTCTTCCGGTAAATAGCAGAAGTTTTGTCCCCGATAATATTATGATGTAAACAACATTAATATATGATTCAAATTAGAAATATCTATACTCTCATAAAATAGAAGGACAAATAGATATTACAGAGAAATTATGCACACGCAGGCACGCACATACATACAGGCAGTAACAGCAAAACTGTCCAATTGTTAAGTTAAGCTTTGAACCGTTGTATCTTAAAAATGATTAAAGCTATCGTACTGGATTTCATCTAGGTTTTTATAACACTACTGGACTCTACTTTGAACAATAAGAATGTATTTAGATCTAAGTTTTTATGACCATCTCATCCAGTTTTCCTCTCTACTTTTCCCTCTTTTGTAAACTTATTCACCGTTCCTTTGATGGTTCTTGAATGGAATTAGATGATGGAAGGCAGAATACGAATGTTGGCATCAATACTAATGGTCTGAATGAGCTTTTTCCTCTCACCATTGCTCACTTTGTAAGACATAGTGGAAATGACACAAAACGATTTTAACCTTTCTCTTTTTAGCTGAATAACTCAAAGGGTTTTTTCAGTTTTTTTTTTTTTTTTTTACAATAAATGGTGTCAAGATGACTAAACGTCTTTTCTGAAAACCAGGGGAAAAAAGAACCTCGATTAATTTAGGGATTTTTTTTTAGATACTAAACATTTTGTGAGATGGACAATTATCGCATGCGGTTACACTATATGGACAATTTTGCTGTTACACGTTACGATATATATATATATATATATATATATATATATATATATATATATATATATATATATATATATAAAGGATAAGAGAAGAGAGAAGCAGGAAAAGTTTTTCATTATAATGTGGATTTTTTAAATATATGTTATACTTTATTTTTCATATTTTTGCGATCTTCTTCAGGCAAAGAGTTGGTTATTTCCGCATTTTATTAAAAGGAATTCATTTTCCTCGTGTTTTCCGATGTTTAACCATTGTGATTTGTGAATAATAGTCATTCAAATTTTTCTTGGACATATGGAGAGAAAAATTCTTCTGCTTAAGGGATAATAAACCAATAGAATTGTTCAGAAAAACGGCGAAAGAAGGTTTATGTCCTTATTATTTTATGACCCCTCTATCTTGTGTCTCCTTGTGGTTAGTCTATTGTGTTTGTTTTTGCCAGTATGTGTATATATATATATTCGTTCTGCATAGATATTTGTGTGCGTGTGTTCCGACTAGTGTATTCGGTCATTATATGCGTATGCTGTGTGTTTGTGTATATATATATATATATATATATATATATATATATATATATATAGATAGATAGATAGATTCATAGATAGATAGATAGATAGATAGATAGATAGATAGATAGATAAATATATATATATAGATAGATAGATAGATAGATAGATAGATAGATAGATATAGAGAGAAATATATATATATATAGAGAAAGAGATAGATAGATAGATATAGAGAGAAATATATATATATAGAGAGAGAAAGAGATAGATAGATAGATAGATAGATAGATAGATAGATAGATAGATAGATAGATAGATAGATAGATGTGTGTGTGTGCGTGGGCATGTGTTTGTGTGTGTGTGGCTATGTTCGTGTATACGATTACATGTTCTGATCTTGTAACGATCAATTATTTCTTTTATGGAAGTGAAAACATTATTGAATTTCTATTTTAGTGTTTAATATGATATTTTACTTCATCATTTTGTTGATTTCGTCACGATAATCTCGGTCATTCGGCATTGACATTTCGATTATTTTATTACTAGTCTTGCGCCGTATTTTTATAATGGCTGTTAAGCCAAAATGGAAATTCTGTTGTTTTTTTGTTGTTTTTTTTTTTCTTCATCTTCTGGAGGAGGAAAAGAAACATTTTAAATAAGGGGGCAATTTAATTCGGATTAACATTATTAATCATTTTAGAAAAAGTATCAATGCAGCCAAGTACGAATATCAATTGATATGAAATTTGTCAGGCAAACATTAATGGCCTCTCTTAATATCATTAAGGAATTAACATGATACCTCTACAAAGTGTTCGTGCATAGCATTTTTGGTTGACCAGAGAATTTTACAATACCAATATATATATATATATATATATATATATATATATATATATATATATATATATATATATATATATATCCAATTATGAAAGAGAAAATTAAAAAATTAAATCGAAATAATAAATCAAAATAAATTACAAATAAATAAAAAGAAAAGAAAATATACATAGAACAAATAGAGAAATCATAAAAATAATAAATATTAAGATAAAATTTAAAAATATAAATTAAGATTAAAATTAATAGAGTATAACTGTTAACTAAAGAAATTTATACACATACGTATATATACATATATATATACATACATAGGAGAAGGTTGCCAAAATCAAGATGGGACAACGATGTGACTCGATACCATGGCCTCACATGACCCAGTATAAGCATATATATATATATATATATATATATATATATATATACATATATATATATATATATATATATATATATATATATATATATATATATATATATATATACACACACAGTGAAAAAAACGCTAGAAAATGTTACAATATCAGTTGGAGCTATCTATTTTTTATACAAAATTAATTAATGAAACATTAATCAATTTTTGTAGCGGAAATATGCATATTCGTATGTAATAACATATACTATATATATATATAATATTAATCGAGAAAAGTCCAATCTTGAATCGGCTAACCATATAAGTAATTTTTAATTAATTTATTGAATATTATAACCCTAGTTATCCATTGAATGCTTCTTGCCTAGGCTGAAAAATCACGTAATTTCACGCGTATTTTCGTTCTCTCTCCATCTCTCTCTCTCTCTCTCTCTCTATATATATATATATATATATATATATATATATATATATATATATATATATATATTATAAGATGTTACATACGGACAAACAAGTTCTCACGACAAAGATGCATTTTTGTTTCGATGCGAATGCATCTCGACAGGTGAGGAACAAAGATGGTTATAAACGATTCTATTTAAAAATAGTGCTAAGTAATCGTCAGACGACAAGAACCGACTCAGAGTCAAGATTTATATCTGTGTCGCTAACTGCAGTTTGATGTGTTAGTATTGGCAGTTGACAGCATGCTCTTCCTCTCAATGTTATCCTTACCAGCAACTGTCGCTTTGTTACACACAGTAAAGCAGGCATTGTAGTCCACTCACGGAAACATGTTGCAATATATCCTTAACTACTCGAGCGAAATAGGTCCATCATATATTCTATCTATTTAAAAGTTTGCAAAACACCTGTCGGCCTCAGTAACATATGCGTGTCAATAGAAGTTGAGCACCTCTTTATTTTACAAAGTGTTCATTTGTTGTCCACGACTAGAGTCCATATATGTGATTAATTTTTCTTTTTTTTATCTTTTAAATAACATTGATAACTTTTACAAAAGTACAAATATTATTTCTAATTCATATATTATTGAAATGTGTTCGCATATTATATGATAATATTGAACTAGAGGACTGTCAAAGGCAAGATGAAACAACGATGTGACCCGATACCATGGCCTTACCTAACCCAGTATGCCCGGTTGGGTGTCAAACAGGGAGGATTTCTTCCAACAGGAATGAGAATGCCCTGGATTTGAATTTAGATTAGTTTTTATTACGAGTTTTCGGGTTCCATGTTGCATTTATCAAAACACCCTCACTTGATATACATTATTACGATTATTTTGTGTCAAATTCAACCCATCTTTTTTTCGTGAAATTTGATGCTTTGGCACACACCATCAGTGATGTTTTCAGCTGAGGATCATTAGGGGTTGTGGGTGTTTTAACATTATAACCCTTCTTGACGGTGACCCAACCGATAGTGATCGTGTATCGACTTGTGTGATTTCCATCAGTCTCATTTTAATCACACACTGCGATTCCTCTTTGTAATTTATAGTCCAATCACCGATAACTTCCGGTTCACGAGAAATCTACGCTCTTCCATAAAACAAAGGGAAGCAAACGCAGTAACGGTTTCGATCTGTTAAACGATATGTCGACACGCTGGATTTGAAGTGGTAAGTAACCATTTTATTATTTTTGTAGTTTTACTTACAACACACTCGGCCGATACACTTGTCTTCAGTATTTCTGTCATTTTTATTTCCACATTTAATCTAGTTTTCCTTTTATCTTGGATTTCATCGCCCGGTTTTTCAACCCATGCAAGAATCACCGAAAAAATTAAAATGTCGCTATAATTAAATTCTAACTAAAATTCTGAGAAGTTTCGCTTTCTTTTTCTCCACCTTGCTTTGGCTAGAATAACTGAAATCTTATAAATTTCCTACTTCTCGTGTTCAAGATCGCTTTTTTTTAAATTTTCTCAGACCATTCCTTGAACACGCTTGGCCCTATTGCATCATAACTATAACCTTCATTGATTCAATACATTAGCTTTTGCTGTATTTCGTCTTAAACGATCCATGAATAGTTAAGGTGTCGAATATAAATTTTTTCTTCTTCTCCTAGGATGATATCCCAAATAAAACAAAATAATTACTTTCCTATAAGCAGTTCTAAAAGACTATGTATTTACAAGTAATAAACTGCTGAGAAAACCTCAAGAACACTTCATAGATGTATTTAACATTAACAAGAGGGTGGTAATAATTTTTACATCAACTTATCCAGAAAGTTTCCTTTTTTTTGGTGTTAAAGTTTATCATTCTGACCCATTTCCACAATTAATCAACTCTCATAATTTGTTTCGGAAAATCTTCTAAATCGGTCTGAGAATTTTTTTCATCGCTCCTTCGTATATGTATGATATATAATCGTGTCTCAATTCAAGACACAGGAATTGGAACATTGAATGTCCTCTGCAGTTTATATATTAAGCTGCTTGGAAATAATTCGCGTATTTCATCGCTATTTCAAGCAGTCTACTAACCAAGGCAGAAATATGGTTGAACGGTACAAATGTGCGCCTATAATTAGTTTACCGTCTCTTTTACCACCGGTTACCATCAGACAGTTTATAGTTGCATTTCAGAGTTTAACTCAAAGAAGGAAAATAACTTTAATAAACAGTATGAAATGCAAAAAAGTAGAACCAAAATAGAGGCATTTAAAACATTTAAGGATATCGGAATACATTCAAGGACCTATACTGAGAGCAAAAACTGCTTACATAAGGATATAAAATGAGTTCAGCAGATATACAGAAATAGAAAGGGGTGTAAGGCAAGGATGTGTCTTCTCACCGGACTTGTTCAACCTATATAGTGAGATATTTAGGGAGAATTAGATGTCCTGTCGGGATTTGTTGTTGGCGGTCACAATTTTAACAACATAAATGACACGGTGTTGATAGCAGTCATGAAAAAGAAGGCATAGTTGTCAGCAAAAGGACGATCAGAAAATGCACATTACAAATCGAGGATACTAAAATCAAACAATTACAAAAATTTAAATATCTAGGATGTGTTCTAACAGAATGCGGAAAGTGCGACAATGAGACCCGAAGACGCGTTGGGATGACCAAAGGGCATTCAAAAAGCTAAGCAAAGTATTAAGAGAACGAAACAAAGAAAAGAGGGCTGAGCTCTTATGTCTTCCTGCATGGCAGCAAACGTTGGACAATTAATTACTGGATATGAAACATTTTTTGAGATGGATAATTTTGCTGCTACACCCGGTATATATATATATATATATATATATATATATATATATATATATATATATATATATATATATATATATATATATTATGAAATGGACAAAGTCCGACAATTTTATTTTTTTAAGACATTTGTTTATGCTTATACGTTCTTTATATAGATACAAATATTTAAGTAAATGCTCTGTTTTTAATAAACAGTATTTAGGCCGGTAAATGTTGCTAATACTGTTTATTATAAACAAAGCATTTACTTAATTATTTGAATCTATAAAAATAATGTATAAACAGAATATATATATATATATATATATATATATATATATATATAAAACGGAATATATATATATATATATATATATATATATATATATATATATATATATATATATATATATAATATTAGTGGTAAATATACACATACATATGCAAAATATATAAATATATATAAATAGGTGCATACACATACATATATATTTTTTAATAAAAATAATTCCAAGAGGATAGAATCCAGGTAGAACTCAATGTCCAGGATAGAGTAAGGATATAATAAAAAGGCATAAACACTAATATTCCATGGTCATAATTTATTCCATTCGAATCGTAAATACGATCCAATTTATCAGACCTACAAATTCAAAAAGATTTATTTTTTATATGTTTATATTTGATTTTTAACCTGTAGTCGATATTAATTTTGTCAAATTTTCTTAATTACACTGCGGCCCTTTCAGTAAATGCCCTTCAGTTTTAGTTTTCCTCGTCCCATTTCTCTCCCCCACCCCTTTTTCTTTTCTTTTCCTCTCCCTCCCTCTTCTTCTGATCTTTAAGATTAGATCGTCTATTAAGTGTGTATGTCACCACAAAATGTATCTTTAATGTATTAGACATGGGACAACATTCATATTTCTCTCACTTAAACCTCTTCCACTCACCTCTCTAAAATTTCTCTCTGTTAAGGTTTAATCTCACACCTTCTCTCGTCTGTTACCCCTCTCTTTAGCTCTAACATTCGTCCCACACTCTCATACTTACGCTCTCTCTAAATTCTATTTTTATTTCCGGAGTTGTTTTTTCTATTTTCTTTTTGAATTTGTAGGTCTGATGAATTGGGTCGTATGTACGACTCCAACGGAATAAATTATGACCATGGAATATTAGTGTTTAAGCCTTTTCATTATATATATATATATATATATATATATATATATATATATATATATATATGCCGTGACCATATTTCGCGGAACACTTA
Source organism: Acanthosepion lycidas (assembly GCA_963932145.1). NCBI lineage: Eukaryota > Metazoa > Mollusca > Cephalopoda > Sepiida > Sepiidae > Acanthosepion > Acanthosepion lycidas. Next base: position 92,671,821 of record OZ010577.1, on the reverse strand, counting down.
AGATGATCTCGAGACACAAGACGGTTGTGAATCACTGATCAATAGCAATCAAGATGAGAACTATAGTTCAAAATAGTTACATTATTATACAAGGGAATCCCAGGTGTTATAAGCTTGGATGCGCGGGTGGTATAATGTATAATGACTCAAATTTGTTAATCAGAGAGCCGAGTTCGCATTTCAGTTGGGTTCCTCATATTCACTTACGAGTAAATACTCCTCTAAAAAGGGATGGGTCCATCTCTTCTCTCCTTAGTTACAGGTTAATCAGTAAGGCTTGTGTCACTGAATCATTATTATCTAAAACAAATTATTACAATATAAAAAATATTTCCTGACTTTAAATATCGTTGATAACCTGACCAGCTGTTGAGAATCGCTGCTCTATCGTAACAATGAAAGGGTATACTCTGCAAAAAAAAAACATAAGATCTTTATTAGGGGCAGTTTTACACATAGTCCCTACCCATCAGATTTTGCACCTACAGATTTGTATTCGTCACGATCAATATAACATTACATATATGGCAGATCATTCAGAAACAATGGATTTTTTTAAGCAATTCACCCCAAACAAGTGGGAGTGCCACTAGCATGAAAGGGGTTAAAAAGGATTGAGAACATGAGTCATATTTGAGGAAAGGATACAAAGAAGAACGCGGAACAAGATCAGGGTGTCAGATGTCGATTGACATTACACTTTAATATTTGGAGATTGTAGTCATTGGAAAAGCAAATAGAGGAAGGGAGTTTCATAGACGGAAAGTGCAAGATAAGAAGCTGTTTGAGTAGAAGAGACGGTTACATTTAACCATTCCGAGAGTGAAAGGGTGAGATCGAGATACCAACATGGCAGCTCGCCTAAATTCATGCAGTTTAGGAACCAGCGGAAGTAGCTCGTCGGAACTTGTAGAAGAGACAGAGGGAGGCCACGGCACGTCTGTGGGAAAGCGATTGTAGACTAGATGCCAGATCAGGACCTATCAGATTGCATATTCGTTCTGAATTTTGTCAAGGGCCTCGAGACGTACAGCTAGAGCACCAGACCATATATAACAGCAATATTCCATGCAAGGACGAATAGTTGATTTATAGATTTGAAAGATGAACTCAGATGAGAAAAACTTTCTGGTACGACACAGGGAATCAGTTTTCCTTACGGTAGATGAAACTATTGATTCAATGTATTTATTCCACCTCATCTGAGTAGGACAGCGTGAGACCAAGCAGGCGTAACGTGCGCTCTCGAGAAGTTGGGAGTCAGACATTCTGATGGGAGGCAGAGAGGGTTCGTAATTTCTTTAAGGTAGAATAGAAAATTGTCCTTCTCTCTGTGCCACAGTCGTTGAAAATGAAGGCGATAAAATTTTTGATAAATATTTAATTGCACTCCGAACACTCCAATATCATTTCTTGAAACCACATCAAATATAATGAATCTGTCTTGGCGCGTGAAGACGCTCAAAAAAATACCCCCAAATTATTTTACCTTAGGAGACTGTAAAGACCCGGCCTTCTGAGACCATTCAAACTGGCAATTTCAAACGCCAGCACCAAACGTCAAAAGGGAAACGTGCTAGACATCTGCCTCAATTATCAGGACATTCGTACCAATTCGCGCTCATTTATCTATGCAAGTTTTCGCCTCTTGCTGTGTGCATCTGGTCGGCCCGACAATGTCACTGAGATGTAAGCTTTCAATGTGCAAATATTATTATTACCTTACTTGTGGCCGTTTATGATTAAGAGTATGAATTTTAGGTTTGGTGCGCCAGACATTTGATCAAACGCTACGAGCAGGCAAACACGAAAATTAGACGCGTTGTTCGTTTAACAGTGCTGAAGGCAATATTCTTACTGGACTACGACCAAGATTGTTTAATCATAAGACGTACTTGATACTCTTATTTCTAAATTTTGTTCAGTATTCGTTAATTTGGCGTTCGCAAACTACTACAGGCACTCTCTCTCTCTCTCTCTCTCACACACACACACACACACACACATATACACGCACACACACACACACATATATTTTGTCAGATTTTGGGATGTAGAGTCAAGAACATTTCCGTGTTTTTTTGTATAAATATATACATGTGTGCGTGTGTATTGCACCTCCCCCCTACATATATATATATATATATATATATATATATATTAGGTTGGTGCAAAAATAATGTCGTTTTTTAACTTATGTTACTATGTGAGAAAAAAATTTTGCACCAACCTAATATATATATATATATATATATATATATATATATATATATATATATGAGGGACGTTTGGGGACCTTGTGGTACGTATTGCACCAGGTCTCTATTCGGCCCTTCAGAAAGTGTGGATAGTCTGCCACAAAACATTCACCACTATAATCAAATCACAGGTGCTGGTGCCGGTTCCTAGGAACTGTGCTGCTTGACTCCCATACGTCGAATACAACGGGAGAGTGGATTATATATATATATATATATATATATATATATATATATATATATATACCATTTAACAGCAAAATTATCCAAATCATATAACAGTATAATTGTTCCTCCCGAAAAATGTCTTAATATCGAAAAAAAACATTAAGCTAATTAAGTTTCCTTTTTTTTCCAGGTATTCAGGTAAGATATTTAGCTATCTTGAACATTTATTGTAAGAAACACCGAAAAAACCTTTGCGTTATTCAGCTAGATAGAGAACAGTTTCAAATCGTTTTGTGTCACTCACTCTCATCCCAACTGAGCAATGGTGAGAGGAAAAAGATCATTCCGAACTTCAGTAATAGTACCAACATTCATACTCTGGCTACCATCTTCAATATCCATTCAAGAACCATCAAGACAAAGGTGAATAAGCTTAAAAAGAAGGAATGGTAGAAAGGAAAACAGGATCAGAAGATCACAACAGGAAAAGGAGACTTATAGATAAATATATCAATTAGAAAACATCCAACTCAATCTATAAGACATTTTGCACGTGAGTTTTACCTATGAAAATTAAATCGTACATGACACCTGTGAGGAACCTTGTTACCCCAGGACAGAAAGTTAGGTTTGAGATGGCGAAGATCATCTTGAATAAGTTGAAAAAAAGATCCTGGATTATATATATATATATATATATATATATATATATATATATATATATATATATATATATATATGAACTTTATTTCAATCCTTCATTGGCTTCCGATCCTAAGCTATGATTAATTAATGATGAACGTTTCTGATTGATTTATGATCGACTTTATCATAATTCTTTTTTTAAGTTTGGGGGGGGGATTATACATTCTTATTGCTCAAAGTAGACTCCAGTATTCTTATAAAAAGAAGAATTCCAGTAATATATCTTTAATCATCTCTAAGATACAACACTTCAAACCTTAATCTAACAAATAGACAATTTTGCTTTTATACGATTTGCTCAATTTGGCTGTTACGCCCTGTATATATATATATATATATATATATATATATATATATATATATATATATATATATGATAAAATATATTTATGGATTAAATTGATCAATATCAGGTATAGAGCGTATGTAAATATTGAAGTTAACATACAACGCTGACAATCTGTTTCAGCATATGCAGTAAAAACAACAGTTAGGCTCTGTGGATGTTGAACAGACATGTGCCTGAGTAAACGTCTGCAATAGGGATTGGCTAGCGGCCCTAGTAGGCAGGTATCCTCGAATGCAGGTGATCATCTATAGAAAGATATATAAGACTTACTTTTTTGAGATGCGCTCAGTTCATCAGAGAAAAATGCAAATATTTTCCATTTTATCCTCTATTTCTCTTAATTCCAACAGATTCCCATCCAGGTTGACTCACATGTTGTAGCATACCTACGGACGAAAATGGGTATGTCCCCATTCACATAAATACAGTAGTAAATACTGTATGTTTGTCTGCATTTGGAGTTTTGTCTCGGATACACCACATTAAATTCGGCCTTGTGCCACATCTGACCTCCTGCAGTTGAAGATTCATTGTGAAATTCACTTCTAGCAGTTGACTACTTCTTCTACGCGGCGCTGGTGAATCTTATGTGTGTTGTTTTTGTCTTAAGTATTATCGTTAATTACCAACTTTTGTTTGATTATTCTATTCAGGAACCCTCCCTAGGTTACAACCTATATATATATATATATATAGAGAGAGAGAGAGAGAGGATGAAGAGAGAGGTGCTGGCTCACTTAGACATTTTTGTTTTAACCGCAGTACTAGACTGGCGTCAGGATCTCAATTCACAGTTAAACCGTTGATGTAACTGTAAATTTTATGCTAACAGTTTCTTATCCCTCACTTTTCGCTTGTGGATCTCCTTTTTCGGCTACATGCTTTCTAGCCAACTTTAATCTGCAAAAAATTAATTGCAATGTCAATCAGTATCTGATGCCCTGCTGATTACCCTTCCTCTGTTCTCACTCCTTAGCAATATTCCTAACTCAGCCGCACCCAGTAACCCCCTTGCGTCTCACTGGCTTTATCGCCTTGCTTGGGATGAGCACATTGAAAAAGAAAATTCCTTATGAATTTACAGGACATTCCACATAATATGTAAAAATTAAGGTAGAAAACAAATCACTCTTAAAATGTAGCTGCAGTTTCATTAAATTTAACAAATTTTCCAATAGCCACGTTATAATCCGATCCAAGAAGCATTATATGGTAATGAAGAAATTCTAATTAGCGAAGCTGAACATAATTTACAAGGACAAAAGATTTAAACAAAAACATTGAAGAGAATACCATTGTAATAATGACAAAGTTATAAAAACAAAATTAATATGAAATGTTCTCGTTCAACAATTGATTTTAGAAACTGTTGCTCCTTCATATGAAATAGGCTACATAGCATTCCGAATTCCAGTGTTATATTTCGTTGTCCGCCATTGTAAAAGTTCATTGTCAGATTGTTAATCAAAAGGGTTTCTTTGACACCAATGTTTTGCAGATATTCGTTAAATTTCTTCATTGAATATAACAGAGCATTTTTGTAACAAAAACATTATATAACTCCTGAAAGTGTTTTCTCTTAATCTTGAAAGATGGCTCCACCTGTGCCGCCCAAAATCACTGCATCTCTTCACATGTTCTTTAGACCATACGACACAACACCACAAAATGAGGCGGTTTATCAAGCGATAATCGAAAAAGTCGACATGTCACGATGCTTGAAGAGGCGACATTCCCATATCTAGTAAAGAAATAAAATTAAACGCACATGCGCACAACGCTATCAAATAACATTTTTTGTTGTTGTTAATAGCTGTTGAAAGCGCTAAATTTTAACATTCTCAGTTCGCTTTCAGGGGTATTAACATAAGTTAATTTCTGACAGGATCATGGGCATGAGCACGACTGAAGTGAATATATTCTCGAGTGGCGAAGTTTGTAACTCTAAAAGATACATTTTTATTGATTCTTATATATTAAACCCCAGCCCATACCAAAAGAAAATGACATTTTAAATATCCTTTCAAAATTTTTAAATATCTTTCTTTTTTTTTTTTTTTTTTTTTTCTTTTTTTTTTTCACAGGAAGATTCAACCTGTACAAGGTTCGGGGACACTCAAAATAGGGGGTTACGTTAGGAGGCAATGTCTGCAGATAGGAGGGGAAGGTAACAGTTAACCCTAGCCTTGAAGATTGTATTGATCGGGGAAACATCCTCTTGGGAGTCAGTTCAATAGATCTGTGGTTTGTGGAAAGAAGGTGGTCGAATGCAACTTACCGATGGACTACGGACAGAATGTGAGTGGTTGGTAATATGTAAAGGGAATGGTGGTCCTTGCTGTGAAGGCTAAAACTGGCGGGACCTGCGAATGGAGTTTGTCCGAGCACTTTCCATGGAAGTAGAGATAAAGCAGCGAGAGGCATGCCACATCCCGCCTGTGAGAGAGAGGTTGGAGGGTGGAGAACCATTCATCACTCATCTTCTGTGTTATTTATTTATTTGCAGGCATAATAACTGGACTGAAAGCACCTTGAAATGGTGCAATTGTTAGCAGGTTTGTCTCGCTAGAACAATTACAACTGGGTAGTGAGTTCAATTCTCACTTGGTGCCCAAAACGTTCGGCCTTGTGCCACATCTGAGATGCGCTTAGAAAATCATCATAATAGTTGGAGTGAGGGCTCGGTTTAGACCGTGCTCCTCACGATTCAGTACTCGGGTTAAGTGACTGTCGTCGCTGCCGCTGTTATCGACGTCGATAAAAACGATGGTCGCATGGCAAAGATGCTAAAGATTTCGCTTTCCGGTCATGAGACCCGGGTTCAAATCTGTGTGGCACAGTGTAGCGAGGTTCTATTTTCCCTTTTAAGAAAAATATCTTAATGCGAAAGTGTGCTTTTCCCCTGCCATTGTCTATGACCGTTGGGTAAAGCTCGCCGGATCAAATAGTGATTTCTGCAAGTAATTGAAACAAGGATTGCATCCTTGCCGGAGAATACGTCTTCCTTATTATTTCTAGAATGAGAAGACCGATAGACATAACAGACACTGTTAAAATAAACAATAAGCCAACCATTTCAAATAAGAGTACCCACTGTAACAACGTTTGAAATAATATATATTTCCTGATTTTTCCGCGAAAGACTGATTTTATTCCTGACAAGTGAAAATCTCATCTTCATTTTTAATGCATTAGTAGACTAAAATCATAAGCAATACATTTTTTTTATTCATTTCACTCCAAGCAAGGCGTTAATGCATCTAGTATGCAGGGAGTTACAGCGAGTGAAAGTGGGAGAAAAGACTGAGAATAAAGAGGGTTGAGGAAAGGATAAAAGATGAACCGGATTTAGGAAGATTGAAGATGGCGATTGACGTTGCATTTAACTTGTTGAAGATTGTAGTTATGAGGGAAGCAAGTAAATGGGAGTTCAACAGGCGGGAAGTGCGAGAAAATAAACTGTTGGAGTAGAAGTGGTTGTTTCATTTAGCTATTTCAGCAGTAGAAGGGTGGGACCTAGATGCCAATCTAATAGCACGCTTAAATTCATGTTGTCGGGGCATCAGGAAAAAAAGCTCGTCAGAGAAGCTGGCATGAAAATATTTGTAGAAAAGACAGAGGGAAGTCACGTCACGTCGGTGAGAAAGTAATCGAAGTCAAGATGCCAAATCAGGATCGATTACATTACAAATCCTTCTTTGGATTTTGTCAAGAATCTCGAGATGAATAGCAGTAACACTAGACTAGATATGGCAACAGTATTTAATGCGCGGACGAATTGTAGATTTGTAAATGTGTGAGATGGACTCTGGCGGAAAACATCTTTTGGCACGTAATTATACCTAAAATATATAAAAAATTATACCTAAAATATATAAAAATTATACCTAAAATAGCTTCATTCCATAAGTATCGATTGTATTCGTCCCTGATTTTTGACAGTCATTTTCTTATTGGTTTCCAATGTCTTTGTACATTAAAACGATTTACAATGTATTTTCAAAGTACATTTATTTAAAATGAATTTCTACAGTAAATTTATTAATGATATATTTATACTACAGGGTCGACCGAAAGTCTTGTCACCCCTATATAATATACTTTCTGTTTCAGATGGCTGACATGAGCTCCTACAGTTTGGAAGAAAGGCTTAGGCTGGCAAGACTTTCGGATCATCCTGTATATCTATAATAGTATTTTTTCACTATGCATTAATTCCTAACTATTTTCAACTTCTTCCTCCGTGATTTTCTACTATAAAATGATTTGCAGTTTCACCACAACAATAAATCATTGTATATATTTATATTCTGCAAACAATAACCCTTCCTTATTTGCGATCTTTGCATTAATTCCTGGCCACTGGCAATCTATTCTTTCTCCTGATTTTCAATTCGCAACACAAACATTGGCTACATAAATTTGCTAAAACAAATATAGTGCATAATCATTAAATATTTGCCATACATACCATGTAACGAAGTTGTTTAATAGCTGGTCAAAAGTCTGGGGTACCCAATGAGGATCGAACTCACCACATAGTCGCAACGGTCTCCGAGATAACAACTGGCACGGCTCCAAAGGATTGTAATATTAACCACGAAAACGGGGGTAAATTTTAAGAATTATTTTTTAGTTTTTCATCCATTCATTTTCTACGGCCTATCAACACTTTGTAATTCATTTAAAGCCGGGAAATATTTTTAGATTGCAAGAAACCTTTTTGGAGATAATAATGGTTTAGTGATACAAGTCTTACTAATTAACCTATAGATGAGGGGGAAAAGAGGTGGCTTCATACTTTTTCCCAAGGGTATTTGCACTTAAGTAAATAAAACGAACCCAACAGGAATTCGAACCGGGCTCCCCGATTAACAATTCCGAGCCATTAGCCATTACACAACGCTCATATGCAAACTTACAGCACTTGGCATTCCCAAGCGGTCACCCATCTAGGTACTGACCAGGCTCGACGTTGTTTAACTTTGGTTAAGAATTATTTGATGAAAAAGAAATTCACATTAAGATAGTTGAGATAAACAGGTCATGTGGATCAAGTGAACTGTTTGATGACGTTGAATAAAGTGATTATTTATAGATTCTATTTAATTCTAGGGAAACGTGACACAAGGTCACGTTTAAAGAGTGATAGGAGTCAAAAGAATAGAAACAAAATCTGCTGAAAACCCTCCACACTTTTGTTTGGGGGAAGCCACAGGTGCCAGTTAGTAACCGTAGCTCTCTCCCGAAATAGAGGTATTGTTTGGATGGACGGACACTACTAAAACTTTAGCTTATCATATTAATTGGCTTACTAGTAATTCAGTTATTGGAGATTTGTGGAGTCTGATGTTAAAAATATAGCACTCAGTAATTAAGAAAATCGAATCTGCTGAAACGTTCATTTCCGGATTATTGAAATTTAATTGTATTATCCTCTGTTGGGAGTGGGGTTAATCTCTGTTCTAAAATTCGAGATTTTCTTTTCAAAATGCAGTTAAGAAAACAAATTTAGATTACCCCGATTTTTAATTTTTTTTTTTTTTTCGTGTTGCGAGTCGACAATGGAGTAATTAGGCATAAGCAGATTTTATTTTTAAAATTAAAAGGGCTGGAATTATTGTTTCTTGACTGAAGAAGATTGTTGATTTTTATAAATCCCTGCCGTGCGGATAATATTTTTCTTTTCTCTCTCTATTTTTTTCTTTTTTTTTTTCTTTTTTTCTTTGGACTATAATTGAAATGGTCGGGTAGATTTGAAATTAAGCAGCTTGGTTCAAGATATGCAGAATTCACTGTGCAGCGTGAACGTCAGTTTTTAAAGGCTCAGTTTTGATTGGTTGTTATCGATGGAGCTGGCCAAGTAGAAACGCTAGAGTGGACGTTATTGAAAAAGGAAGGTACAAAAAAAAAAATAGAAGGCTAGTTGGAATCACGCCAAAAGTTTATCCTTTTGCATTTGAACTGCGCTATTTACTGAACGTCTGTTTAAAGGGCGACTAAAATGAATGTAAATCTTGTCAAAAATTAATAATCTGTGGATTTGATTCTTTAGGGTCAAACGGAGCGCTCAGATCAAAATCGTCTTTCTTTGACATCCTTTCCTAACTGTTCTTCATTTCCGATTAATTTATTTTTGGTTTTATATCTTCTTTGTATTTCATCTCTTAGTCTCATAACATTTTTTTTCTTTACTTTTGTGACGTTTCACCGACATTTTGTAGTTCATACGTTTTAGCGTTCTTTAACACGTTCTTTTGTTTTCATTCTTTTTTTTTTTTTTTTTTTCGTCCGTGATCTGATGTCAATTACTCCCTTTTTTTCTCATTTTCTTAGGGTTTCAATTTTTTTTATTCTTTTCTTTCTTTTTTTTCTTTCTTTATTTATTTATTAGTTCTTGTTTTTTTTTCTGTCTACTTTTTAATTTTTTTTTTTCTCTATTGATATGGCGATTGATTTTTTTTTTTTTTTTGACTGCTTTTCTTCTCGTTTTCTTTCTTATTTCCCTCTTTTTCTCTTTCTTTGTTTCCTTTTATTTAATGGCTCTTTTCATTCATTATATCTTCCTTCTTTTTATTTCCATTTCTTCCTCCTTTGAATTTATTTAGTTACCTTCTCTCGGCCATTTTTTTCTCTCTTATGTCTTTTTTTCAATTCTTCCTCTCTTCCATTATTTTTAGTTGTATTTTCTCTTTCTTTCTTTCTTTCTTTCTTTCTTTCTTTCTTCCTGTTTCATTTCTTCTTTCTATCTTTTCTTCTCGTTTCTATTCTTTCCTTCTTTCAATCTTTTCTTTAGTTCTACTCTCTCGCACATTAATCCTGTTTCTTTCTTTCTTTCTTTTCTTTCTTTTTAGTGATATTTCTTCACTCGTTATTTCTTTTCTTTCTTTCTTTGCTTTTCACCTCTTTTCCGTGCATTCTTTCTTCGAGCCGTTTTACCAGAATAGTCAACATTTTCAGGGTGCTATCTTTTGAATGCACTCAGTGACACAAGGCTGCCTGCTGGCATTGTCGTCTGGAACCTTGAGAAAATAATGTGTGAAAAGTAAAAGGCGCGAGATGGTGAAACAAAACAGTGAAAGAAACAGATGGAAAATAAAGGCCGTCTCGTCTATTAGCGAACCTATATCATCAGGACTTCCTATTGTAAGATACGAAAATAAGGTGTAGACATTTTGAAATTCATTGACGATCATTGATGGCTTTTTCTTGTTTGAAAACAACGCAGCAAAAAGGAATGTTTAGGGTCAGTTTTCAAAAAGAGAAAAGACAAATTTTGCTGGAACAGGACAAACTAACAAAGTTCTAGATATTATGCATGAGAGTGTGCGATGGATAAATTGTCATCTACATTACGGAAAATGAAAATAACACTGACATCTTATTTTAATGAGATATATTGACCAAAATTTCACAAACATGTCTTCAAATACTAAAGTTTTTACTTCTCTATTTTCGTTGTCCTCTTATTACCGAGAAGTAAAAACAAGAACAAAATCTACTTCCATACCTGATGATGTCTGTAGGAACAGACGAATGCTTGTAAAAATTAAAAAGACCTTATGCAACTGGAATTTATAAACGGGGATATCATTCATATACAGGTTCGGGGTTGATGTATCTTATTTATATTGATTGCGAAGATGTATTCTCGCCATTTAAATCATTAACCTCTATATTTGTTTTTTTGTATGAATGATTCATGAATTTATATATATATATATGTGTGTGTGTGGGTGTGTAATTTCCCTATATATTATTTATATATTATATATACACGGTACTTATTGGAAAGTGCACAATATCAATGATAAAGCTAACATGTACATAAATGAATTGGTAACTCATTTTATGTACTTGTGATCGTTAGAAAAACTCTGTTCGTCTGACGATCACAGGGGCGTAAAAACGTGCAACCCAGGACCACAAACTCACATCAATAAAATTAAATACACACACACACACACACACACACACACACACACACATATATATATATATATATATATATATATATATATATATATATATATATATATATATATTGTGTGTGTGTGCGTGTATAAATTCCAAAGATGAAAGAATCTAGGCAGAACTCAACGTCTAGGACAGAGTAAGAATATAATATATTTACCGATTTCTTTTTGAATTTTTAGGTCTGATAAATTGGATCGTGATTACGATTCCAATGTGATAAATTATAACCATGGAATATTAGTATTTGAGCCTTATATATATATATATATATATATATATATATATATATATATATATATATATATATATATATTATAAAATATACGGGCACAATGTCAGGATAGTGTGTATGTAAATATAAAAATGAACATTGAAATCAGCATCTAACCTCCCAGCCAGAGAAAATATTTTCTTCTTCGTTATGTTTTCTCGAGTGCACTGACCGATAGACGTAATAAATACTTTAAAATAAAAAGAAACGGAGCGTATATCTCAAACACGGGTATCCAGTATAAATAACGTTTGACGTAATAAATATTCCAGATTAAAAATCGAATCAATATATATATATATATATATATATATATATATATATATATATATATATATATATATATATATATATATATAATTGTGCTTGAACATTGCGTTATCCATGCTACCGGAAAAATGTATATTTAATATATATATATATATATATATATATATATATATATATATATATATATATATATATATATATATTGTATGTTTGTGTTACGCACGCGATTGCGTGTGTCTATGTGTGTGTGATAAATATATTATGTCCGCAAATCCTTCGTTTTCGAGTTATTTAGCTTAAAGAAAGTTTATGGTAGATGGTGCTGTGTTGTAATGTAGACTAGGTTATATTTGTCATTCGTGTACATTTGTGACCAGCCTGTCTTAAACGTTTAACGTGTGTAGTAGTGAGTTAACTGAGAAGAGCTCCGTTTAACAATAACAGGATATTCCTATCTTGAGTAGGAAGATATGATTTTTATATACTGCCACGCGAATAGTAATTAATGGACGTGACGTTGCACGGCTGTAAAAGATTGCGTATCTAGACCAAAAGCATTTGCGTTATTCGATCTATGTTGCTGTTTATCGTCGCGTTGCTGAGATAGGATCTGTAGCATCACAAACTATGGATCGTGGGAAGTTGAGATCCGCTTATAAGCCTGGCCACCAAAAACACACTCTACAGGCTGTCGGAAATGATCCATGCTGCCCCTAGTATTTCGTATATCTCACAGTACCACATGGACGGTACTCCAAGATCAGCTCCTTTATCCGTATTATTTGCAACGTGTGCTGAGTCTTTCGCCCTCTGATCACTCACCACGAGTGAACTTTGGTTTCTTGCACAATAAATAATGCAGAGACGCTTCATCAGCGTGTCATAGGGGCCTGCGAAACCATTCGATACCGTGTCGAAGTATTTGAGAAGGTCCGCCAGTCAATGATCCGACAATGCGCATGCGTGTTTAGAAGCAAGCAGTGGACATTTTGAATATTTTCTGAGATTAATGTTGAGGTAAACCGAAGGCATTTTGAAATTATGTTTATATGGACATTTTACTTTGTTTTGGTGTCAGGAATCCGCCACCAAAATTTCTAAAGATATTTTTGGATTGTATCTTGGATTCTACATTTAACAGCGTCTACCGTAAACCTCAAACCTCATAACTCAAAAAACGAAGGATTTGCGGACATATGTTTATATGGACTTTCCGCCTTGTTTTGGCGTGAGGAATCCCCCCACCACCCAAAGTTTGTAAAAGTATTTTTGATACACCCTGTATGTATATCTTTCGTACCGACAATGTAAACAAAGACATTTTTAATTAATTAATGGAATGTTTAATCCGGCGTAATTTCGTAGTCCTATAAGCGCTATATTCAGTAAGCACATGCGTTTGAGTACTTGCTTCTAAGTTTAAAAACAGTGAAACCAGCGTCTAACTGCATAGAGAAAGAAAGTCGTAATAAAGAAAATATATTTACCGACGGGAATCGAACTTGAATAACATTTAATCTGCTTTGTGTTTTGCTCTTAGGCAATGAAAAGTGATTACAGTTAATAAAAAATAGGTAATGAAAACCTTTTATGCACGTGTTTCATAAATTTATACGTAATATATATATATATATATATATATATATATATATATATATATATATATATATATATATATATTAGAGTGTGCAGATTATATGTTATATCATAAAGAACTAATTTATACAAAGAATTAATTAGCAATGTTAATGAGATTAATGGCGAAATCACTTCGCTAATATGATTTAATGAGACATTAATTTACTATCAGTTCCTTAAAATAATACGATCATTATATTTGTGTTGTTATATATTTGAGTTGTTAGATGGATGTGACGAACTTAGTACTTTCGACAATTTAAAATTGTCATCTTCAGGACGCATTTTTTCCCTGTACGGGCAAAACACCAATATGTGTAGTGTAGACAGAAAAGTGTTTGTTTGTTTTTTCAAATGTGCTATTTATTGACAGTTATATTATTTTGCAGTGTGCGATGCCACGACGCTACAATTTTTGTTTAAATCAATAAAGTGAGAATTTTGTTTGAATTTTGTTATGTGATAAATCCACGAAATTTTTTTGTTATATATGTTTTTTTTGTTTTTTTTTCAGTTAAAGTAGCATGGACATAAGTTTAATCCATGTAGAGAAAACTGTCGTAGTATTTTTCCACAATTAATTGCTAATTAATTCTTTCTGTAAGTTACACCAGTTTGTCGTTGCTTGGAAATCTTTCATGCAACAAAAACGGACTACCATTATTGTTTTGTCCGTGTATTGTTTAATATATTGAAATGTAATTGTCATACTTGATATTGGCTCGTGTAAGCCGAAAGCTTAGATAGGATTAAAAAAAACATGTATCAATATGGTGATTTTCTTTCGTCTTTTTATGATAATGTTATTAAGCTTGTCAGGCAATATGAAAGAAATTTACATAAAATAGACAAAACTTGTCTATATTATTTAATGAAACATGCATCAATGAAAAAATGCTGCCTAATTATATATATATATATATATATATATATATATATATATATATATATGTATAGCGAATGAAGGTTGACCTGAACTACGACTTTTCTACATCCTTCCATAATGATGCGTGTGTCCTCCAGGTCTGTATCCTTAGTCCTAGTTTGTTCTTAATATTCATCACTGACCTTCCTGATGACAACAGCTTTCGATATCTGTGCCGATGGCACAATCACCTACTCCTGTTTCCATAGTAAGTCTGATCAGATCGATATGGTCAAATTGCCAGCTGAAGTAAAAAATGCCTACAAGTTGTTGTTAAATGGTGCAACGGACGGCTTGTTAATTTTAATGCATCCAAAACAAAACTGCTCTCTTTTTATCATCTGAGAGATCTCTGTTTGCCTTCTGTCAGATTAATTCTATCTATTAATCATCTTAGTGACTCATTGCGCCTTCTAAAGCTAGTATTCTAGGCTGAGATGAAGTGGAAAGTCTATATTGAATCCATTGCTAGGTTTGCTGCCAAGAAAGTTGCTTCACTGTGTGGTGCTAGATAGTTTTTTCTATCCTGAATCTGTCTTACATATCTATAAGTCTACAGTTCATCCATGCCTTGAATATTGCTGCCATATATCGTCACGTTCTCCTGCTTTATATTTAGAGATTTTTGATAAAATCAAATCCAAGAAGAATTGGCAATATTATTGATTCTGACATGGCGTCCCGGCTTCGGTCACTTTCCGATCGCCGTAAAGTTGCATCTCTGTGCATTTTCGATGAATACATTGATAGTAATTGTTCGAATGAGCTCTTCGACCTTGACTTTAGAATTTAAGTGCAGTACTAGATTGGTAACAGTTTCTTTTCTCGCACTTTTACTTTGCAGTCAACTTTGATCTACAAAAATGTAAATGCAACGTCTGTCATTATCTACTGTCTTTCTTATTACTCTTCTATTGTTCTCGTTCCTTAATAATATTTCTGTTCTGTAAGTCTCTCTCACTCAGTAACCATTTGTGTCTTAGTGGCTTTACTCCCTTACATGGGGTGAATTCGGTGTTAATATATATATATATATATATATATATATATATATATATATATATATATATATATATTATAATGAATCATTCATACAATAGCACATTTCTTAAAAAAACATATTTCGATTCGCATTTAATTTTTCGTCTCTGATGCTACCTGGATTTACTAAAAACAAAATAATTTCCATGCCTGAGGATGACTGTATCTACAGTTGAAAGTAATGGCAGATTAAAAAAAAGACCTTATAAAGCTTGTTATTATTAAAAACAAGGATCATAACATTCATCTAGTGGTTCGTAGGTTAATGCAACTTTAAAATTCTGTTTGCGAAGAGTTTTCGCCATTTTATATCATTAACTTTAATAATCTATTTTTTGTATGAATCATTCATTGTAATATAAATTGAACTGCACCACATATATATATATATATATATATATATATATATATATATATATATAAGTTATGAAAAACTTAGTAATCTGTATGGGTAATCCCAGGGGGGATGAAATCCTGAGAGCTCAATGTAAATCCAGAGCTAATATTTTAAAGAAAAACAGACCACTTTAAGGTTCCATTATAATAATTTATTTCCCCAGAGCCCTTTTAAAGGACTCCGGATCATCAGATTGCACTTCCAAAAATGAAACGAAAAATGAAATGGAAATTGATGAGAGTGTAAGTGAGAGACATCGTAGAGTTTAGGGAGGGATTAATTTAATATCTCTCTCAATCATACTTAGTATTGCGAGAGTAGGAGTGACCAGAACTTGACCTATTTAAACGGTTAACTTAACGGAAGTGATATCTTGAAATGGGAGGGGAGAAGAGAGAAAAAAAAAGGAAAAAGAAAGAAGAGGGAGAGGGAAGTAAAGAGAAAGAGGCTGTAAATGGGTTTTATATATGGAGGGGATGGTTGGTAAGTTTTAGCAATTTATGTAAAAAAATAGATTTTATTATGTTTGATAGTAATTTAAATGTAAAAAAACCCCGAAGAAATTAATTTGATGTTTGCTAGCAATTTAAATATTTAACTGTTTTACAAATAATTTAGGGATTTAATATAAGTTAAATACTGTACGTACATATATATATATATATATATATATATATATATATATATATATATATATATATATACTCATCGCTCACTTTATTCCACATATTTGTCTAACTCCGTGTTGGACCTATTTTTCATTTATAACCAAGTCAGTTCTTGCTATGGATTCTTCGACAGTGTTCAGGAAGTATATCTTTTTATTACTTAGGCTTTAATATGATGAATTTCTATCTTGTTTTCCTACGTAGAAAAATGGAGGAAACCCCTTCCGTTCTCCATATACATTGAATATATTAATTTACAAGATAAAGTTATAATTGTCGTTTACAAGGTCACAAGGGCCTGCTAAATTAAGTGGAGCTCAATAAAATCGAAGAGAACCTCAAAGTCCTCAACGCTGTAAATCCGTCCTTGCTTTTGTGAAGCTATACCTTAATTTATTTAGGTACTTTTTACTATCAGAAAATGCTATACGCCTAGCGCTTTCATTATTTTACAGCTGGCTGGTTTCATTATTTTTTCTCCCTAAATTCCCTGTCTTCATTCAATATTTCCCATATTTTCCTCTATTCTTTCATGATACGCCGGCTTGATACTGCTTGGTTTCGACATAGACGCATGTAAATCGTCCGACCTGCAAATTCGTCCTCCCAAACAACCTGTAAATTCTTCCTTTCTCTCGATACTGGTTTTAGCAACTGCATGCTTACTCTGCGAGCTCAGAGTTGCATAACACTCAGAACACTTTTCGTTGTCTTGACCAGCTAGGTGAATACTTTTCAAAGCTGCGCACACCAATATTTAACTTAACAATGTAGTATACACAGTTGGGATGAGTCTCTAAGGTAACCCTGATTGAAACTAGGAGTAACGAATTCATTTACCGGAAAATAGAAGCAAAAGGTAGAATCAGTTCTCTACTTCGTATTCGCTCGTTAACCTTTCAATCCAAAAGTATCTACGTTGAATTTTATATTTAACGGAATTAATAAAACCGCTAACTTGTTAGTGAATTGGTTGATGATTCAAACTAGGTGCCTCCACTTATTCGGTTTGAGTAAGGGTTTAATATGAATGTTTAAAAATGAAAATGCTTTCATTTTAGCTTTAATTGTATGCTAAATAATTTTAAAATGACTATTTCCAGTAAAAAAATATACTCTGTTGTGGTGGAGGAGATATACTTTAATGAAACAATTTTCAAAACATCCTGCAGCGTCTCACTAAAAATTATACATTTTAGCATCCATAATGTTTTCTTACTCTTATTTGAATATCATCTGTTACTTCTTTACATGTGACACGTATCCAATCAAAACATCCTACTGCATCTTACTAACTTTTACACACTTTCGCGTCTAGAATGTTTGCCACAGATATTTAAATATTATTTGTTACTTCATGTCACGTGATACGAAACTAACCAATCAGAAATAGCTTGCCACAACATACCATTAATCGACGTCACTTTGCTTTTTATCATTTTTCATCATTTCTATATTGATCTCTGACGAAACTTTAATAAAATGAAACATGTTAGATTAAGATCTGTTTCCTACTTGTTTTTCATCCTATCTTTTTGCCGATTCCTATCCAAACTATATATATATATATATATATATATATATATATATATATATATCGGATGTGTAACAGCAAAATTGTGAAAATCCTCTAAAAGCAAATTTTCCATATGTTATATTAAGCTTTGAACTGTTGTATTTTAGAAATCATTAACTTTATCTTACGAAAATTCTCCAAGTTTTGTAACGTAACACTATTGAATTCTACTTTGAGCAGTAAGAATATATAATTATTCTCTAAGCTTAACAGAAGAATCGCAATGAAATCGATCATAAACAAATATGATATGTTCATCATTAATTAATCATAGATAAGGATTAGAAGCTCGTGAAAGATTGAAATTAAATTATATATATATATATATATATATATATATATATATATATATATATATATTAATTTCAATTAAAAGGTGCAAATATAATTTATAAATTCATGAATCATTCATACAAAAAACAAATATAGAGGTTAATGATTCAAATGGCGGGAATACATCATCGCAAACAATCTAAATAAGATACATCAACCCCGAACCTGTATATGAATGATATGATCCCTGTTTATCCTCTTATTGCTATATTTGTATAAAAACGCAGAACCTTAAAATTTAAATTCAAACTCAGCGTTGCGACCGCACGTTCCAAAACAATAACACATTTCTCATAGCATTTTTTCGCATTACATTTCTATTTTCGTTGTCCCCTTATTACCGAGAAGTAAAAACAAGAACAAAATTTACTTCCATACCTGATGATGTCTGTAGGAACAGGCGAAAGCTTGTAAAATTAAAAAGACCTTATGCAATTGGAATTTATAAACGGGGATCATATCATTCATATACAGGTTCGGGGTTGATGTATCTTATTTATATTGTTTGCGACGAAGTATTCTCGCCATTTAAATCATTAACCTCTATATTTGTTTTTTTGTATGAATGATTCATGAATATATATATATATATATATATATATATATATATATATATATATATATATAGTGTGTATTTAGACAGCATTTTTTCATTGATGCATGTTTCATTAAATAATATAGACAAGTTTTGTGTATTTATTTTATGTAAATTCCTTTCATATTGTCTGATAAGCTTAATAACATTATCATTAAAAGACGAAAGAAAATCACCATATTGATACATGGTTTTTAATCCTATCTAAGCTTTCGGCTTTCATGCCATTATCAAAGATGACAATTACATTTCAATGTATTAAACAATACACGGACAAAACAATAATGATAGTCTGTTTTTGTTGCATGAAAGATTTCCAAGCAACGACAAACTTTTGTATAAGAGACGCGGAAGTAAAAATCGCACCGCAGCTCGTGACGTCACACATGACGACGCGAGAGTGAAAACGAGAATTATTAATTATGGGAAGCCGTTGCTATACATCAATGGCTTCTGTTATCAATTATAGACATTTAAGAATATTTGTGAAGATTTCATAGTTTATTTTGTTCAGGTGTGTCACAGGTTTCACGTACAATTTCATTTTCAAATCTTTTTTCACTGCTCCTTGGACTGTCATTGCTGAAACTGCTCTCTCATGTGTTAAACGTCTTATGGGTTGAGTTAGATCTTTTCTAATTCATCCCTTTAGCTCTAAGTTGAAATGATGATCCCTCTTCCTGTTGTGATCTCCAAATCCTGTTTTCCTCTGTAATGTTTCCTGTTTTTTTTTTTTAAATATATTCACCGTTTTCTTGATTATCGTTGAATGGACTACAAAGATTTAAGCCTGAGTATGAATGTTGGTATCATTACTGAAGGTAGGAATGATATTTTTGCTCTTACCATTGCTCATTTGGGAAAACAGTTGGTCTAGCACAAAACGATTTTAAGCTGTTCTCTTTTGGGCTGAATAACTCAAAGTGTTTGTCAGTAATTCTTACAACAATTGGTGTCAAATTGACTAAGCGTCTTATCTGAAAACCTAAAAAAAAATTCAATTAGTTTAGTGTTTGTTTTTTTGTTTTTTAGATATGAAGCAATTTGTAGGATAGTCAGTTATCGCATGCTGTTACGCAATTTGGAGAGTTTTGTTGTTACACCCGGTATATAATAGTGGAAGTGAGTGGTGGTTGTAATAATAAAACAGTACTTTTTTGTAAATGACAGAGATCAAATTTATAATAAGAATAAATATACAATTGTTCCTTACTATTTTCAGACAAAAATTAAAGACTTATGCTTTCAATGTCTGCATATATATGCGGGCACTTGGAGCATCCCGACGGGCTGTAATGGTTATCAATCTTATCTGGCTAGATCTATTACGCAGTAGTGTGTTCGATTCTCACTGGGTGTTCCACACTTTCGCCCTTGTGTCACATCTAAGCTACACTTAGAAAATCGTTTTTTTTTTTTTTGGAAGGGAGGCACCTCGTGGCGGTGTAATGGTTAGCAAGCTTGGCTCACTAGAACAATTATGACAGATTAGTGAATTTGATCTTCACTAAGTGCATTATACTTTCGTCCTTGAGCTACATCTAAGGTACGCTTGGAAATTCACTGTATATGCGCGCAATTTTGCCCCGTCGTTTGAATATTATCGTTCCATTATATCTATCTGAATAGGCTGAAATAGATAGATAGATAGATAGATAGATTATATTTTACAGTGGTGACCATTATAATATCGTTCTAGGGAAAGGTTGCCAGAATGCGTTACAGTTAGGAAGTGCTTGACAACTGCACCATCCATGGGTTGACACCAAATTTGTGAATGTAATTGGCAAGAGTAATCTGTTCGAAATCCGTCGATACTTGTGTTAGAACAAAGTCAAAAGCCATCGCGTAATGCCCTTGTTCAGCCGACCGATTACGTGAGACTATACGCTATCTCCCAGAAACTGTAACTAAGGTCTGCGCAGAATAGTTGCAGAAAAAAACACCGGTTGGCTCCGTGGACATTGAATAAACGCAAATACTGTGAAAACACTGGGTCTACGTCTGCACCTGGACTTAGCGAATGTTCTCGAAAATAGTTAGCCAGCCTTTTTACGCATACACATATACACACACTCACTCTATCACACACACACACACACACACATATATATATATATATATATATATATATATATATATATATATATATATATATACACAAATATAGTACTGGTTTATACGGGATAAATTCCAATAACCAAAAAATACTATTCTTACAAGAGTGCCGAAAACAGATTAGAGCAAATATAATTTATTCGAAAACTATAACATAAATATGTTATAAAATCACTACAAAAATAGCCATTTTGTTTCAACACTACTGGTCTTTTGTCAAGTGATGGTGTTGAATGATATTCAACTTGATAAAACACCAGTAATGTTGAAACAAAATGGCTATTTTTCTAATGATTTTATAACATATTTGTGCTATAATTTTCGAATAAATTATATATATATATATATATATATATATATATATATAGGTCACTGGAATATTGAGGTAAGTGGATGAGAGAAAAAAAAACTGACTTTTCCAAACTCTTTTCTTTAGGACTTATACTTAGGTTTATTTACGGTTCATGGCCCTCAGAATCTTTATTTATGCTGATTGGTTGCTTGAAAGAAGTGATTGCGTAAATCTCTTTTTTCTCTCTCTCTTTCTCTCTCTCTCTGTAGCTTTCTCCCCCATTCTCTCACTATATATAAGCTTTACATACATACATACATACATACGTATATATATATATATATATATATATATATATATATATATATATATATATATATATATATATAATTTCTTCTGATAGAGACTGAAAGAAAAGAAAGTGCTAATTATGCAATACAGACTACCACAAATCCCTGAAAATCACGTTCGTGATAAAAGAACTTGTATTCTCACCTCCTATGATTTTGCCTCGTGATGTGTAGCGGAAATTCAGCCGGGTTCAACCAACCAATGCGATTTGTTTTTGTTTTTTTTGTTTTGTTTTGTTTTTTTGTGTGTGTGTCTGTGTGTGTGTCTGTATGTATGTGTGTGTGTGTGTTTTGGTGGGGGTTACTGGTTGGTTCCCTTCTCAACTTGATTCGCTTTAAACTCTCCCTCTATACGTTTTACAATCTCCTCTTCCTTCTCTCGTCACCTCTCTCTTTCTCTCGTCACCTCTCTCTTTCTCTCATCACCTCTCTCTTTCTCTCGTCACTCTCTCTCTCTCTCTCTCTCTCTTTCTCTCTCATCCCTACCCCCGTCGTTTTCGTTTTTGCTTGCCTTTCTTTTGTCTTTCCGACTTCATTGTCTCCTCACAAAGTCAGACGCTTTTAACTTGACAGGAAATTTATTGAAGTCGTATTGTTCTTTCTTGGCCAGGTGCGCTATTGTTATTTTGCTATCTATTGAATGCATCCAGTATATTTCTGATGAGTTTCATTTTGGTCGCTTCTTTTTCTGTCTCTCCTGCTTTGTTGTCTTCCTGTTTTTAAGTTTAATTTCGCTTTGGAAAACCCACGGCCAAATCAGCTTCGCAAAATCCTGGCCTTTATACCTCGATTCGAAACCCGAACACCAACACTGATGGCAAATAAGGAACTCTCCTTAGGCTCTTTTTTGTCACTCCCTCATCTTCCTCTTCCTTCTTCTTTCCCTCCACCTTTCTGGTCATTCGTCCTAATTATCATCATAAAATTATCTTACCCTCATCTCTCTATCTACCTCTCTGTCTCTATTTTATTTCCGTTGTACTCTACTTCATCGCAAATTCTTCTTTTCACTATTTTATTTCTTCATCTCCTCCCCACTTTTTATCCTCTTCTTTTTCAGTTACTCCTCTTCTTTTTCCTCCTCTTCTTCGTCATCCCCCTCTTCTTTATATGTTCTTTTTTTTCTATTTACTTTTCTTATTCCCATTTTTCATTCTCCCTTATCCCACACTGCCTACATATTTATATATGATGATGCATATACAAAAGATAAACATTA
The DNA here is from genome assembly GCA_963932145.1 of Acanthosepion lycidas. Lineage (NCBI taxonomy): Eukaryota > Metazoa > Mollusca > Cephalopoda > Sepiida > Sepiidae > Acanthosepion > Acanthosepion lycidas. Next base: position 92,648,671 of record OZ010577.1, on the reverse strand, counting down.
TACACTGACATCTACAGAGAAACATTATATAATGGTATCTACACTGAGGAAACTTATAAAGAATAAATTCAAAGTATAGGAAGAAAGAAAGAATCTAGGAAAGGGAAGGGGTTACCTTTTCCCTTTATTATTATTATTATTGTTATTATTATTATTATTATTATTATTGTCGTTGTTGTTATTACTATTATTGTTGTTGTGGGCTGTTATTATTATTATTGTTGTTATTATTGTTATTATTATTGTTATTATTATTATCATTATTATTATGGTTGTTATTATTATTATTGTTGTTGTTGTTATTATTATTATTATCATTATTCATTTTAAATCGCATGTCCATAAGAATCGAGTGAGTTTATATGTCAGTCAGTTATGTGACACGCGTAGGCGATCATGCAACTCTCCATACATGACTGACGAGGCAGATTTTCCTCTCAGTAGGTTGCCATTTCTTTCTGTGGTAGACCACTTGCTATCCAAGGCTATAGAATCCGGTCTGTCCTGCTATTTACCCATAGCTGGGACAGAAGGGTAATTAGCACGGAAGTGAATGTAATGGATTCGACTGGAATTCGAACTCGGCTCCCCGATTCCTACTTCCAAAAAAGTCGTTTTTTTTTAGTTTTTTTTTTTTTTTTTTGTTCACTTATACAACGTACTTGGGGAAGAGGATAAGCTACATCCGGCAGCAAGGCGTTTCATGGAGGAAGGCAGGTCAGGAGCGCGGAATCTCCTCTTAATTGTTTAAGATGTACTGCCATCTGACCCGAGGTGGGAGTACCTGTTGAGATACCAGATATGGGCAAATAGTGAAAATCCCTAAACTGGAATCAAAACAATATGAAAGCATAAAATATATATTTTATAGTACAAGTACCTGCAATACATTTCAACAGAAAAAACTTAGCAAAGCTCCCAATAAATTATAAATTTCGACATCAATTAACCCATAAAGTGTTGTTGTACCGTTAAAGAAACAAACCAACTCTTACACACACACACACACAAACAAACAAACACACACGTGCTCAAATGCGCACAATTTAGAGTTATGAGAAAGATCCTTTCATAGATAGATAGATCTGAATAGGCTGAGATAGATAGATAGATAGATAGATAGATAGATAGATAGATAGATAGATAGATCTGAATAGGCTGAGATAGATAGATAGATAGATAGATAGATAGATAGATAGATCTGAATAGGCTGAGATAGATAGATAGATAGATTGATAGATAGATAGATAGATCTGAATAGGCTGAGATAGATAGATAGATAGATCTGAATAGGCTGAGATAGATAGATAGATAGATTGATAGATAGATAGATAGATAGATAGATCTGAATAGCCTTAGATAGATAGATAGATAGATAGATAGATAGATAGATAGATAGATAGATAGATAGATAGATCTGAATAGCCTGAGATAGATAGATAGATAGATAGATCTGAATAGCCTGAGATAGATAGATAGATAGATAGATCTGAATAGCCTGAGATAGATAGATAGATAGATAGATCTGAATAGCCTGAGATAGATAGATAGATAGATAGATCTGAATAGGCTGAGATAGATAGATAGATAGATAGATAGATAGATAGATAGATAGATACATCTGAATAGGCTGAGATAGATAGATAGATAGATAGATAGATAGATAGATAGATAGATAGATAGATAAATAGATCTGAATAGCCTCAGGTAGGTAGATAGATACATCTGAATAGCCTGAGATAGATAGATAGATAGATAGATAGATAGATAGATAGATAGATAGATAGATAGATAGATAGATAGATCTGAATAGCCTCAGGCAGATAGATAGATAGATAGATCTGAATAGCCTCAGGCAGATAGATAGATAGATAGATCTGAATAGCCTCAGGCAGATAGATAGATAGATAGATCTGAATAGCCTCAGGCAGATAGATAGATAGATAGATCTGAATAGCCTCAGGCAGATAGATAGATAGATAGATCTGAATAGCCTCAGGCAGATAGATAGATAGATAGATAGATAGATAGATAGATAGATAGATAGATAGATAGATAGATCTGAATAGCCTCAGGCAGATAGATAGATAGATCTGAATAGCCTCAGGCAGATAGATAGATAGATAGATCTGAATAGCCTCAGGCAGATAGATAGATAGATAGATAGATAGATCTGAATAGCCTCAGGCAGATAGATAGATAGATAGATAGATAGATAGATCTGAATAGCCTCAGGCAGATAGATAGATAGATAGATAGATAGATAGATAGATAGATAGATAGATAGATCTGAATAGCCTCAGGTAGATAGATAGATAGATAGATAGATAGATCTGAATAGCCTCAGGTAGATAGATAGATAGATAGATAGATAGATCTTAATAGCCTGAGATAGATAGATAGATAGATAGATAGATAGATCTGAATAGGCTGAGATAGATAGATAGATAGATAGATAGATAGATAGATAGATAGATCTGAATAGGCTGAGATAGATAGATAGATAGATAGATAGATAGATCTGAATAGGCTGAGATAGATAGATAGATAGATAGATAGATAGATAGATCTGAATAGGCTGAGATAGATAGATAGATAGATAGATAGATAGATAGATCTGAATAGGCTGAGATAGATAGATAGATCTGAATAGGCTGAGATAGATAGATAGATAGATAGATCTGAATAGGCTGAGATAGATAGATAGATAGATAGATCTGAATAGGCTGAGATAGATAGATAGATAGATAGATCTGAATAGGCTGAGATAGATAGATAGATAGATAGATAGATATATCTGAATAGGCTGCGATAGATAGATAGATAGATAGATAGATAGATAGATCTGAATAGGCTGAGATAGATAGATAGATAGATAGATAGATAGATAGATCTGAATAGGCTGAGATAGATAGATAGATAGATAGATAGATATATCTGAATAGGCTGCGATAGATAGATAGATAGATGGATAGATAGATAGATAGATAGATAGATAGATAGATAGATCTGAATAGGCTGAGTTAGATAGATAGATAGATAGATAGATCTGAATAGGCTGAGATAGATAGATAGATAGATCTGAATAGGCTGAGATAGATAGATAGATAGATAGATAGATAGATCTGAATAGGCTGAGATAGATAGATAGATAGATAGATAGATAGATAGATAGATAGATAGATCTGAATAGGCTGAGATAGATAGATAGATAGATAGATCTGAATAGGCTGAGATAGATAGATAGATAGATCTGAATAGGCTGAGATAGATAGATAGATAGATAGATCTGAATAGGCTGAGATAGATAGATAGATAGATAGATCTGAATAGGCTGAGATAGATAGATAGATAGATAGATAGATAGATAGATAGATAGATCTGAATAGGCTGAGATAGATAGATAGATAGATAGATAGATAGATAGATCTGAATAGGCTGTGATAGATAGATAGATAGATCTGATTAGGCTGAGATAGATAGATAGATAGATAGATAGATAGATAGATAGATAGATAGATAGATCTGATTAGGCTGAGATAGATAGATAGATAGATAGATAGATAGATAGATAGATCTGAATAGGCTGAGATAGATAGATAGATAGATAGATAGATAGATAGATAGATCTGAATAGGCTGAGATAGATAGATAGATAGATAGATAGATAGATAGATAGATCTGAATAGGCTGAGATAGATAGATAGATAGATAGGTAGATAGATAGATAGATAGATAGATAGATCTGAATAGGCTGAGATAGATAGATAGATAGATAGATAGATAGATCTGAATTGGCTGAGATAGATAGATAGATAGATCTGAATTGGCTGAGATAGATAGATAGATAGATCTGAATAGGCTGAGATAGATAGATAGATAGATAGATAGATAGATAGATAGATCTGAATAGGCTGAGATAGATAGATAGATAGATAGATCTGAATAGGCTGAGATAGATAGATAGATAGATAGATAGATAGATAGATCTGAATAGGCTGAGATAGATAGATAGATAGATAGATAGATAGATAGATAGATAGATCTGAATAGGCTGAGATAGATAGATAGATAGATAGATAGATAGATCTGAATAGGCTGTGATAGATAGATAGATAGATCTGAATAGGCTGTGATAGATAGATAGATAGATCTGATTAGGCTGAGATAGATAGATAGATAGATAGATAGATAGATAGATAGATAGATAGATCTGATTAGGCTGAGATAGATAGATAGATAGATAGATAGATAGATAGATAGATAGATAGATAGATAGATAGATAGATCTGAATAGGCTGAGATAGATAGATAGATAGATAGATAGATCTGAATAGGCTGAGATAGATAGATAGATAGATAGATAGATCTGAATAGGCTGAGATAGATAGATAGATAGATAGATAGATAGATAGATAGATAGATAGATAGATAGATAGATAGATAGAAGTCATATTAGCACCGAAATTTAGTAATTAGAATGTGAAATATGAAGTGGATGCATTTTTCACATTGCGCCAGTCAGTGTCAGGAGTCGACATTGTCTTGGGCCTCCTTCCCATGTACCTTCCGTCCGGATGGACCGCTTTGTTTTCAGTTTTTTTGTTGTTTTTTTTTCCTGGTGTTTGTCTTCTTTTTTTCCAGACAGTTGAAAAATATAAAAAAAAAGAAAAAGAACAGAAACAGCGTTCGAGTTTGTCTTTCTTCTTTTTCTTTTCTTTTGACGTGGACTGCTGCTTTCGCTATTGCAATGATTAAGAAGATTTTAATATAATCTTTAGCTGCATAACTAGCGTATACCAGTGGCATTTATACTTGAAACTTGATGAAATAATCAAATACGAACTGGCCGACCGTCAAGACGCCGAAAAATTCCGCTTCACAATCAAATCCCATTCATTATTGCGCATTTGATATCTGAGGTGACTGGTTTGTCTCTATCCGAAATTAAAAATTAGTTAGAAGCTTAGAAAATGAAACGCATTTCCAAAACTTTTTTGCTTTCTTTGCCAAAAGAAGAAAAAATTATTTGATGCGAATTCAGGAAACAATTTGTAAAGCGCCACAGTTGCTTTCCAAAGTTAAGAATATTTTTATTCAATAGTTTCAAATAGTTTTTGATACCCCCACACCCCTAAATCTATGGGATTCTTCTATGTCCTTTTTATATCCGCTTTAAACAATAATAAATGCTTCAAAAGGCAAAGATCTGTAAGTATCTGCAGCAATATGAAACATTCGGCAATCATTTACATGCAGATTCCAGAAAAGCATAATTACAGATGGAACAACAGTAATCATAATGTTCGTACAAAATTCGATCCCATGGGATTTTTTTATTGTACGAATTTAAACGGAAAAGGAAAAAAAATGAAAGTACTACCTTAGCGTTTGTTGGTCGGTTGGTTGATTTGATTAGCGGCATACAAACACCTCAATAGGTTATTTAATACCGAAATCTAAATATTTTGAACACAATTTTACAGCTTCAACTAAAAATATTTTGAACTCATTTGTATGCCTTGAACTACAAATAAAATGTATTTTTGGTCTTTTTAATATAAAAAATATTGCGGTTAATTTAACTTTAAAATGTATTGTTGTATTTTAGTATAAAATATATTGTTGGTAATTCCACTTTAAAAAGCCCTGTCGGCTGGGGCTTTAGAATACGCCGACTGCACCTCTGTAGAGGGGTAAGACCCGCCCCCAATGAGGCGTCCTGGGTATGACGTTAAATTGATCCACGGCCCTGTTGGTTGGGGCCTTAGAATACGTCGACTGCACCTCTGTAGATGGGTAATACCACCCCCCACATGAGGCGTCCTGGGTATGACGTTAAATTGCATCCAACAGCAAGGCCTCTGATCTGGAGGTTTTGAGGAGCGTGGAACCACCTCTTAATTGCTGGTTTTCCCAGGTCCACCTTGACCCGGGGTGGTAGCACCTGTTAGGGTCCCAGCTATGGGTAAATAGTGAACTGCTAGTTTTCCAGGTTTTGCTCACGTCCTGGGTATGACGGTAAACTACATCCGCGTCCTGGATATGACGGTAAATTACATCCGCGTCCTGGGTATGGAGATAAACTGCATCCAACAGCAAGGTCTCAGATAATGTTTTCAGAAAAATAATGTTGCCAGCTTTAAGTTTTTGAAACAATAATGTTGCCAGCTATACATTTTTTTTTAAACAATAATGTTGCCAGCTATACGTTTTTTTTAAACAATAATGTTGCCAGCTATACGTTTTTTTTGTTTTTTTTTTAAATAATAATGTTGCCAGCTATACGTTTTTTATTCTATACAAAATAGGCATTTAAAATTCATATAAACTGGATTTGGCATTAAATAACCCACAGTGGTTGATATGCCATAAAACCCAAACAAACAAACAAACAATCCACTTTAAAATGTAGTGTTGGTCATTTGGTCATTCTACTTTGAAAATATATTGTCGGTAGTTTTACTATAAATATGTATCGTTGGTAATTTTTTTTTAATATATGAATGTATTGCTGGTAATTTTATCATGAAAATGTATTTTTATACTTTGATAGTGTTTTGTTTGTTTCCATGTTCACTATTTGCCCATAGCTACGACCTTAATAGAGAATAGATTTTGTTATTAATAAACAAGATATTGTAATAAAACATTTACTATTTTAATGCTATTAATTCACAATAGAATTTTATATTGATGCAAAAAAAACAAGACATTAAAGATTCAAAATATCATAAAAATTAAAAATTTTCGGAGAAATTCGAATTTGTAAAACATAAATTAATAAACAGAAGTTTTCTTCAAGCGAAATTCTTCAATTTTCCAGTATTTATTAGGAAGGTTCATTTGAGCGATAACTTGCATACGTCTGTTGAATCTGGTTCTGCATTTGCGGAGCATATAATGAGAAATTATCAGTGTTCCATGCCATAACAAAAGAACATGTACAGTTTTGTGCAGATCTCATTCGGAATTTCATCTCAAAAGAAACTGAGAAAAATGTTCATTACGTCTAGGCAGCCCTTCCCTGATTAAATAGGAGTAATGGCTAGGATTTTGTTTTAGGTGTTAGTACAGTTAGTAATGCAGACTATCAGTGTTTTCATTTTTTCAGCCCATGTCTACTTTTAATTTATTATCCTAGATCAAGTTTTGATAAGTAAGGAACGAAACCGATTAACCTTACTAATATTTGGCTGTATTAAATGTCAGTTTCCACTTTTTCTCTTGGTTTTAATTCCATATTTAAAATGTCCGTTTTCTATGACATCATTAAATTTTACACCGTTAACATCTTCTTCAATGTTTAAAAACATTGAGTTTTGCGGCACGATAAAATTAAGTACGATTATTTTTATTATTATTATTATTAATTTTTCATTTTATTTGTGCCAACAAGGGGCCTAGGTTCATAGCATTTTCCACAGCACATTTGTTTTAAAAATAAAGTAAAATAAACCATCAAAAAAGGAACACATTTTAATTAGATAAAGTCTTTCGTAGGTTTGAGCTGTGCTTGTGAGAACAATGTTTTGTATTTCTTTAAGGCATGGGCTGACAGGAATCCCTTCAATGTGTTTACCAGACCCTTTTCAAATTAAACCGAAACTAGAATTATGGATGTATTCACGGGCAACATTTGTTTAGGTTTCCCTGTTAGGATTATTGTATTTTAATAGATTTATGAAGATCTTCTAACCTACAGGGATTGATATGTCAATAAGAAAGCACATTCCGCATTTGTGGTACTTTTTGTGGGCTAATCAATAATCCCAAAGAAATTCCACAATAGCTCACTGATTATTATTATTATTATTATTATTATTATTATTATTATTATTATTATTATCTTTTTTCCACATAGTTTTTCGATTTCAGGCGAATATATTTAATCATATATGTTCTCCATCAAGTCGTACGGCCGCAAACAGTACCTTTCGTAGGATATGACATTATTATTATTATTATTATTATTATTATTATTATTATTATTATTATTATTATTTCCTTTGATTTCTGTTGTATACACATATGCTTCCTGGTCCGAACAAGAGACCTAAACACAAAAATGGCTTAATGTCATCCACTGATCATTTAAAAAAAAAAACAAAAAAAAAACAATGGTCACACACATTTTACATAAATCTCTTTGTAATAAGTGACTGTAATTCAGAGTGCCGTTTCAGTTATTTCTTTAATGAATAGGCAACCAGAAATCCCTTCAACGAGTCTATCAGAACCTTTTCTAACCATTCCGAAGGCTGCAACTACAACTGGAATTATTGACAGTTTCTTGTACCTTTTGTGATTTTCCCTTCAAGATCCTTGTATTTTGATAGTTTTTTTGAAAATCTTCAATGATACATTGCAATCTGCAGAGACTGCCATGTCAATAAGAAAGCACATTCTGTTTTTGTGGTCTTTGATCACGATGTCTGGCGATTAGCTTTCATTCTTCTTCTGTCTGTGTGTATTTTAAAGTCCCATAAAATTGTTACAGATCCTGTCTTTCTAACTGAGTCTGGGTGATATTCATACCAGTTTCTTGCAGTTTCCTTCCCGTACAAGTTGCCTATTTTCCAGATATTGACACACTCTATCATGCTATGTTTTCTATTCAGCCTGGAAAAAGATGGTCAATTATTTCTTGATATCCATTACAGAATCTGCGTTTGGAGTCAAAACAATTTTTCTGTATGTGTGCTTGGTAATTTCTAGTTAGCAAGCATTGGCTTTGTGCAGCAAGAAAAAAATCTTCGGTTTCAGCTTCTAACACAGCACTATGTAACTCCTGATGGGTACGGTGTTTGTCTACATTAGCTTGTTTGATACAGGCAGAGTATAGACCATGAAGAGGCCTATCTTGCCATCGTTTCTGCATTTGGTACATTGAATTTGCTTTTACTTTCTATTTTAGGTTATTTGTTGCTGTAGTAGATGTATTATGGTTTATTTGCATTTCCTAACCCATTTGAAATTCGTTTTGAAATGTGTTGAATACTTTATTGCTGAATAAAGTTTATTATTTCTTTCGTGCTCTTTGACAAAGAACATTATCCAGACTTCAGTAGTTTCAATGTATCTTTGAAGCCTGATTGTAAGAGAGTTCTAACTGAACTAATCCTCTGCCCCCTTCAGATCTGAGCCCATACAGACACACGACATAAGCCTTATGGTGATACACACGGTGACAAGTGAGAAGATTTCTCGTTTTGACATCCATTCGCTTAAATGTCAACTATTATCCAATTTATCGTGTTGAAACTGTATTGCCCCACAAGGACAACCAAAGTGTTTATGTTCCGAATTGAACACCAGACGCACAAGCCTGTAATCTTCTTCTCTTACATTCTCCTTCTTTTGTGTCTGCTGTATTTCATTTCCTTCGTTGACTCCAGGGTATATATAGTTTTATAATATTGAGCGTGTTTTTGTAATTTCCTTTCTTGAATCTTACTTTTGTATATTTATCTTATCCGAAATCTATTCAGATGTCATCACTGAAACATTTCACAGTATTGAGGCTGCATTTCAACTCATTGTCGTCTTTACCAAAGATTTTGACATCATCCATGTAGAATAAGTGATTAAAGACATTTTTACATGAAACCTTTTATTCTGTAATTTTCCAGAATCATTTTGTCTATTAGTATTTGATCTTTGAAACCATATGAACCTATTCGACAGCCCTACAGTTCCAGGGGAAGAATGTTGTTTTCATCGAGAAAAGAATAAGTACAGTTCGTCAGAACAGATGTGATCAATTTATATGTGATGGACAGATATGTTATTTGTCTATAGTATTGTAGCTGAACTGTTCCACATGTTTTGGTAGGAGATATGTAATACCTTCAGTGATCCATTAGCATTGATAAATGTTTCGCAAGAGTTTTAGGGATTAATGAAAGATGGAAACCAACTGTTGAATATTCTGTCATTTCCTGGGGAGTTCTAATTCTAGGATTTTGCTAGAGCTTTTCTAATATTATTCTTGGTAATATTTTCCCATCCTTCTACAGATTTATCTTTCATTCTTTCTTGTTTTTTATTCCGTATTGGGATTTATATTCCTTTGCGTTGAGCCAAATATTCTCCCAAAATCTTTGCACTTCTTTAATAGATAGTAACATTTTGGCTGCTATAACTGCTTTTCTGTAATTGCTTTAACTAATTTGCCTGTAAAACGTCTTGAGGGCCGTTTGGAATAGATTCTTTTGACGATAGAACTTAAAGCCCTTTTTAATATCGTCTTGTTCTCTCTGCCTTTATTTACAGTTTCTGTTTATGTCTTACCTTGATTGGTGGAATTTTATTTTATTTTATTTATTTATTTATTATTATTATTATTATTATTATTATTATTATTATTATTATTTCCTTCGATTTATATTGTATACTCATTTCATTCAGGGTTCCAACCAGTGACCTAAGATCAGGAATATCATCATGACTTTTTCCACTGAACATTTTGTTAAAAAACAAGAAAAATGACAACCTAAGATTACATCCAGATTATTATTATTATTAGTAGTAGTAGTAGTAGTAGTACTACTACTACTACTACTAGTAGTAGTAGTAGTAGTATTGTTGTTGTTGTTGTTGTTGTTTTGGTTGTGTTTTGAGTCTGCTTGATTGTTTTATGATCTCCCTTCGAGTTTCAACCTGAAACCTCAAGAGACTGCTAATCAACAGATCACGATTCTTGGTACAATTGGTTGGATATGGAGCTGACATTCTCAGCGTTATTTTTTCTTAATTTAAGGGTTCTTCATGATTGCGTATATTATTTCAAAACATTCAATACAATGTCTATGTGTATGCACAGATAAAATACTATACAGTTAAAAAGTGCAATGAAATTAAATGGAAAGGCTAGAAAACTGGAATTTATGTCAAAGAAGAATCTTCAAAACATAAAGATGTATCATTGCAAAATGTGTAGGGTTCTGTGAATGTAGAGGAATGTGCATGCAAATTAGTAATAGTATAGAACCATAAACTGTTACATTGATAAACCCTTCCTGATGGTGTGTAGAAAGTACCCATGAGTACAATCTTTTGTATTTCAGCTAAAGTCTGTTCACAGGGTTGATGGGAAATAGAATTTTACATATATTTTTGGTATGATTCCTAGAGATCCAAAAATAATTCGGATTCTGTCTATATTTCAGAGATGACGTATTGTAATTATTTTCACTATTTACATCGTTCACCTGAAGAAGGCCGGGACGTACAACGGTTGAAACTTCGTAAATATGGCAATAAAAATGAGGACAAAACTCAATTGGGATCGTCTGAGATGCCATATCTTCTGAATTTACGTAGTATGTTGAACAATTTCATTGAATTATTTGAATAAGCAGGGATTGTTACATCAATAGTCAAGCAATTTTTTCCAGAAAATCTTTGCCAACGATATTCGATTTAATGGTCTTTTTTGTTGTTTGCTTGGACAGGTAAAACACAGATACATTTTCATGTAAATGGCACAGGATTTGGTTTGTGTTCTTACCAATGTTTTCCCGTGGTATGTTGTATTTGTCACTTATTACCCAGTGAGTATTGGCATATTCTGACAGAGCGGGGAAGGTCTTCACTTGAGGCTAAGATCGTTCAACCTGACAAAATAAGCAACTGATTCTGCAAATGTCGCTGACACTTTTTTTGAGCTAGCTATGCTGGTTGTTTCTGGTTTTTAGGCTTTCATCTTGCTCTGTAAATATGAACCCCTTCTTCCTGAGATGCCACTCCAGCGATAAAAATAATGATGGTTCACAGTTATATTAATATAATTGCTATTTGCACTTTATTATTATTATTATTTATTATATATTATTATTATTATTATTATTTGAGATCCTCTCTGGCACTAAGCCGTTTTGACAAGATGACAAATGTGATGTCTATTTTTTTGATTCACTGGGTTTGACAGGAGGGGCCATTTTTCTATTTTGGAATATTTTATTAGCAATTGTTTCGCATTGAATATAAAATAATTAGGATATTGAAGAAGCTTGAAAGATTATTCAATGTATTTCTCCTCTTCATGTAAATATTGAGGGCTGCAAATTTTGAGTGCTCTTACGTAGAATCCGATGATTATACCGGATTTACATATATATATATATATATATATATATATATATGAACATGTCAATTCCAATGATCAGTTCAAAACAGTGGGAAAATTGCTTTTAGGAATTGTGGCAATTATTTGTATATAATACGCACTCGGATAAACACACTTTTAACTATGGACCAGATACGTTATTAGTTTACAATTAATAGCAGCTTGTTTTAACATCTATTCATTTTTATTCTATTAGGTTGGTGCAAAAATAATGACGTAATAATGTCGTTTTTTGACGTAACGTCAAAAAACGACATTATTACGTCATTATTTTTGCACCAACCTAATAGTTTGTATCGACTAAAAATAAGAATTTATATTATTTACATTATGTTTTAGAACAAACGCATGGACATGTTGTCACAAAAATATAACCTCGTGTATAATGCGCATTGCTTTTTTTTTTTTTTTTTTTTGTTTTCTAAAGAATTTCTACCGGTTAATTTTAAACCTAGATTTAACATCGGTCTAACTTTATATAGTTTACATAATGTTTTGAAACACAATGTTTACACACTTTTTACAGCAAATGTGCAGACATATTCAAACAAAAACCTTCGATGAAAATAAGCTCCCACCAGTAGAAAGAAAATTATATACAAATGCACATTCTAGTCGATAATGACTATTTTTCTGTAGTGGCGAAAAACGGAAATGAACAATAGTACTACTAATTTATTGTAGGAAAGCCAATACTCCATCAATAACGTACTATAAAGCAATGAAAATAACATTTTTGAGAAAGGACAAAATGCCTCTGTGGACAACTACGACGAGATCGTATATAAAGAACAATTTATAAAAATGTCATAATGCCTTACTTGATCAAAATCGACATTGAAGCTTATTAATACGCGATTAGTGTCTATTCGAATGATTTTTTTTTTTGTAAACAAATGCAGTATTTTGTTAAAGATTTTAATATCTTTTTACATATAATTTGTTTCAACCATCGACCAATAATGGAGAATTGCTGACATTTCTAAGCTGTTGCTGTATAGTCCTTACGGTGCAGTCTTGAACAGAGATAAAAGGGATTAAGTCGACTTGTGTGTGATGAATTATTTTCCAAATTACAACCCCTATCTTACAGCCTGTGACTAATTACTATGTCGAATATTCAAACGAACTACGTTCAGTGGTACCACAGGTTCGGAAATTCACGTCTAGCAACCACTATGCGATATCCACGTTGTCAAATCATTCCCGTTCCATACGTATTCCTTTTGTAAGGAGGAAGTTCCACTCAGAACGGTTTCTTTTTGTGACAGACTCCCGAAAGGATTCTTCCCAAACCACTACATTTTTAATCTTTTCAATTCTAAGGTCAACCGTTGTCTATTCTACATATCCTCCCGAAAATGGTGACCCTATTCAGATAGGTATGATCGAAAATAACGTAGTCGGAAAAAAACTAATATTTCTCGTGTATAATACGCACCACTAAGTTTAAGATTAAACATCTGGGGCAACAGATGTATTATAAACGAATAACTACAGAAATTGTGGTAACATTTGAATAATGTTATACATTTCATTATTAAAAACGGAAATATTAGATTGAGTGAATCGTAATAATAATGCTTCCGTTTCCATACAGGAAATATTTGACGTTCTTTAGCCAAATAGCGCTACAGTCGGTTGAAATTCATAAAATATCGTCCTTCCTGGTACTGACGGGACTTTCCTTTCTAACCTTTGTTTTAAGGTCGTGTTGAAAGCGAGCATCTTGAATACAATAGACGATAACTTGAACATTACCATTCCGAGTAGATTTCAGAACTAGTGCCCCAAAATGTATTATTTTTTTTAGCTCGATTAGGAATCGATTTGCGTCTATTTTATCCATATTAATGAAGGCATTAAAAGTCGATAAAACACATAATCGGCGGTCTTGATTTAAATAAGGACGATGTGAACTGAATTAAAAATTAAAGTTTATTTAGTCTCTAATCAAGTTATATACACGAGAGAGCAGTCATTGAAATGGTCTGCAATTTTTAATTTATCTGTGGTGTTTATCTAAACTTGAATACAGACATCTGGCACCAATTGTGGACGCGTAGCTGCTACAACCACCCATCCCGAGAACCGCGCACACCTTCATAAATTTTACCGCCTTTAACTAGGTGGAAAATGCACCGATCGACAAAGGAATTTAGAAAAATTGCTTAATCATTTATTAATAATTTATTTGATGGCATATAAAGCGCACTGTGTTTTTACGTCATAAAATAAATAGAAATTGACACTCGAATTCTTCATACGTTCTACACAGAGAATATCACGCTTCTAGTCAATCTGAAGATACACACATAGAGTATTTCTGAACTGCTTCATTAACTGCAGCTGCATATATTTAGCTGCAAGTGCAGTTACTGCTGAACTTATGTTGCACTTGAGGCATTACTTGTATATCTTTGTATTGTTTGGCTTGGTTTGTTTAGGCGGCATATCTACTTCTTAGAGGTCATTTGTTTACTTGGGGGCTTTGATATATTTTTTTTTATTATCAAAGTCTATTGCAGAAAAGTTTTACTATAATCTTTTTTATATTTTCATAATGTTTTTAACCCCAGTTTGGTTGTTCACTATTTGCCCATAGCAGGGACCCTAACAGGGGCTACCACGTCTCTTTGTTTTGGAGTTTCATCCTTTCTTAATGGCAATGGTAATAGTAATATAAGCCGTTGCCTTATAAGGAAACATTCGGCATTCATTAACCGAGTAACCAGTGCTACTTTCATATGACTGAACTGCTTATTTTATACTGACGGAAACTCACTTGTTTTCTTGTCTCCTTAGTTTTTTTTCTAAGTACACAAATATTTCAACCTATATTTTGGTAATCACCTGTTTATTCAGGGCACTAATGAACTTTTTTTTTTTTCTCCAAGATCCAAGTCCATGTTACCAATCCTTCCGACTTAAACATTTTCGGAACTTCCCAAATATGGCACTTATTCTGATATTAATAAGTCATTCGTATCTCAGAATGCACGGTTATTAACAAAAGAAATAAAGCAAGATATTGGGAAGTATTGCGGGCATTGAAATGAAGCAGTTACCCAGATTTAACTATCTAGGAAAAATCCAAAGAGACATTGTAATAAGAAAAATGTCTTCCTGAAGCTACGCAAAGTATTCATACATAAGAAAATGTTCTAAGAAACAATCGAATGTTAAAATTATATGCCTTATTTAATCTCCTATATGAAATAGTATACTGGACAATATCTTCTGATATGAAAAAGAAACATGAAATAATATGAGGTTCTACCGATTGATGCTAAGAATACGACGGACGGATCCTGTGAGCAACGAGCACGTTTTAGGGAGAATAGGAACTATACCCAAAATCTGAAAAAGATAGTTGAAATTATAGGCAAACATAATGAGGAAAGAAGGCCGAGAGAACTTAACACTCAGACAAAAAAATTATTGGCGACAAGATTCGTTTTCTAACGTTTTTTAAAACCAGAAAATATTTTAGATTGTAAGATTTTCTGTTTCGAGATAATAATCATTTAGTGATACAATTTTTATGTTTGGTATATCTCTCTGCGTAGTAGAAGTCGCAGAAGTTCTCCGTGTCCTGAATAGAAACTGTGTTTTCTAGGGATAGCTCCCCAACCCATGTTCGCGATTTATACTTGTCTATCTAATTTGCATACGGTACTAAACAAGTCTTACTAATTAACCTATAGCCGGGTGGGGGAGAAGAAGTTGATTCTTAACTTCGCCAAAGGTATTTGCGCTTAAGTGAATATAACGAGCCCAAATCAAATTGGAATTTGGATTTCCGATTAACAAATCCAAATCATTATCTATCACACCATCGGCACATTCAATCTTACAGCACGTGGTATTCTCAAGCGGTCACTCAACTAGGTACTAACCAGGCTCAACATTGCTTAACTTCGTTGGTTGTACGGGAACCGGTGTTTCAACGTGATATGACCGTGAGCCTCAGATAGAGGATTACTCAGTTTGGTTGTTGCATGAACGTAAGAGGAGGAGGCAAGAAGTTGCTGTTTATGAGTATATGTAGGATAAATAGAACTGAAGAAGTTAGTATTGTAATGATCTGGGAGGCATCCTCTTTGGAGTTTGATCCATGAAGTATCAGCTCTCCGGAATAAGTTGTAAGAATGGAACTTTCGTCTTACTAGTGGAAGAAGAAGTGAATGTGTAAGATTAGGTGTGAATGTCTGAACTTGTAGAACTAAAGAATGTAGCGAGTCAGAATATTTTCAATGCATATTGCAATGAGAGGTTCGCAACTTCCCATCTGTGAAAAATAATTAAACACCAACAATGCCGCATATCAAGTCTCTAGCTGTGACAGTAGTTGTCCATGTTTTTTGTCTGTTCTCTCTGTTGTAAAACAGAGCATATCAGGAGGAGTTGGGTACTTTCTTGAGCAGTACAAAGATCTGAACATGTTTCCAGCATCTCATATTTACGAACATTTAGTATACTTGCATTTAGTATACGGCCTTGTGCCAGACTTAATAAAGTTTATTAAATATAATGGAAGTGCAAATGTTTCTGTGTATTTAGACGTGCGTCACACGACGGAGATAATGTTCTTGTAAAAAAAAAAAAAGGTAAACGTCGGCCATGACTGATGCCATATGCCAAATATAATCGGTTACTTATTATGAAAAAAGCGGTGAATGAGGGCAAATCTTGGAGCGTGACCCAAGCTTGGTGCAATCCCCAAAGTAACGGAATCACACCCTCAAAAAATGGTGAAAAAAAGAACACACGTTCAGACATATACACAAACTCACACTAAGACATGAACACTCACAAAGAAATGATTTGAACAGAGATACGCAGATATATATACAGAAACAGAAAACACAACTGCTAACACGAAGACTAAGAAAAGGGTTCAATAAACACACACGGAACAACTACATAGGGAGATATACGTGAAACACACACATTTACCTGCAGAGAGTTATATACAAGCACGCACAAAACTGCACACAAAGAAATTGATTGAGCAAACATCTACGCACATGCACACGAGAGAAAGTGGCAAAAGGAAAAGTGCATATCGACTTAAAAGTGTCTATATCAACTTTTAGCTGGTACTCATTGACCTCTAGACTTTATAATACACCACCATATTGGATATGTTTTTTTTTTTCATTTTTCATACATGTGCATAAAACGGTAACATTTTCACGTCTTCATATATATTAGGTTGGTGCAAAAATAATGACGTAATAATGTCGTTTTTGACGTTAAAAAATACGTCAAAAAACGACATTATTACGTCATTATTTTTGCACCAACCTAATATATATATATATATATATATATATGGGAGATGGTTTTCAGCTCGACCGATTTCCAAGAATGACCTAATATCAGAATTCTGAAAAGATGAACTTTTTGGTCGGACTTTTTCAGCATCACCTCTTATACATACATACATACATACATACTTTTATACACATATATGTTTATTTATATATATATATATATATATATATATATATATATATATATATAGAGAGAGAGAGAGAGAGAGAGAGAGAGAGATAGAAATAGAGAGATGTGTGTGCGTGTGTGTGTTTGTGTGTGTAAGAATTTCAGATAGGGTGTATCTGTAAAAGAACAAAAGGAAAAATTAGTTGACACGTTTCGTCCTTTGAGGGATTTTATCAACACAAATACATTGATTTTATTTTGCCAAAAAATATATATACACAAGAGCAAAAATGATGTTGGTTTTTCAATTTTTTTATGTATAAAAACACTCAAATATTCCTGAGACTAGATGAAAAGTAATGACGAAATGACACAATTCAACGTCTCATAAATGATAGTTAGTAACTGATTTTCTTGAATTTTTTTTAATGCAAATTAGTATTTAAATTATTTTAATGTTAGATAAATGTATGTGTGACATATTTTAAGTCACATGAGGTTATGAATTTAACTTTTTTCTTTTGACTTTTTTTATATTTTTTCAGTTATATATCTTGGTTTGGGAAAGTAGTAATGGAAGTCAGAAATAGAGATATTGGAAAGAATCCGGGGCGTAAATTTATATTTTGATAAGATTCGACAGCGGCACTCTGGAGAATTTTCCTACTAAGTAAATTACTTTCTCTTTTAATAAGTGTGACATTCTTTAGATCAATGTTGTGCTTGAATTTATTCTATTTATAACTAATATATTTGTACAAGGTCTCTTTTGTGTTCGTAGATGTTTGTTTTTTTATTAATTTCTGCAATGTATCGTGAGGAGCGGTTCTGGCAATTTACTTTATATATACCTATTTCAGAATTATTAATGTTATGGTTAATTTTGGTTGTGATCAACATACATGATAGTCTTGAATGTGGTTGTAATCATTTTCATGTTGTTTAGATTGAAAAGATTGTTTTGGATAGTAGATGTTATGAGAGTAGGTAGTATTATATGTGTGTTTTTATCTGTTTTTTGTTGTTAATAATATTGGTATCTTTATGCGGTCGTATATTCTGTATGCCTTTGTCTTAGCATTGCGCATGAAATAATAAGGATATTGGACATTTTTGAAAATGTTTTCTATGTATATTTCTTCTTTGGATAAGTATTGAGTCCTGCAGGTCATTGGTGCAGTTAAATAGAATCCTATTCAGGTCATCTCAAAAAGGTGGAATTCAGACATAAAACCGATTGTCAACACTCGTTCTTTTCCACTTATATATATATATATATATATATATATATATATATATATATATATATATATATATAAGGCAGTGTGTTTGTGCGTGTGTGTGTGTGTGTGTGTGACGAATGCACGGCCGCAATTTTCCACGGATTTGGACCAAAATTTACATGCAAATGCTCCAAGTTAGTGAAAAGGCCAAGACCGACTTTGCATTTCCCAACTCCCATCGATAGTGGAAATAATAGATTTTGTCATGTTTCTACTGTCCAGAGTGAGAGCCTATAGCTGGCTGCCACGAATAGGCAGGAAGGTTCTACTGGACAGCGTGAGAGCCAACAGCTGACTGACACAAATGTTAACTAGCATGCTAGCATGCAAAAAAAATCGATAGCTGCATTCGTCACAAGTGAGAAAAATTTAAATCTGCATGGCACTTTCCTTCAATTGGCTCATTCGCTTGCTTAAACTCAACGTTGATTCTGATTCCGCAGAACTGGCTTAGATGTGAAAAAGTATTTGTTGTTAACATTCTTTTTTCATTCGGTTTTTCCAGTTACGAGTCCTTTTTTTAAAGCTGATCGTTTTGTGTTCATTTTGTTTAGTTCTTTTTTCGTAACAGATTTAATGTTTAGTATAGAACTTAGAAAATATTCGCAGTGTGAGATAGGCAAGAAGTAAGGACTGTAGCAACATCATCACGGGAAAGGGCACTCCTTTAAAGGCAAGGAGGGGCAAAAATATTTTAAGTCAAGTGATAGCGATTGCTGCTGTATGAGTCGTACGCTTTTGAATCAAGCACGTTCTACGCCAGGCCATGCTGCTAGTATATATATATATATATATATATATATATATATATATATAATGGACTCTCAGGTCGGTTTCGATGTATGAGGATCTGACAGCTTAATTGATTCAGTTATGAAATTTTGTACGATACTTAAGACTCGCTAGTGATTTACAAAGTAGGCCGCATATAGAGCAAGCGTGAGGATTGTGGGATGAAGCCATTGTTAGATTGGCTGACATTTTAGATCTTGCTCTCGCTTCTTGAAGATGAATCAGACAAGCAGATAATATATATATATATATATATATATATATATATATATATATATATATATATAGATAGATAGAGAGATAGATAGATAGATAGATAGATAGATAGGCACACATGTACATAAAAACATACTCAGACGCAAACCCACAGCCAAATATACGTATGCGGGCGCGTAAATGGATGTACAAACATACGATACATACACACATAAAAACCTTCAACCACCGCCATCAAGGACACTAAGGGGCCAACACATCATGAAATAATAAAACATCCCAATCAAAGAAATCCTCTCACCAACCCTAAAAGTCAACAAAAGGCCAGAAACAAAAAAAAGAACAGAAATAACGGAAGAAAATAAAAAAGATAAAGAGAGAAAACAGAAAAAGAAAAAAGACAACCAAAGGACGAACGCATCATTCATCAAAGAAAAAACTACATACTTACAGACTCACGTAGAAATGTAACAATAATAAAAAAAACAAAAAACAAAAAAAAAACATGTTCACAACAGCATATAAACACGCAAACAGTGGAAATAAGGACAGAACAACTGGAAAAGCCCTGATGAGTGAACGAATTCTTTACGTTTACGAAACGTCGAAGTTGGCATGACGGTGATGTTACCTACCAGTTAACTGACAATCTCTCTCCCTCCTTCCCTCACTCCCCCTCTCTCTCTCTCTCTCTCTCTCTCTCTCTCTCTCTCTCTCTCCCTGATCCTTATTACCGACTGCTCAATCCATCAAAAAATAACATCGGTATAATTAGCAAAAACATCATGGAGTGAGCATGCATGTATACTAAAAGTGTTTCGGTATCAACCAGTTGCGAAATACACCTGAAGGTTCAATAATATAAAAAAGAAAGTGGAATGCACATTGTTGCAGTTTGATATATCTGACTTCTACCCATCTATCTACTGATGGCCGCTACTGATTTAGCAAAGAACTACCGCCATATTTCTGACCAAGAAGTAAAAACAATAAGACACAGAAACCAATACTATTTCGCAAAGGATGTCAAGGGACTATGAAAAATAACCCAGACATTTTCGTATCCAAAAGCGTAGATGATTCAGTGGAAGCATGTGAACTCGTAGGGATATTGTTACTATAGTGACTCAGATTTATCCCTGATATAAAAAAAAACAAAAAAACACAACGGAATATACAGAGACGACGAGATAATCCTCCACCTTAAGTGGAGACAAAGACAAACGGACCGGATGAGAAAAGATCAAACTAAATTGTTTAAGGACCACAAAATTAATATTATCACCAATACTAGCGCTAAAGTGGTCAATTTCCTAGACTTGCATTAGACCTGAGTAAGGGCCTGTGTAAGCCATACACTATGCATTCATACAACCACATGTACGTCGATAGAAAATGCAACTCCCATAAAAGGATCCTTGACAACTTACACAAATCAGTACAATTCAGGTTATCGACTAACGCCAGTAACAAAGAAATATTTGACGATGTTAAATTTTACTTTAACAATATAAAACTATCTCATTTTAAAGTGTTTTGGAAGAAATTCAGGGTTGACCAACACTTTTTGCCTGTAGTGTAAGATAGATAGATAGATAGATAGATATGAAAAGAATGAGATAGATAGATAGATAGATAGATATGAAAAGAATGAGATAGATAGATAGATAGATAGATAGATAGATAGATAGATAGATAGATATGAACAGAATGAGATAGATAGATAGATATGAAAAAAATGAGATAGATAGATAGATATGAAAAAAATGAGATAGATAGATAGATAGATAGATAGATATGAAAAGAATGAGATAGATAGATAGATATAAAAAAATGAGATAGATAGATAGATATGAAAAGAATGAGATAGATAGATATGAAAAGAATGAGATAGATAGATAGATAGATAGATATGAAAAGAATGAGATAGATATGAAAAGAATGAGATAGATAGATAGATAGATATGAAAAGAATGAGATAGATAGATAGATAGATAGATAGATAGATAGATAGATATGAAAAGAATGAGATATATATGAAAAGAATGAGATAGATAGATAGATATGAAAAGAATGAGATAGATAGATAGTTAGATATTTGTGTAATAGATAGATAGATATGAAGAGAATAAGATAGATACATAGATAAACATGAACTGTGAAAAAAACGCAAAAAATATCAATAAAAGTTTTCATCAAATAGTGATCGGATTAAAAGACTTTTGAAGAAATGTAGGTCCCTCTACGGAATGTGTAGTTGTGCCACGAAATGTCAGAGCTAAGTTCTTCTTATTCGATGTGGAGCATGGCTTCACAGCCTGACCACACCTCACCTCACCTAACCAGCCCGGTGTTCGAATGCAGTTTCCGTAGCAACTGTTTTTTTTTTGTTTTGTTTTTTATTAGTGGAATTGCCATTCTCGCGACCAGCCATTTTTGAATTCAAAGTTGTTCTTTCCATGGAGTTGTTTCCAAACAAGTCTTGAAAATCCAGTGTGCCTTACAAGAAGGTAAATATGTGAAAATATGAACGCATCGATTCCGGCCGAAATTTGTATTCAGCATGCCCATCCTACATACCGCGCTACTCCACGTTTAAACACGAATAAATACTTTGTAATAAAACTCTCTCATCGAATTAAAAGAAATTATATGAGGAGGATTTGTATTATGAAATGATTGAAAAACATATATTCAACAATGAAATGTTTATCAGAATGAAAAGAATTCCATACTAAATCACTTAATTTAATTTTTTCTTGAAATTACATCTCCCATGAAAATATTAAACATCAACTGAAAATTCTTCAAGCTATCTATATTAAAATATTGAAACCAACCCTTACTAAAAAATTAATTATGAATACTGCACAATTTTAAAAAATTTTTTACAGTAGATAGTTTAAAATATCTAGGTTTTAACTAATAGTTTTAAATAATCTTTCGTTAAAAATTTTGAGACATTTCAATAACTTAGTTACCTCCCTTAACGTTTGCACATCTGTCTACATAATAAAATTTAAAAATTGTAATGAACTTAACCTTAGCCTTTCTCACTTCACACGCAAAGATTTCATTTTCAGATGGACACAACAATTTTGTGTTAGAAAAATGATTGAACTCAACAATTTTTATCTTAGAAAAAACAAGACCCTGATGACAACATTTTGCTAATGTCGAAAGTACTCGGAATAAAATAAATATGCATCAACATTGTAATTTTCTTTCTTCTTTCAAGTTTTTAGTAGCCACTAAGGCTGACAAGAAACTTGTCCGTAATTATGAGATGATCCTATTAAAAATAAGTAGACAAAGTCTGTCTAAATTATTTCATGTTTCAATATATATATATATATATATATAAATATATATATATATATAAATTGACTGGATTTCAGCACACATAAGATTATTGTAGACGGTAGTTGATAGGAAAGCAAGAAACTTGAAGAGAGTTCCACAGACGAGTATTGCAAGAGAAGAAACTATTAGAGTAGAACTAACAATTAACAATATCAACAGTCCTATTGCCAATCGAGTACGACACTTAAGTTCATGAAGTTGAGATACGAAATAGGAAAGCTCATCGGAAAAAAATAAATGCCATGAAAATATTAGTAGAATAGATAGAGGGAAGCTATGTCAATGATTGAAGTCGAGATGCCATGTCACAGATTGCAACTTATACATTGTAAAAAATGACGTCATACATTATTATATGTATGACGTCATTTTGTCAAACAAAATACTGTTTATTATAAACAGAGCCTTTACTTAAATATTTTTATCTATAAAAGACCCTATAAACATGAAAAATGTCTTAAATAATTGTTTGGACTTTGTCCATTTCATAATGTATGACGTCATTTTTTTTACATTTGGATACGCATTGAGAAGATATGAATGAATGAGAGAAAATCATGGAGAACTATGTTTAAAAACAGTAAAATCAACCTAGCTAACCGAACGCTCTTCTATGGCCCAATCGGTTAAGGCACGTCAAGCTATATGACGGTTCCGTATAGGATACAGGTTCGATTCCTGTCGGAGGACGCATATTATCTATGAAAATTTCTCGGACATTCAGGCAGGTAAATTTTATTAATGCTGCTTATTATAAACAGAGCATTTATTTAAATATTTGTATCTATAAAAAGAATTTATAAACATTAAAAATGTCTGAAATAATTGTTGAACTTTGTCCATTTCATAGTATATATATATATATGTGTGTGTGTGTGTGGAAGTAGTAAAGGTACGACGTTAGTATTTAAATGAACAAGAATTTTTTTTTTTTCAAATAATTCTTTTCACTATTCTTCAATTTAAACATTCGACAATAGCCATTGATACATTCTGCTTAAAGAATATCCCACATTAGCTAAAAAGGTCTTATCAGTTTTAATGTAACTTTCTACTTATCTATATTAGGCTTCTCAACCTTAAATAACATTAAAAAAAATAAGAAACGAGAAAAACTACGCTCAACTTAAAAAGAAATAAGGGTCTACTTATGACACATTTGACTAAACATTGAAAAAAGCGCGAAAAAAAGAAACAGTCACAGGTTTCACATTAAATAAGCCGCACAAATAGTTGAATAGAAACATTGAAATAAAGTTCGTATTTGTGTGTATTTTTTAATCTATGGTATTATTTCATAACAGTTCAATGTATACCCTTTAAAAATGTTGCTAAGTGTGCCGTGATATTTTCATTTGCTCCTAGGTGTGCCGTTGCTTAAAAAGGTTGAGGAACACTGTTATCGATGCTAGTATAAAGGACTGAATGCTATACAATTGATTCAGAGGAGCAAATAAAGGTGAAAATATGAAACGTTTTGATTGGGTTAAAAAGAAATCAATGAAAGTCGAGGTATAGAATGCATTGATGTAATAGAAATGAAATGCAAATATTTTGGTTTTATTTTCTGCAGATTTGTCAATATACTTATTTTTCAGGTTGACAAGATTGAAAATAATCGTTTGCTATATTAAAAATGAAAAAAAAAAACGATTTAAATAAAAAAAATTACTTCAATATGAGAGTCGTGGTACCCATTTCACCAACTAATTTTTTTTTAAATTTAAATAATCATAAATTTGAATTTTTAAAGTTTATTTTTCCCTTCCCAAACCAGTCGTACTTGTATTCTTGTTCACTTTGCCTGAATCCTGTACACGTCCTCCTTGACTTATTTTCTCTCTCTCTTTCTCTCTTCGCGCTTTTCACTTTCTAACTCTTCTTATTCTCGTTTCTCTGTCGTTATGTCTGTCTCCTTTTTGCTGCGAGGTCATTTTGAACTGTTGTTTTTCTTAATGTCCCTGCTTGAAACGCGCATGCTGCACCTGTTTTGCAAAGCGTCTAGCAGTGTCGGCTTGGGGTGCAGCCGGTTTGAAAAAGCAGCCGGGCCTATCGCGCCATCTACAAAATTGGCGCCACAAACGAGACTGGGCTATTAGCATCCCCCCTCCTCTTTCTTTCTCTCTCTATCACACACACACATGCACAAACACAAAAACACACACAGAGGCATGTACAAATACACGAGGGAAAAAAAAGATGATTCCTCTCACAAGGCGCTACTTTTATTCTTCGATTCTTTTATAGTTTTTACGAGAACGAAAAAAAAGAAAGAAAAAAGAAATAGGGACGTAAATAGAAAGAAAGAAAGAAAGAAAGAAAGAAAGAAAGAAAGAAAGAAAGAAAGAAAGAAAGAAATTGTACATGCACAAATGCTGAGAGCTGGAAAGAAAGAAAGAAAGAAAGAAAGAAAGAAAGAAAGAAAGAAAGAATAAAATTGTACATGCACAAATGCTGAGAGCTGGAAAGAAAGAAAGAAAGAAAGAAAGAAAGAAAGAAAGAAAGAAAGAAAGAATAAAATTGTACATGCACAAATGCTGAGAGCTGGAAAGAAAGAAAGAAAGAGAGAAAGAAAGAAAGAAAGAATAAAATTGTACATGCACAAATGCTGAGAGCTGGAAAGAAAGAAAGAAAGAAAGAAAGAAAGAAAGAATAAAATTGTACATGCACAAATGCTGAGAGCTAGAAAGAAAGAAAGAAAGAAAGAAAGAAAGAAAGAAAGAATAAAACTGTACATGCACAAATGCTGAGAGCTGGAAAGATAGTTTAAAAAAAAGAAAGAAAGAAAATAAAAGAAAGAAAAAATAAAAATATGTACATCTATGCGCACAAATGCTGCGAGTCAAAAAGAAAGAAAGAACATATATATATTGATACATACACACACACGCAAATACTGTATGGTGGGTGGAGTAAAAAACGAATAAAAAGAGCCCCTATCCTCTCTATATACAAATTAAATTCAGTCTTTTCATCAGGATTTTGTCCCTTCATTTATACTTTTAAAATTATTGTCATTAAGTTGACCGACTCACTTTCTGCAACGTATCTATGAAACCTTTTCTTTTCCCGTTACTTTTACTTTTCTTTGCTCTTTTGTTAAAGAGGCGATGAGAAATTTAGCATTGCATTTGCTTAAAATCGACCGAGAAAATACTGTCAAGTTTTATCTTAATGATAAGCAGCTTTCTTTCTCTTCCTTGCTTTTAAGAGAACAAAATTAAAAAAAAAAAATCTTTAAATAAACGTCATGTCGTGTAAGTAACTTTAGTTCAAATTAAAATCCCTCTTTCTCCCATTCTTGTTGACTGGTTTGAAGTTGACACACAAGCAAAGTTTTTGAAAAGATTGTTTGACAGCAAATAGACGCAATTTTCCTCTTCTTAAACTCATAAAATCTATTTTACGTTCTTTATTCCGTGGCTGAGAATTCTACAGGCTCTACAAGGTTCATGAAACAAGAAGACAAAGAAAATGGTCGACAAATTCACTTCAAGATGTCTGCGAATTTTCATTTGAAAATTCGAATATATCGTAAAGCAATCCAGAATAATAATAAAAATTAAAAAAAAAAAAAAAAAAAAAAAAAAAACAAGAGAAACGATTGTTTGTTTATGTGTTTTTTTTTTGTTTTTTGTTTTTTTGTGGGGGGGTGTTTATTTGTTTCTTTTTTATTATTGTTGTTGTAGTTTTACGGGATATCAGCCTCAATGCCGACAAGATTTTTATTACTGAGAATATTTTTTTCAAAAAAGTATTGCTGGTAATAATTTATTGCTGGTAATAATTTTTTCTTCAAAAATTCATTGCTGATAATATTTTTTTTACAAAAAATCCTGATACTAAAATATATTTTTGACATTTTCATAGAGTTTTCACTCCAGTTTGGGGTTAACTATGTACCCATAGCTGGGACCCTAACAGGTGCTACCACCGCGGGTCACCAACAATTAAGAGGTGATTCTACACTCCTCATAACCTTCTGATCAGAAGCCTTGCTATTGGATGTAGTTTATCGTCTTACCCAGGACGCGCGAAATAGTTGTATCAAATATCTGTCGCTCCGGGTAATTTCTCAGAGAATTTCGACTAAAACTTTTATTTACGCTCCGTTACGGGAGTAGATTTTCCCCAATCTTTACATTAAATAGACAGTTCAGTTGGGAATTCCCTGCAGTTTACACAGGTCAACACCTAGAAGAAAGCCGGAAGATACAACGGCCGAAACGTTGTAACAATGACCTCAGTCTGGATGTAAATAATGTCAATAATGATAAATTCGCATCTCAGAAATTCAAACAGAAAAGATAAAAATATAAAACCCGCCAGGGAATCATATAATAAACGATTACAATCACGAGGCCTAGAAGCAAATATAAAAGCATATAAGACTGAGTGGAAACAGTTAAACACTGGGAACTATGGAAGTGAGTTGAACTTGACTAAACACATACATATAATACTATGAGCAGAAATTTGGTCTTTTAGAATTAGAAAAAAATCTCGGATTTTTTACTCGGATAATTTAATCGGAGCAAGAAGAATTTTAATGAACACAGTAAACAATGAATATTTGCAAGGTAATGCTGATGGAGGTTTCAATTAATTTATACCAGGATCTCGTATGAGAGCTGAAGATATGAATCTGAAAATTCTTGCAAATGTTTAGAAAGTATTGAATGTATTCATGATAATGTGGGGTCCCTCTGAATGAAAAATTATTAGTGTCCAGAAATTAATTAATTTAAGAGTAATTAAGCATTAAAAAAACGAGAAAAGTTTCGCCAGAAACAAAGAAAAGACAACTTATATGACAGTGTATACTGGACAATCTCCCAGTGGAAGAAGAAGAGACTTGAAGCAACAGAAGTATGGTTCTACAGAAGGATGCTGAGAATGACATGGACCGAACATGTAAGTAACGACGATGTTCTAGAGATAATGCCAACAAAAAAGGGTGCTTTTATTTAGCATCAGGAAGAGACAGTTGAAATTGCTAAGGCACATAATGAATAAAGTGGGCTTGGAAAATTTGACACTCACAGGACATACTGAATATAAGAGAGACATTGGAAAGCAATGCGTAACCTACCGAGCGAGCTTAGGTGAATGGATGACGGAGCAGGGTTTGGGAGATGTCTCAAAAAGAATTATTAAGAGCTAAAAAGGAAAGGGAAATTTGGAGATCTATGATCGACAACATCCTGAAGGAACACGGCAGATATAAGAAAATATGTAAACAATTGTAAGTTAATTTTATTTAGATATTTGTTGGTTTGATTGTTTGCTGTGTTCTTTTAAAAAAATCAATCACCTTCGTTTTCAACGAGCGCAAATTTAAATTAAATTTCTGATCCCAATTTAATGAACCTTGACGATGTCCCACAAAAAAATAATTTTTATTATTGATCTTGTTCTAACGGCACGGCTTCAGTCACTTGCTCACCGCCGCAAGTTTGCTCACCGCCGCAAGTTTGCTTCCCTTTGCCTTTTCTATAAATACTTTCATAGCAATTGTTCGGTTAAGTTCTTCTCTATGATATTGTACATATTGGGTTTAGTTAGGATTTTCATAGAGACAATGAGGTATTATGGTGGATGTAGTAAGAAAGGTAAGTAAGAATGCATTGTTTTGGTGTAAGGAATATTGTTGTATGTTTGGGCCAGTGTTTGTGGCTACCTAAGTTTAACGTTAAGACAGAAGAAGACCGTCCTTTTGCCCTATTCCCTGTTTTGGCCTTGTGCCACATTTTGTAAATAAATTACAAATAAATATCGCTCTTCACTATGATACCTAGATTTTTTTTAATTTAAGCGCAGTACTCGACTGGCGTCAAGATCTCACCTATTCATAGTTGAGCTGGCTAGATGTAGCCGTAAGTTGTATGCTAATAGTTTCTTTTCTCGCTTGTGGAACTCCCTTCCTGTTCCATACTTTCCAGCCAACTTTAAACTACAAAAACATTCTTGCATTATCATTCGCTATCTGCTGTCCTCCTAATTACTCTTTCCTCTTCCTATCATTAGTGTTTCTCTTCCTAATTCTTCCATATCTTCTAACCCCTTGTGTCTTAGTACCTTTACTGCCTTGCATGGGGTGATACCGATTAAAATATAAAGACTGTTTTCAACATATTCTTTTATTTAATCTTCATTAGCGACCTTCCCGATGGCATCAGCTCTCAACTTGGTATCTACGCTTATGATGTTGACCATGTTCACCATAATCTATGAATATAGAATACAGGCGCATTACGTAATCTGTTCAAAGAAACAACGTTAAAGATTAACACTCACGAGTCAGACAATCTACTAAATCTGACTATATCGCCAATACCAACAGCAGCTGTCTCGTAATTCTTCAAGTCTTCGATATCAAAAGCTGGCAGTGCATATTCGGAAAAAACATGGCCGACTTTATACACGTCGCATTGAATATTTTGAGCCTTCTGCTTGGTTAACCTTTCTATTGGTGAACTATAAAATGAGTCAGCTCATTTTGGCTGTCTCACTAGTACACCAGCGTACCCAAAAATTCCAACATATGACACTACCATTTATTCCTGCCTAAATAGTAATCCCAATAGGTCAAAATGATAGCTGAAGTACAAAACGAAGTCAAGACCGTCGTTAACTGGGGCAAAGGATGGCTTGTCAATTTGAATGCTTCCAAAACTAAACTTCTCTTTCTGATGCTAACCTTCAGCCAAGTGACTCTTTACGCCTTCTCGGACTAAAATTCTCAGCTGACACGAAGTTGAAATACTATACTCTATCCATTGCTAGATCAGCTGCTAAGAAAGTTGGTTCATTGTGTCGTGCGAGACAATTTTTCTCTCCGAAATCTATCTTGCATATCCATAAGTCTACGAATCGTCCATGTTCAGAATATTCCTGCCATATATGGTCCAGTTCTCATGCTATTTACCTGGAACCAATTGATAAGATCGAAAGAAGAATGCAATATTATTGGTCCTAATTTGGCGCCTCGTCTTGAGTCTCTTGTCCACCGCCATAAGGTTGCCTCTCTATGCAGTTTTAATAAATACTCTTATGGTAATTTTTTCGGATGAGCTTTTCCCTATGGTACCTAGATTTTTCAAATATAAACGCAGTACTAGACTGGTGTCGAGATCTCATCCATTTACAGTTCATCTGTCGCCGTAACTTCTATGCTAACAGTTTCCTTTCTCGCCTGTGGAATTCCATTCCGGATCCATGCTTTTCAGCCAACTTTCATCAGCCAAAATTTAAATGCAATTTAAATCGCAACCTACTGTCCTCCTGATTTCTCTTTTCTTTTTCTATTCATTCATAATGTTTCTGATCCTAATTCTTCCACATCCTATAACCCCCTTGCATCTTATGGTGTGCCATGGGGAGGGATACTGATTAAAGAGAAATATTAATAATTTACAACTTATGAAATATTCTCGTGATCGAAACAAATGAAATTCAGTAGATGGTAAATCCGTCAAGTATAGGCATTATGAAAAAAAACCCTCCCCCTCCTCCTAACGATTATATTGTCTTACGGTTTGATTTACAGTGTTTACTCTCGCATTGTCATTTTAGAGTATAACATCTTTACCGTTTACGAAAAAGGGAGAATTTCAACATAATGCTTCGTTAACTCGATTAATTCTTTTTAGCAATAAACGTTTGAAATGTTGGTCCTTCCATGTTCCAGCATCACGTAGTGGGCGACACCGTTCATATTCCAACGGACACAAAGCAAGGACTTCTGTCGATGGACTTCTAATTTTGGTGTTGAAACTAATTTCGCACTTTGTGAAATCTACTGGCTTATTTTTTTATTTATTTATTTTTTTTATTTTATTTTTTTTATTTTATTTTTTTTTTGTTTCTTGTTGACATGCAAAACCCATTTTTCATCACCGGTAACAATGCGATACAGTGCTATGAACATTATGTCAGATTCTCAAGCGAATGCTCGTGCGGAAGCTAAATTTTCTCTTTGTATGTTTTCCAAATTTGTTTCAAATGTTTATGAATTATTAATGAATTATTAAATATGACGCGTTAAATCTTTGCGCCAAAATCTTTTGTGCTTCGATGTGGATCCATTTCAATAAACTCCTTCAAAATTCTTCATTCAGAGTGGGTCTACTTCCAGAACTAGGCTTGTCACATATGTTACAACTGCATCTTGTAAAAATCTTTAAACGACAGCTGACACGATCAAGGCTTCACTGCAACTATATACGCTGCAGAAATGTTTTTTAAACGCATTTCTAGTATTATTATGCTTTCAGAATGCATAGAATAATCAACGGCAAATATATTAATTTAAAACCTTATTATCCTCCATGGGATTAAACTCTGTGACACTCTATAATCAGCAAATTGTGAGATAGAAGAGATGGTAAATTAAATCTAGACGCAGTTTTGTACCAGACAACCTCGGTTCGACATGATTGGTTGACTAATAATTCATGATGACGTAATGCGTGATTACTTTCCGAACAAAGTCATATTAAAACCACGATTACTGCGGGTGGCGGAATGTGCTCAGATCGGCTATGTTTTAATCACCATCAAAAGCCGCCAACTATGACTTATATAAAAAGTTAACAGTAATGTTTCTTAGATAAAAAGTGAATTAATCTCAATGTCGGCGTTCAACCATATGGAAAAGAAGAGAAATATGACCATAAAAACTAAAAGAGACCATAAAAAGAAAAGAATAGGACACATAACGATAGGGTGGAGTGCATTTCACAAAAATAGACCCATAATGAAAAGTACTTCGTCGAAATGCATAAAGTATAACATGTATGTTGATTGTATAACGCCAACCATGGTGTCAGTCAGGTATGTCATTTATGTGCTATGCGTCATACACGCATAGACGATCATGTATCTTTCCATACATGAATGACGAGGCAGATTTTTTCCCGCAGTAGTTTGCCATTTCTTTCTGCGATAGACTAGTTATCATTCAAGGCTATAGAACCCGGTCTACCCTGCTATTTACCCATATCTGGGGTGTGGGGAGAAGAAGTGGATTCATACCTTTCCAAAATGTATTTCCGCGTAAGTGAATATCAGTCAGTAATGTACCATGCGTGATACATGCTTAGACGATCATGTATCTTTCCATACATGACTGATGAGGCAGATTTTTCCAAGAGCAGGTTGCCATTTCTTTTTGCGATAGCCATCCAAGGCCGGTCTGTCCTGCTATTTACCCATAACTAGGAAGGGGAAGAAGAGGATTCATATCTTTCCCAAGGGTATTAGTACGTAAGTGAATGTAATGGATTTGACTGAAATTCAAACTCGGCCCTCCAATTCCTCAGTCATGTACTGGTGTAAAACGTGGAAATTAAAATTCCTTGAAAAATAATGAAACTCACAAAACTCCATGGTAAAAGCAATGCTAGAGATAACCCTAAGACGTGGTCAACTTGTATCAGCAAAGCTAAGAAATCTTATAGAAATTATTAAAGATGAAAATTACAAAGCAAGAAGAAATGATAACAGATGGAGCATAAGCTTGTTTGAAGGATGCCCCATGTATAACAAAGTCAATTGGAAAAGATTAGACAGAAGACGGAGAG
Source organism: Acanthosepion lycidas (assembly GCA_963932145.1). Lineage (NCBI taxonomy): Eukaryota > Metazoa > Mollusca > Cephalopoda > Sepiida > Sepiidae > Acanthosepion > Acanthosepion lycidas. The sequence goes on along the minus strand of OZ010577.1, from coordinate 92,615,855 downwards.
ATTAGATAATATGATTTGCTGGTAAAGCATGACAGAGTATAGTACAGTCACAATCGACATGGAAGGAATTGTGAAAGGCCTTTTTTCTAGCAATTGACTCGCTGATAATATAGATAAGAAATCTTACGTACATGAAATCCATTCCATTAGAATAGAGATAGGCGCCATTTTACGACGACATATTCTATAATATCTGCTAGATATTTGTTATTTATTTTTTAACTGTTTTTTAAGATGAAAATATATCTTATCTTATGTCTTTTAGTAATGTGAGGAAAACAAAATAAGTGAACTTGAATTCCCGTTCTTTTGCTAGATAAGCTCGATATATTCGAGAAACATATCAGAATAGTCCCGAACTGACACTGAGAGCCCACCTCGTGCATCGCGATAGAAAATTAATTCAGTAAAAACGCAAAAATACAAAAGTGTGTACGAAAAGGAGATATCTTCTCATCGAACTTATTCAACTTTCACAGCGGGGATTAGAAGTCCTATCAGGATTTATTATTGGGGGATACAATCTTAACAACACAAGACATACAGAAGATACAGTTTATAGCAGATGCATAAAGAAAAATACACCAACTCTTATACAAGTTTCTAAAGGAAGACAGGAATAAAGGAAGAAGCATCAATTATAAGACGGAATGTATTGTTGTCACGAAGACGAAAAGTCCAAGATGTGAACCACGAAATGGAGATGGCAGAATCAAGCTAGTAATAAATATTTGGAAATATCTGGAAATATCTGGAAAGTGTTTTAACAAAGGTCGGAAAATGTTACACCGAAATCATTTAATATCTAGAAATATCTGGAAAGTGTTTTAACAAAGGATTGAAAATATTACAATGAAATACTTTTAAGCTAAAAAAGTGTTTTAACAGAGGGCGGAAAATGTTACACCGAAATCCTTTAAACAAATTTAAATATCTAGAAATATCTGAAAAATATTTTAACAAAGGACGGAACTATTACAATGAAATCCTTTTAAGCTAATCTAAATGTCTAGAAATATCTGGAAAGTGTTTTAACAAAGGATTGAAAATATTACAATGAAATACTTTTAAGCTAATTTAAATATCTGGAAATATCTGGAAAGTGTTTTAACAAAGGACGGAAAATGTTACAACGAAATCATTTAAACAAATTTAAATATCTGGAAATATCTGAAAAGTGTTTTAACAAAAGAAAGAAAATGTTACACCGAAAACCTTTTAAGCAAATTTAAATATCTAGATTATATCTGGAAAGTGTTTTAACAGGGGGTGGAAAATGTTACACCGAAATCCTTTAAACAAATTTAAATATCTAGAAATATCTGAAAAGTGTTTTAACAAAGGACGGAACTATTACAATGAAATCCTTTTAAGCTAATTTAAATGTCTAGAAATATCTGGAAAGTGTTTTAACAAAGGATTGAAAATATTACAATGAAATACTTTTAAGCTAATTTAAATATCTGGAAATATCTGGAAAGTGTTTTAACAAAGGACGGAAAATGTTACAACGAAATCCGAAGACTAGAAGGATGGAGGAAAATAATTCATCCCCTAAAAGGTCGTGTAAACGCATTTGAATTTCATGTGGCTGGAAAAGGAGAGCTGGATAGTTCCAGCCTAGATATAGAAGCAATATTGCATCTGATCTGACTCTTTTATAGATAAAGCATGGCAGATGCTTAATGAAGCGGCATAAGGCGCCGATCATTTCTCCAACCTCTTTAGCGGTGGATATATGAGTTCTACTTGAATTCTCCGTCAACTTGAGTTCTAAAACAACATTATTAACACAAAGATGAAGCAAATAGTTATTCTGATATAAGATTTTGCTTTTTTATGGTCCCTAACAGAGAACCGAACAAGAATGAGGTTTTTAAAAAGTTTACTGGATTAGGAGTAGTGTGCAATACAAAATTGGGGTTGAAGAAAATTTACAATGCTAAGAAGTTGCTTCTGACTGTGTAGATGAGAACAGAGTTATCTGCCCCTGCGAAACATTCTGGGACAGAGTTACCTGACCTTGGCATCCTATATAAAACGGACCGGTGAACGCGGCCGGGCGCGTTTTAGTGACATACAGTATCGGACGTACTCGTCGCACTTTACATGGCGCTGCGAACAGGATTGTTTTGCAAAACGTGGATTTTTACCAAACTACAATAGACATTGGGCTGCCAAGCATCATGGAGCAGGGATATTTGAAATTAATGAATCAACTTGAGGAGCTACAGAAGGAAAATATCGAGCTGGGAAAAGAAATGATTCGTGGACACCAATATTCCGCAGGTTATGAAACCAGAACGACCCTCGATAGGGATGGATATAACGGAAGGAGAATGGGCGTTGTTTTTGGACACCTGGACCCGATACAAGGATATGTGCAGATTGGAGGTTCCCAGTCCGGAACGAATTACGGGCAACGTGTACACCGGAAACAAATTGTCTATTATTTGAGCTGATAGGTCCTACACAGCTCAACTCTGCTTCAGAAGAGTTTCTATTACAACAGATACGACTTATCGCGGTGAAAGGTTCATAAAGAGGTTCACCGGCAGAAGTTCCACTTCATGACGCAGAACGAGGGTGAGTCCATAACACACTTTCTATCTAGATGACGTGGCCAAGCGAAATTTTGCGAGTTTAATGTTCAATGCCTAAATGAGCAAATTTGCGAGTAAAAAGTGGATTATTCGGAAGATATGATTGCCGGAGAGATGATAGCCGGGCTCGCCAATTTAAACAACCAAAATAAAATACAGAGGCAGCCTCACTCGTTACTTTGGACCGGAAGTTCAATCGTTTAGTTTGGCTCAAGGCGACAGACAAATATGCACCCCACTTCCACGACACCACACACCCTCTTGCATCATTCAACATGGAAAGGTTTGACCAGGAACATCCGCTCCAGGAGACTAACCTCCTTCGACTCTACGCCGTAAGAAACCATGCAGCGGATGTGGAAGGATTTCGCACCCCAGAGGGTCAATGAACCGGAAGGATTGTCCGGCGTGAAAAATGAAATGCCAGTTTTGTGGGATAATGGGGCATATGAAGAAAGTATGCCGGAAGCTCGCGGAATCCAAAGCAGAGGCAACGAGTGGAACGTCAAAAAGAGACGAATCGTTTATGTTTACCAGCGGTACTCCGAGAGATCAATATACCAGCCGAATCGACAAGCACGGCAGCATGCGGGTAGTGGACGTGCCCCACCTCGAGTGGAATGGAAAGAAATTTCAAAGGAGCTCTCCAGAGCAGCCCCCATTACTGGAGGTAGAGATAACCATGATGCCTGGGATTCACGCGACGTTTGGGCGCATACTACGGAAACCAATAAACCCACGGGCTCATCACACCTTCGCCTTTTTAGATACCGGGACACAGACCTGTTCGGCTGGACCTGAGATTCAGAAGCTTCTCGGGTATCCAGATGGATATCTAGTATCAACCACCCACCGGATACGAGGCATTACCAATGACCGATTACGCGTCAAAGGTGTATTATTTTTATGCATAAAGGTGGAGACGAAGGAAACACGGCAGGCTGTGTACGTGTCAGACAACACAGCTGGTTTCTACCTATCACAAACAGCGTTAAAGGACTTGGACCTACTACCGTCCAATTTCCCGACATCATTGTCACGGAGAAACTCATCACCAATGGCGAAAGAAATAGCCCTGTGTGGATGCCCTCGCAGAGCGCCCGTCCCAAAAAGCCCAGAAGAATAACATTCGAACCCATCCAAGCCAACAGAAACAAAATGCAACAGTGGCTACTGGAATACTTCAAGTCCAGCGCATTTAACACGCCCACATCAGCCACTGCAAGCAATGGAGGGAAAACAATAGGACATCGACTTCATCCCGGGTGCAAAGCCGACGGCAGTTCATACGCCAATACCTGTCCCACACCATTGGAAGAAGAAAGTGAAACAGAGATGTCGCCCTTGGCATAATAGAACCAGTGCCAGTAGGCACTCTGACTACCTGGTGTTCAAGGATGGTGGTTGCACCGAAAAAGGACGGATCCCCAGGGCGCACGGTAGATTTACAAAAGATGAACGATGCAACGAGGAGGGAAACACACCACACATCATCCCCATTTGACCAGGTATCCGGGATACCAGCACACACGAGAAAAAACGGTCCTCGATACGTGGAACGGATGCCACCGTCTACCGTTGTCTCCAGCCGCACGAAACGCTGCCACATTCCTCACCGAGTGGGGCCGATACAGATATTGCCGGGCCCCCTCAAGGATTTCACGGATCAGGGGACGGATACACCCGTCGGTTCGACGACATCACTGTGGACATACCCGAAAAAACAGGTGCATAGATGACAGCCTACTATGGGACGATTCAATAGAATCCTCGTTCTGGCATACGGTCGAGTACATTAGCCACTGCGCAGACAAGAGAATTGTATTCAACCCTGACAAATTCCATTTTGCTGAAATGGAGATGGAATTCGCAGGATTTTTGGTCACCGATGACGGGATCAAACCACAAAAAGAATGACGGAAGCTATTCTCCACTTTCCGACACCTAAGAATATTACCGACATCAGGTTTTGGTTTGGACTCGTGAACCAGGTGTCGTACGCGTTTTCCCAAGCGGACATTATGGCCCATTTCCGGGAACTGTTAAAAACAAAAAATAGAAAATTTTATTGGGATGAATCATTTGAACGCCCATTCCAACAGTCAAAAAGTGTGATAGTGGAGAAAATCGAAAATGGCGTTCGAACATTCGAGAGGAACAGAGCAACGGGGCTGGCAACGGACTATAGCAAAACAGGAATCTCGTGCTTCCTATTTCAGAAGCTCTGTAAGTGCCCCGGCGAGTTGAACATGGATTGCGGAGATGGCCACTGGAAGGTCATTCTGGCCGGCTCCCGGTTCACCAATGACGCTGAATCACGTTACGCACCAGTGGAAGGAGAGGCTTTAGCCCTTGTTTACGGACTAGTCATGCCGGATGTTTGTACTCGGATGCCCGAACTTACTGGTAACAGTGGATCACTTACCGCTGGTAAAGATATTCTCGGACCAAGCCCTGGAGAATATTAAAAACCTTCGCCTGTTGAACTTCAAGGAGAGATCGATGATGTATACATTGCAGATAAGGCATCATCCTGGAAAACTTAATTTGGCACCTGACTGCGCCTCCCGATATCCAGCAGGTACCCCACGCCACACCGGGAATCTCAGGCCCGTGTATGAACTCAGAACCTCCACGACAACGGAACCCAGAATAACCGATGGACATCGGACGAGAGGTCAACATTACGACGCCCGACGGAATGGGAAACGAAACCGAGGACCACATAGACGTTGATGAAGACCCGATAGCAACTGAGCACCCCACACCGTCGGTGACCCAGGACCCACGACGGAGCACCAGGCCGTCTCGACCGCCCAGACCGTTGTCCTCAAGAATGGGCGGAAAGTCACATGGGTTCTGGGACGAGTGAAATAAGCACGACACTGGGGGGGGGGGTGACATGTGTAGATGAGAACAGAGTTATCTGCCCCTGTGAAACAAGCTGGGATGAGTTACCTGCCCTTGGCATAGTATATAGAGCGGACCGGTGAACACGGCCGGGCGCGTTTTACTGACATACAGTATCGGACGTACTCGTCACACTTTACACTGACCCAAAGCTGAGTCATAATATATTTATATAAACAATGTTACTACTCACAATCTAAGCTCTTGTTCTTAAATTGGAAAATTCAAATAACCTTTAAAAAAAACTATTAATCGCGGTTAGCTTCGTACGTGTACAAAATCACTAACACCGGACGTGAGCAAGTTTTCGTATTGGCCAATCACAAAAGATTTTGTATCTATGATACATCAACATTGCAGTCTCTTTGGATGGATAGTGTCGTCTGACATTATATTGGGAAAAATTATTTTATAACATTTGTAAAAAATATTTTATAAGACTTTTCACAGCCTATAACTACTATTTTGGGACTACAGTGTAACCCGGATATAAGATACCCGGATATAAGAGAAACCCGGATATAAGAGAGATTTTATATGGTCCCAAATTCGAGCCATACTTACCTAAACAAAATAGACCAAATCCGGATATAAGAGAAACCCGGATATAAGAGACTTCTTCTCCGGTCCCGACAACTCTCTTATATCTGGGTTACACCGTATAACCAAATGGAAGAATTTGAAAGATCAAATACAAATTGTAAGAAATTTCATCGGAGAAAATAAATACACTAATCTCTGGGAGATGCTAATTCTTGGAAATGATTATTTTCCTATCGACAGTCAACTGCCGAGGTATTTTTTCTATCTCGTGACGACCAAAATGGGTGGGATCCATTAATAGCACGATAATTATAAATGTACCTATTGGTCGTAAGTAAATAAATGTGTAGGTCATATTTCTTTCATTGTATGCAATTATCTATATTTACGAGCAATCATTTGGCAGTCGAGCGCGCGCTTTCAAAACATTTACTCTACCCATGGAAATTTTAAAAATAGGGAATTATTCCGTTTAAATGAAATGTTCAACATTTTATTTATGAAGGAACAGATTTTACTTTGTAATATTTATATGAACAGGAAACTTTAACACATCTCTTTAATTAAATCTGCGCCATCTTCTAAAATGAGATAATAGATTTATTAAATATTAGGTTGGTGCAAAAATAATGACGTAATAATGTCGTTTTTTGACGTTAACAAATAGGTCAAAAAACGACATTATTACGTCATTATTTTTGCACCAACCTAATATTTACATATCTTTAAAGCCCGTTTTTCAAGAGAATCAGAAAAGCAGACATGGGACCGTTTTGCACGATATTCAAAAATGCAGACATGGGACCCTTTTGCACGAAATAAAAAAGGCAGACATGGGACCGTTTTACAAAATATTAAAAAACGCAGACGAAATTCAAAAAGGTAGACCTGTGATCGTTTTACACGATATTCAAAAAGGCAGACATGGGACCATTTTGCATTATTCAAAAAAGCAGACCTGGGACGTTTTAAACGATATATTTAAAATGGTAAACCTGGTACCGTTTTTCACGATATTCAAAAAGACAGACATGGGACCGTTTTACGCGATATTCAAAAAGACAGACATGGACCGTTTTGCACTATATTCAAAATGCTGACATGCGACCGTTTTGCATGATATTCAGAAAGGAATACATGGGAATGTTTTGCACGATATTCAAAAAGGCAGATATGGGGCTATTTGCACGAAATTCAAAAGAGTAAACGTGGGACTGTTTTACACGATATTCAAAAATGCAGACATGGGACCATTTTACGCGATATTAAAAAAGGCAGAAACGGGACGGATTTGCTCTATATTAAAAAAAAAAACATGGGACCGTTTTGCAAGAAATTCAATGCAGACATGGGATCGTTTTAAACGATATTCATAAAGGTAGACATGGGATCGTTTGCACGAAATTCAAAAAGTACACATTGGACCGTTTTACACGATTTTCAAAAAGGCAGACATGGTACCGTTTTGCACGAAATTCAAAAAGGCAGACAAGGGACCGTTTTACATGATATTCAAAAAGGTAGACATGGTACCGTTTTGTATGATATTCAAAAAGGCAGACAATGTACCCTTTTGCACGATATTCAAAAAGGCAGACGTGGGGCCATTTGCACGAAATTCATGGGACGAAATTCAAAAAGGCAGACATGGGAACGTTTTACACGATATTCAAAAAGGCAAACACGAGACGGATTTGCACTATATTCAAAAAACAGACATGGGACCGTTTTGCAAAAAATTCAAAAATGCGGACATGGGATCGTTTTAAACGATATTCATAAAGGCAGACATGGGACCGTTTGCACGAAATTCAAAAAGTACACATGGGAACGTTTTACACGATATTCAAAAAGGCAGACATGTGGCCGTTTTACGCGATATTCAAAAAGGCAGACATGGGACCGTTTTACACGATATTCAAAAAGGCAGACATGGGACCGTTTTTCATTATATTAAAAAAGCAGACATGGTACCGTTTTGCACGATATTCAAAAAGGCAGATATCGGATCGTTTTACACGATATTCAAAAAGGCAAATTCTGGGCAAACAATTTATCAAATAAATCGTATTCTTTACTTCTATTATCAATTCTCAAGAAGAAGGGAAATGTATAAATACACATTCATATTTGTGAATAAGCATATCCTATCCCACCTCTCGCTTGAAACCATCCATCACAATAAGATAAATGTTTTTCACCACTGAATCAGAATTAGTAAAATACATCTTCATTACCATCCTAGAGTTGTTACTATATTGCAGAATGTTACTAAGGAGAAAATATAAAAGTTTTATTACAATTCTAATTAACCCTTTTTAAAACAATACATTTTGCCGGGATGTAAATGTAGTTAAAATAACATCAATGTCAAAGGAAGAACTGTCATTTTGACACTCTTTTTTTGCAGGTACGAAGGTCCAAGTTAGCCAACATTTCGATTGGGTAACAAATTGCCTTGTGATGCCCTCAAATAGAAGGGTGTACACATTTATTTTCTAAACTATCTTTCAATAGATTTTAAAAATCTAGCACAGCCTCGATATAAGCCGATGCTTCGAAGCAAGTGTTTCTCGCTTACGAACTTGATTTGAGATCGCACAAAAGAACATAGTTTCTAGGATCATACTAAATCCACGGAATCAAAAATAGGCATGTTTTATCCATACGCCCTGCTATCTGCAAGTAACTTTCCACGCGGAACAAAATTAGCATCTTAAGAAATATCAATGTCGATCTAGGTCCTCTCACCTTTCATAGGTAGAAAAATCTTTTAATACCCTTTTTCATCCGAAGAACTTTCTTCGACTATATTTCAACAGAAGAACCCCTTTTCAGCATAAAAGGCTTTCCACTCATTAGATGAATATAAGGATCGTTTCCGTTAGATGAGGCCTTTTTAAAACGAATAGGAAGATGATCTTTAAAAGTGTGAATCCGAGTAGGCTTATCGCAAAAGACTTGACCAAAAGAAACTGCTAAAATAATATAGTACCAATAAAATAATATAGTACTAAAAGTGGCCCATGACCTAACCCGGCAAGAAAACAATGTGAAATATTTTTTTTCTAGCTGAAGAGGCCTGTTACACAGTACGTGACCAAATCAAAGCTTTACAATTCTATTGTATCTGAAGAGCTCTATAGAATAGTTCGTGACCAAAACAATGTTTTGCCACACATTTGTGCCTGAACATGCCTATTTCGTGTACATGACCAAATCAAATCTTTCAATACTTTTGTGGCTCAAGAGGCCTATTGTGCAGCACGTAACCAAAACAAAGCTTTAACATAGATGTTATGCCTGAAGAAGCCTATTGCGCATTACGTGACAAAATCACAGATTTAACACACATTTTGAGCCAGAAGAGACCCATTACGCAGTACGTGACCAAATCACAGTTTTAACATACATTTTGAGCCTGAAGAGACCCATTACGCAGTACGTGACCAAATCACTGCATTAACATATATTTTTGCCTGAAGAGGTCTATTGTTCAGTATGCGACCAAATCACATCTTTAAGATACATTTTGTGCCTGAAGATGCCTATTGCGCAATGCGTGACAAAATCACATCTTTAACATACCTTTTATGTCTGAAGAGGCCTATTGCTCAGTATGTGAACAAATCCCACCTTTTACAAACATTTTGTGCCTGAAGAGGTCTATTGTGAAGTACGTGACCAAATCACAGCTTTAACATACATTTTGAGCCTGAAGAGGCCCATTACGCAGTACGTGACCAAATCACTGCATTAACATACATTTTGAGCCTGAAGAGTCCCATTACGCAGTACGTGTCTAAATCACAACATTAACTTACATTTTGTCCCCGAAGAGGCCTATTGCGCAGTACGTGACCAAATCAAAGCTTTAACATACATTTTGTCCCCGAAGAGGCCTATTGCGCAGTACGTGACCAAATCACAGCTTTAACATACATTTTGAGCCTGAAGAGACCCATTACGCAGTACGTGACCAAATCACAACATTAACATACATTTTGAGCCTGAAGAGTCCCATTACGCAGTACGTGTCTAAATCACAACATTAACTTACATTTTGTCCCCGAAGAGGCCTATTGCGCAGTATGTGACCAAATCACAGTTTTAACATACATTTTGAGCCTGAAGAGTCCCATTACGCAGTACGTGACCAAATCACAACATTAACTTACATTTTGTCCCCGAAGAGGCTTATTGCGCAGTATGTGACCAAATCACAGCTTTAACATACATTTTGAGCCTGAATTGACCCATTACGCAGTACGTGACCAAATCACAATATTAACATACATTTTGTCCCCGAAGAGGCCCATTACGCAGTACGTGACCAAATCACAGATTTAACATAGATTTTATGCCTAAAGAGGCCTATTGCATAGTATGTGATCAAAACGACGGGCTCATTAAAATACCATGCGACTACATTTTTACTGTTATTTATTCGATATATGATCAAAGGGACTGTCAAGGTAGACGATTACAAAATATGGATTGTGTAATGTTGTATAGAGAGTGTTCATAAAGAACATATTGTTAGTATATATATAAGTATCAGTTGATAAAGTTTTCAAGATTGTAGTGATCGTGGCAGCCTACTCTCGGGAATATATTCCACAATGCAACAGTTCTTGGGAAACCTGAGTGGAGCTTACTTGTTACCAATGGAATACGAAGGAAATGCCGATGAGTCGACTTAGTGTACGTGACTTGGCGGGTTCTAGTTGGGAACGTCTAGTCTAGCCTGGTGGTGCCAAGTAATGTTGTTCGCCCGAACATCCGGCATGAGAAGAGCGATAGAGTTGGAAAATTTGCTGGAAAGGGGGTTTGAGCTTGAACACAAGGCCACACAGAAAACTTTGGTCTTTATCAAGGTGTGAAAAGCCAGGATTTTCCAGATCCAGCGCAGATGTGGAAGCAGCACTCCATTTTTGATCTGATCTGTCTCTTTTAAAGACAGATCATCCAAAGCAAAACATTTAACATGTATTTTTGCTTGAAGAGGTATATCGCGCACAACGTGAGCAGAAACTTCACATACAATGATGAGTATTGCTGTTTAACTGTCATTGCACTTAAGATAAACTTAAATACTCCAAGTTGTATTTTTCATTTAAAAAAATCTAAATTATTCCTTGCAGAAATAATTAAAATTAACTATTTTAATATTATTTGTATTTTTGACATTTAAAAAAAAATTTCCAGATATAGCTTCAGGCAATTTGTTTTGGCAACTCGATACAAAATGGTCCCCGCTACTTGCACCGAAAAAATTTGCTGACAGCTATTTCTGAATCGGCAACTTCGTGTCAAAGACTAAATAAAGACCTAGCGTATTTCATGTGACAAGATGAACGATAAGTCGGAGAGCGGGCCTTTTATAATAAGCCTGTTCTGCACCAGTTAACTTGAAGGCTTACAGCAGATCGAATGAAGCCAGTGTACAAACGCGTCTTATTATGTCTTCACACGCAACCGTCATTTCCTTCATGCACGCGTGAAACCGAGTCGGCGTTTATACAGAAGATGAGAGACAAAGATAGGAAGGCTATTCTTTACAAGTATGCAAATAAACCAGTTTTGAAAATGATACACGTTGCTGTAGAGTGGGAGGCCCGACCTAAACATAATCGTCTTACAGTTCCATTTGAGAGTGTCGTGAGTTTCACCCGCACCTATTCAAGTAGTTTTTGTACCAAATGAAGCTAACTTTGGTAAATAATTATAATAAAGTTCCACGACTATAACCTTGTGTCAGATTAAGCTAATCTAAGAGAATAAGTCTAGGAGTGGGACACTTGTTATAGTTGGAGGATTACCGAACTAGGCTCGGATAACAATTCGCATATCAACTAAGTGCTTGTGTCAGACTAACCAAATCTAAAAAAATTACAATGGACAAAGCGTCGGGTTCATGATTACATCCATTGCATCCTTTTGCAGAGGGGTGCATTCCATTGCATTCTTTTGCAGAGGGGTACCTTTCCCCCAAATAGGGTTACCTTTTGAAAATAAGTCTAGGAGTGGGACACTTGCTATAGTGCGAGGATTATCGAACTAGGCTTGGATAACAATTCGCATATCAACTGGGTGCTCTGCTAAAACTAACAAATCTAAAAAAATTACAATGGACAAGGCGTCGGGTTCATGATTACATCCATTGCTTCCTTTTGCAGTGGGGTACCTTTCCCCCTAACAGGGTTACCTTTTGATTGAACGGAACAACAGAATGAGGGCGATATACTGCATACTTCAGTTTTCTTACTCACCAGTAATGCTCACTGTGCATTATTTTGTTTTATATCTCAAAGAGGATAATATATACAGCGCAGTTCGATTTTCTCTCTCTCTCTCCAGAGTGTAGCTTATTATCACCGTAGAGACGAGAATATATTCAGCCTATTTTAATTGTCTCACTCCCCAGAAATCATCATCAGCAGCAGCAGCATTAGCAGCAGCAACATCATCATCATCATCATCATCATCATCATCATCATTCTTTTGAATTTTTTAATCGTAGGGCGGATCCGAATGTACAAGCCACACTAACTCTTTTCCACAACGCTCCATCAACGGCAGCCATCGGCAGTTCTAGTACAGTCATACTCGTCCCTTATTTGACATTGTCCAATCAGATTTTTTTTTTAATCTCTCGCTTTACAGTCCCGATAGAGTCCAAAAGCGTCTTTGAGTTCTTGTGGGTGACAAATTAGTTTCCACCCTCCAACCTCTCTCATAGGCGGGATGTGGCAAATCTTTCACTGTTATATCGTACACTTACTTGGAAAGTGTTTGGACGAATTTCATTCCTTTGTTACGCCAGTTCTAGCCTTCAGAGCTAGCACCCTCCATGCCACTTACCTTGTAGCAAACCGCCCACATACCCCCACCCGGTGAGAAGTTCTACTCGAACAGATTCTTCACGCAAACTATTGCTCTGTGTAACCGACTCCCGAGAGAATGTTTCCTAGGTCACTATAATCGAAAACAATTCAAGGCTAGGATTAACTGTTAATCGTCTCATCTTACCTGTGTAAATTACCTCAACGTAACCCTCTACTTCGAGTGGCTCCGAGGCCTTGTATAGACTGAAACTTTCTGTAAAAAATGTCTAGGATTTTTATCCTCGTGTAAACTAGACTGATACCCACCTTTATGACTTCTGCGTAAATCAATGTCTAACTTTTCACTCTCGGGAAACCAAACTTCGGTATATTTTTATGGATTCTTGCGCAGCACAAACCTACATCTATTTACACTATTTAGATTCGGACTCTTGTCCTCATCTTTGTTGTTGTTATCAAAACGTTACGGTCGTTCTATCATCAAGTGATTGTCAATTCAGATACTTAAAATGTCTCGTTCGAAATTCACTAGAGCTTACCCAGGTCGACAATCACCTGATTTAGGCCGTTGCACCCTCCGACCTAAATGTTGCGATAACAACAACAAAGATGAGGACAATAGTCCGCATGTAAATATTTTGAATAATAACTTATCATTCAAGAAATTCAGACAGAAGCCTATGTCTATTTTTTTTTTTTTTTTTTGTCTCTCATACAAACCGGACATATATCAAGTTTTTGACTTTCGTGTAAATCGGGCATATATAAACCTTTTGACTTTCGTGTAAATCGGGCATATATAAAGTTTTTGACTCTCGTGTAAATCGGCCATATATCAAATTTTTGAATATCGTGTAAATCAGGCATATATCAAGTTTTTGACTTTCGTCTAAATCAGGCATATATCAAGTTTTTGACTTTCGTGTAAATCGGGCATATATTTAACTTTTTGACTCTCTTGCCAGCCAATCTTACGTCTATATTTTTGACTTTCACGTAAACCAGGTCAAATGTCTACTATTCTCGACCAAACCAAACCTATGCCAAAATCTTTTGATCCCCATGCAAACTAAACTAATTTTTATTTTTATGACTCTCACGCAAAACTGAACTATGTTTTTAGAAACACTGCTATAAGTGATAAGTTAGACTAATTTGGGGAGAAGCATAAGTGCTAATATAGGATAGATTTGGATTGGGTACGCGTGCAGGTTTAGTTAAAGAGTTACTATTGTTATGCGATTAGTATTTAAAACGTATAAAACATTTGAATTAAACTATGCAAGAAAGGGGCCAGCTTACCGAGATAGGAATCCGGGGAAAGTAGCTCGAATCCAAACCGGACTCCTAGCCATATCTGTCGAGGTGCATAGCACGGCGCTATCAAGGAAGCGGCCTGACACTTTTGGAATCAGGTCGGGTTTGCTCTTTGAGCCGATATGATTTAAACCCCGAAATCGACGATGAGGATCGTACATAAATGAAAACCACTCTTGATTAATCTAAAATGTGTCATGCAACTGTCTGCCATTTTAACACTCATACAACATAGAACATCGAATAACTATCAATTGTTTATCAAAACAACATAATTTCACAGTAAATAACCTAGAAAAGAAGGGTATGCTGCGAAACAAAACAAACAAAAAAATCAACACAAGTAAGATAATAGGTTTTAAAGTAATTATTAGCTTCCAGTGACAGATTTTCACAATGTTATCGCTATCATAGAAGCGTCTCTCTTCTGTTTTTTCAATGTTCGTACTTCTACTTTGCTTCATTCTTTAAGAATGTTGAGGGTACATTTGACTTTATTTTGATTAAATTCATGGCTGATTATAAAATGTATATTCAATACTATTGATTCGTCTTTATTGACGGCATGTATGGTGTACTGGAAAAGAAAATAGGTCAAAGAATCTCTTAATCTAATATAGAAATTGTTGGTCTCACATAGGCTAATCTTATCTCCAACGATCACGACTTTCGGTTGTAATTTTACTCCAGATGATCGTATCTATCTAGTCCGACTCCATAATAAAAAATATTACATAAACAATATTATTATTATTATTATTATTATTATTATTATTACTTAAACTATATTTTTATTATTATTAAAATTATTATTATTAACAAACAAAACGATTGACGTGACTCTTTCTTTTTTAATATTTTCAAAAATAAAGAGAAGAGAGCGATTTAATAAAAGAAAAAGAAAAAACACAGTGTTTGACAATGTCAAACATTTCGACAGGATGTCTTCTTCACGATATATTATCCTAGGCCTGTATTATTATTGTTCCTGTTTTTGTTGTTGTTGTTGTTGTTATGTTTTTCTCAAGCATGTTCTAGCACGATTTGTTTCCAAGACATCAAGTGACAACATATTGAATCGGAAGATTCAAAATATGATATGCAATCAGAGAGAAAAATATTATTATTATTATTATTATTATTATTATTATTATTATTCTGTTTTGTAACACAGTGTAAGTTTGTGAATTCACAGAGTACATTAAGCTCTCTGCCAAATTACAGCAAGGTCCTCAGACAGACTACACTTTCCTCAAAATATGCGCAGCGCCTAAAAGAACTGATGACTCCAAGTTGGTATGGTAGCCTCAACCGGTCAAGACACAGTTTAAATGGGATTGCACCAATCACAGCTGAAAATCATCTAGACATTACCTTCCTGGATTCCAAACAATCTGAACTGAAAAGAGTAGTTTATAATTTTCTCAATCACATTGTTTGCTATATTTCTGTCATTTGGTATAGCAACATCAATAATATAATAGTTCTTGGTGCCTCTATCCAGCACTATCATATTTGGACATTTCTTCCCGGGTCCCAACCAGAGACCTAAATTCCGAAAATGGCGCCATGGCATCATTTTTCAATGCACATTTGTGTAACAAAAAACCTACAAACGCATATAAATTTTACATCCTTCGTAGGATGTGATTTGTGCTTGTGAGGAAAATTTTTCTTTTTTGTTGAAAGGCAACGAAACAAAATAACACATGTAATTGGTTGAATGAACAACGATTGGAATATTTTCATTTAAATTCACTTAAAAACGAATTCTTTTCTCGCACCTATATATATGAGGCAAGAAATGCACTGTAACAGTGAAAATCACTTTTATTTCCCAAGTACTTTCTATCTCTTTTTCGGATCATCATCAGGAGTGCAACCTATAAGACAAAAACTATGTGTAGCTATCCATTACTGATATTTTTTTTTCTTTTTGCGTTTAAATGCAACGGTTGACAGTTATGCTTTAGCATGTATATATTTGAACCAACAGTTATCTTTGTATCTAATTGTTTTTATTTAATAGCTAGCATTACTTAAGAGGAAATATATTTTAAGAAAATAAATATAGTGAGACATATGTTGATCGTGAATCTGAGTCTGAATGTTATATTTCTGTATTAAGAATATATTCTTAAAAAAGATTTTTTCTGTACTTCTAAAATCTCGTACAGTATCAATCAAGAGGATTGAAAAAGCAAATTCACATTGCTATTTAGAAGAGTTGCCAAACCTGTGAATTAATTTGAATCAGACTCCGCTGTTAACAACATTATTGGCTCCTGTTATTATAATATTTAATAAAAGAAAAACAGAATTTGTGCTTGTTCAAATAATTATAAGTAGAACTCTACCAAGTTAATCCTATTAAAAAAACATTTTTTTTTAGAAATTTAGCATTCAAAACAACCAACGTGACCAAATGCGTGTTTATTGCAATAAAATGTGCCTCCTGGGTCATGTACTAGGTTTAAGCTCTTAAAACCATGAGAAGCAATACATTTGCTTAAAAACATTATGACGAGTGATGCACCTAGAAGCACACATAAACATCATTTACACAATCTTTCCATGGAAAGTGTACTGATGAGCTACATTAGTTAGTACCACCAGTTAAGACCTTTCCAGCTAGGACCCATCAGAACACATACATAGGGGCGAACCATCTTCATTCTTTTCGTATTAATTTGAATAAAGTTCTGTACTTTGTTGAGCAAACTCCCGAGAGGATGCTTTCCCGACCACGACAATCGTAACCATTTCAAATCTGCGTTAACCGTACTTTGATCTACATATCCCTTGTTATTTTTTCTTATTAGGTTCATTAACAATCTCATTTAGTGAAACTAGTTATTGGGATTCGTAATTGGTAAATATTTAGCAAAACACACATACACGCATATATATGCATATATGTTTACAACATCATCATCATCATCATCATCATCCCCTTGATTTTTGCAATCGTAGGGCGGATCCGAATGCAGAAGCCACTCTAACTCTTTTCCACAACGGTTTATTAATGTCAGCCATCAGCAATTCTGGTACAGTCATAACTGTCCATCCTTTGACATTGTCCACATGTTTACATAAGTCATATTAGATGAAACAGATGTGGCCTGTCTGCTTATTTTATTTAAGTTGTACACCTGGATCAAGATTGTGGATAAAAAAAAAACACGGTACACATTGTTGCAATGTCTTTCGTTGAATACTTTTGATTGTCTTAGTCATTATCAGGAACTAAAGGTTGTTTCTATCGTAGACAAGAGCTTGTTAGCCACATCCTAGAGTGTGTTAGCAACATCCTGGCATTTGATAATGACTGAGAAAGTATTCGAGCAATATCAAGATAAAAAATATGAACTCCTTCTTCTTTAATTGCTGTGTACCCTCAGCAGGAAGGGAAACACTGCTCTCCACAACTTCCTGTCACTTGTAAGCTTGGTCTTTCTCTTATTTGTCCTAAACCCTGTATTCCGCCAGCCATTTACTCACGCTCGCTAAGTATGTTTCGCGTTGTTTTTCTCTGTCCCTCTTGCCGTCTTTTTGTACCGTGAGTCACAATTTTATGCCAATGTGAAACATATTATTGAAATGTAGAAAAATGCAATAAAAACATTTAGCAGACATACCTTGTTTGATTTCATACAACTTGTTTAAATGAATTCTCCCTGCCTAAATAAATAGTGTGGGTTTTCTGGCGGTTTACCTTGATTCGTTTTTATCCACACAGTTCACTTGCAAGGTCCGCAGGCCAGAGAGGGAAGGCGACGGGGTCAGTTAAAGAATATTACTGAAAGGCTCTAGCTCAATCCCCACACTTGCTCCATATGTGGCCTCCTTTGTAAATCACTAGCGGGCCTTAAATACCACTTAAGATTATCGCACAAAATTTCATAACTGTCAGAGCTGTCAGATCCTCATACGTCGAAACCGACGGGGGAGTCCATTATACATATATGTGTGTGTGTGTGTGTGTGTGTGTGTGTGTGTGTGTGTGTGGTTTTAGCCTCTGTCTGTATGTTTTATATCGAACTTCTCCTAGAGATTTGGAGATAGACTCCCAATAACCATATATATTCCGAAACTATATTATCCAGGGTACATGGAAAAGTGTATTTTATTTTGATCAAACGGTGTCTTCGGGTGGAATAAACCCACCTCCCACGTACTGAATTTTTTTCTAAAAGAAAGTAAGGACCTACGCACATCAAATTGTCCTTAAATTAAGTGGTAAGCTTAAATGTTAATGCAATGCTTAAATGCAGCGATCAATTTTAAGTTCTTCTGTAGTTTATTGTTGTCTATCGCATACGGCAGAAGTATGCCTTGCACAATGAAATCTTCGCCAATAGTGGACCAGATTGCAATCAAAAGAGCCAAGCCTGCAGTGAAGAAAAAAGGTGTCCCATGCAATTGAGAACCCGATTAAACGACAGTCCGGCGAGCTTCGAATGCAGAGAATATGCAAACTTAGGGACTCTCAAACACTTGAACAAACCGAAGTCCTAATCAAGAACTCTCCGAAGGATCTAGCTTAAATGCCACCCGATAGCGAGGCTTTTAAGCTACTTGATAAAAAAAAGTTCTATACATGATAAAGTTGCTGAAGGAACGAAACGCCTTCACATAAACGATTTTCCTCTTGTCTTTACCTTCATTATTATTGTTTTTGCAGATACATTTATTTGTATCTGAATTTTTTATTTACACACGCACACAGCCACCCACAGCCACACACGCACACACGCACATACACACACAGCCACACACGCTCACAGCCACCCACAGCCACACACGCACATGCTCAAAGATATAAACTGTCATGATATTTAAAAAAAGCTTTGTAATTACTCTTCTAATCTGTTTTCATCTTTTATTCTATTTCATCCAGGCTCACGCCCGTCACACGTTAAAACATCGGTTCCCGTCCAATCACCAAAGTTAAGCAACGTCGAGTCTAGTTATTACCTCGTGCTGTAGGCTTTGATATGCGGGTAGTTTAATAGATAACATCTTGAAATTAGAAATCGGAGAGCCTAGTTTAAATTCCAGTCGGGTCCATTATATTCCCATACGGACAAAAACCACCGTGATTAGAGAGGGATCCACCATTTCCCTGCAGATAGGATGTGTATCAGAAAGTAGTTTTTAACCCCTAAATAATTATTACAATTCAACAATACTTCCCACATGTAAATGGCTTGCAAAAAATTGATAAGCTGTAAAAACCAAATCAGTCAAATCTATTTAATTAGATATAGTAAAGTATTTAATCGTTAAAAATATTTAATTAAATATTTAATTAAATATTTAATTAAATATTTAATTAAATATTTAATCAGATATAGATAAAATAGACGATTATGTTATACAACAGTTCAAACAGATTTTGCGGGTAGAGTATATTTTCCTGAGGAATTTTTGGATAGATCTGAACAGAGTGAAATAGATAGATAGATAGATATGAATAAAATGAATTAGATAGATAGATAGATAGATAGATAGATAGATAGATAGATAGATAGATAGATAGATAGATAGATCTGAATACATTGAGTTAGAGAGAGATATATCTATACATAGTTCTGAACAGACTTAGATAATGAACAGACTCAGACAGTGCAGAACATAGATAGATAGATAGATAGATAGATAGATAGATAGATAGATAGATAGATCTGAACAGATAAAGATAGATAAATCTGAACATACTGTGATAGATAGATAGATAGATAGATAGATAGATAGATAGATAGATAGATAGATAGATAGATAGATTTTCTCCATGACATCCCTTGGACTGATATCTTTAAACTCCCAGTTGAAAAGTGCGTCAATGAGGAACACAGGAACCACTATTTTCGGCTATTTTCTCGTCACAACAGCTTGTGGGACTCCCTTCCGGTTCCATGCTTTCCAGCAAAAATTTAATTGCAATATTAATCGATATCTAATGCCCACCTGATTACTCACTTCTCTTTCTGCACATCATTGGTGTTTCTGTCCCTAAATCTTCCACAACACCTTGTGTTTTAGTGGCATTATTCCCTTGCTTGGGGTGTTTCCGATAAAAAAAAATATCAGAACAGACTGTGATAGATAGATAGTTAGACACATACATACATAGATCTGAATAGAGTGAGTGAGTGAGTGAGATAGATAGATAGATAGATAGATAGATAGATCTGGACAGAGTGAGATACATCGATTGAGAGATAGATCTATACAGACTTATGTAGATAGATAGATAGATAGATAGATAGATAGATAGATAGATAAATAGAGAGATAGATAGATAGATAGATAGATAGATCTGGACAGACTGAGATACATCGATTGAGAGATAGATCTATACAGACTTATGTAGATAGATATTAGGTTGGTGCAAAAATAATGACGTAATAATGTCGTTTTTGATGTTAAAAAATACGTCAAAAAACGACATTATTACGTCATTATTTTTGCACCAACCTGATAGATAGATAGATAGATAGATAGATAGATAGATAGATCTGGACACACTGAGATACATCGATTGAGAGATAGATGTATATAGACTTATGTATATAGATAGATAGATAGATAGATAGATAGATAGATAGATAGATAGATAGATAGATTTGAACAGACTGAATTAGATTGACAGAGGTAAATTGCAACACAGAATGAGAGAGTGATACAGATATATACTAATTGATGCATAGGTTAAAAATATTCTCTTAAATACGATATATCCAGCTTTATAATACTTGAATACATCCGTGCCTTGCACACATGACTATTTATATGCATGTAACTGTTCTTTGAACGAATTATTTTATAAGTAGTGTTACGTTAATTTTTTGTCTGAATAAAATATCTTCCAAAAGGCTTTGTTCAATTCACCTCTACTTAACTTTCAGTGTATCTGTCATTGTCTTTCTTTTTCTTTTCCTCTTATCAAGGTAAAAATATTAAGTCAGAGCAAATACTTCTGATGAATAAAGTAAAATACATTTCATATATTAATATCTACAAAAAAAGAAATCGCTCACGTTTATTGTTTTTGGATCCATTATCGATTTTATTTCGATTATTAATTTCAAATATTCTAAGAATAACTCTCTAAGCTATCGATCCTAATTTTTTGACGTGTGAGTTCTTATATATGTGCGTTTTGTGACCGTGCCTTCGGAGAAATCTATGGTTTGATATATTCTGATACTTTGACTCAAAAACCTTCTTCGAAATACTTTCATTTTTTTCTCTCAAGGATACTTGATCCGTTCCTCCCGTACACTGCATTCGTTCTACTCTGATCGACAAAGTTGCACGACACAAGAGAAAACAAAGAAAACTGACCTCTACGACTTGGAATTTCATGCCTCTTCTATTTGTGAATTTAATGCCTGTTTCTGATAATGCACAAATAAACACTAGCCCTGTTGAGGAGCAGATCAGCATTGTAAAGAAGAATTGAGAGCTATGAGTTTTGAATAGGACGCATATAAGATTTGACATACTACGATGTTTCAAACAAGGCGTCCCATACAACATTTTCAGATTATCATATCTCTTTCTCTCTCTCTCTGTCTCTGTCTGTTTGTTTCTCTCTCTCTCTCTCTCTCTCTCTCTCTCTCTATATATATATATATATATATATATATATATATATATATATATACATATATATACTCACTAACCATACTCAAATTTCTGGCATATATATGGCAGAAATTGGAGTATACTTAGTGAGTATATATATATATATATATATATATATATATATATATATATATATATATATATATATATATATATATATGGTAGAAATTGTTAGTGAATATATATGGTTAGTGAGTATATATATATATATATATATATATATATATATATATACTCACTAACCATACTAAAATTTCTGCCATATATATATATATATATATATATATATATATATATATATATATGGCAGAAATTTGAGTATAGTTAGTGAGTACAGAAATTAAAATATTCTAAGCAAATTTGACAAGGAAACTGGTCCAAATGAATCAATGTATAATAATTGCCCCATCACATGGAAGAAACTATGACCTTTCTTATTTTATTTTAATTTAACCTGTCTTGACCTTTCTCGTAGAGTAAATCAGATTTGGCAAACATGACCCTTCGTGCCTACAAAAAAAATGAGTGTCAAATGTTTGTTGGTTTTTTTTCCCCATGAGACCGCTATTATTTTAACTACATTCACTCCTCAGCAATGTTTATTGTTTTAAAAAGCCATAGTTAGAATTGAAACAAAACCTAAACATATGACGAAAGTGAATTACGTACATTTTTGTTCTTGAGAATTTACAACAAAAATATCAAACACAATTAGATTGTTTATTTACAAGAATAATTTTATATTTACATCATTCTAAAAAAAAAAACTAATAGAATTCAAATTAATGCAATACACCATTTATTATTTACCATCTTATAAAGAAATAAATATGAAAGCCATTTATTATTCCAAAATTCATAAACATTTACTAAAGCATTAAAATATGTGAACCAACTATAAAGAAATCCTTTTTATTTACCACTAGCAGCATGGCCCGGCGTTGCCCGTGCTTAATTCAAAAATCGTACGACTCATACAGCAATCGCTATCACTTGACTTAAAATATTTTTGCCCCTCCTTGCCTTTAAAGGAGTGCCCTTTGCCGTGATGATGTTGCTACATGCCTTACTTCTTGCCTATCTCACACTGCGAATTTTTTCTAAGCTCTATACTAAACATTAAATCTGTTACGAAAAAAGAACTAAACAAAATGAACACAAAACGATCAGCTTTAAAAAAGGACTCGTAACTGGAAAAACCTAATGAAAAAAGAATGTTAACAACAAATACTTTTTCACGCCAACCCAGTTCTGCGGAATCAGAATCAACGTTGAGTTTAAGCAAGCGAATGAGCCAATTCGAGTAAAGTGACATGCAGATTTATTTTTTTCTACTTGGGACGAATGCAGCTATCGATTTTTTTTGGCATGCTAGCATGCTAGTTAACATTCGTGTCAGTCAGCTGTTGGCTCTCACGCTGGCCAATAGAATCTTCCTGCCTATTCGTGGCAGCCAGCTATTGGCTCTCACTCTGGCCAGTAGAAAATGGCCGCAAACTACATGAAAATATCGTAGAAGCAAGAAAAAATCGATTATTTCCACTATCGATGGGAGTTGGGAAATGCAAAGTCGGTGTTGGCCTTCCCGCTTACTTGGAGCATGTGCATGTATATTTTGGAGCAAATCCATCGAAAATTGAGGCCGTGCATTCGTTACACACACACACACACACACATCCTGCCCTTTATAGATAGAGATTTTGGAATCAACTGGCAATTAGACGATGATTTGCCAGATATTCCAATAAACAATCTAATAAATAAATAGTATTTAATATTTTTGTTGACAATCCTCAAGAACAAAGAAGATTCACTTTCATATGTTTAGGTTTTATTACAATTCTATAATTAAAACAATAAACGCTGACGAGGAGTGAAGGTAGTTAAAATAAAAGCCGTGTCATGAAAAAAAAGTCTGTTTGACACTCAGCTCTAATAAGAAGGTACACTGGTATACCTTTTTCTAAAGAAATATCTAAGTGCGTGAAATGTTGAACAGAGAATTTAAATGGATTTATTTTTTCTGGATTTCCTTTTGAATCTCGTATAAGAGACAGTCAATGTAAACAGAACTTCCTACTCAGTAATGTGTGCGTTTGCAGATAATGTAACGATTAACGAGTTAGAGAAAGTGATGGGCGAACTGAGTTCAAAATCCGATTGAGTTAATTTCATGCACCTTCGCACAATCATTCTCTTTCCCCTTCAGCTATAGGTTAAATATAGAAATATATAGAAATGCGCTCTATTGATTTGTGTTCAAAACCATTCTATGAAAACGAAAACCATGAATTGAAATCCAATCCCCAAGTGTAACGACCTGTGTTAGGTGGTCGTTAACCAACACGCCACGGTAATCATACACACACTGTTAATCTTATATCTTAATCAAATTAACTAAGCTTAGAACAGCACAAGGCTATTCGTGTATCATTCTTTGTGAGGTTTGAATACATTCAATGGTATGTAAGACTTCTTGCTACTTTGCGGTAATGATGTTCCTCGTATTACTGGTTATTGTAAATACTTTCAGTTTCATTTCAGCAGCTGAAATTCAGTATGTAACATTCATTCTTTCTTATCCGATTGTCTCCGGAATGTTTTATTTCTTTATGTTTGCTTATACCTAATAGTAGTAGACGTAATAGTCTTAAGTTGTCCGAATTTCATTGTTTCATTTAGCAGAGTAACTAGATAATGTAACGAAAATAGCAGCGAGTAAACTTCAACATGTGAGTATTGTTTGCTTGTTCGCATATTTATCTCTCTCTCTCACTCGCTCTCTCTCTCTCTCTCTCTCATACACACACACACACACACACACTTTCATACTGTGACTGTATGGGGGTAGGTTGAAAATTTATTCTATTATTATCATTAATGTTATTTTATTTTATTATTTTAAGCATTTCACTCCAAGCAAGACGGGGGTGCCACTAGAACGCAAGGGGTAACAGAGAGAGAGAGAGCAAGAGTAAAGATTTGAGGAAAGGATAAAGAGATGGACGGGGTTGAAGATCATGGCATCAGAAGATGTTGATTGACATTACATTTAAACGTTTGAAGATTATAGTTATCAGTGAAGCAAGTAAATGAAAGGGAGTTCCACTGTTTGGAAGTGCAGAAGCAGAAGCTGTTGACGTAGAAGAGGCGGTTACATTTAACTGTTTCGACAGTAAAAGGGTGGGATCGAGTTGCAAACCTAGTAACCCGGTGCATTTTCAAACTTTTAGCACATTTCAAATATCTAGCACCATATTTTTGACGGTTCTAATATTGCTGTTCTTTGAATGGTCTCGAACTTTCCTTGAATCTCCATTTCTATCCACTCTCGTTTATACACGAGTTCTTTCGTTTTCAAGGAATCTATTATCATAGTCAACCGTTACTGTTCATAGATCGAAAATATTAGAAAAGAGAAACATCAAGAAAATTTCAAATAACAAAATCTGAATTTGCCACACGCAGAGTCCTAAAAAGAATTCCTCTTAACAAATTGATGCCATGCTGTAGTTATTATCTAAACTATTTACACTCGGACTATTGTCCTCATCTTTGTTGTTATTATCACACCGTTTTGTTCTCCAGGTTTTACCAGTTACCTATCGATACGGGTAAACTGTTTATTTAAAGAATAAAATAACAATAAATAACAATAAATAAAATTTATTTATTTATGTAAACTTCCAACTGAAACCCCATTTCGCTCTCCCTGTCTTTTTTTCTTTTTATGTACCATGTCCTTTCAGGACGTAGGCGATCATGGCTCTCCACGTCCCTCTATCCCTTGCAGCTCTCAACAAGTTCCTTCCCTCTGCCACCTCCCCAAAAACTACGTTCTGTCATCTACTTGCTTAAGTCCGCCAGGTATGTCACGCGTTGTTTTACCTTGTCTCTCTTTTCCTCTATTCGACCCGAGAGTATCAGATTCTCCAATCCTTCCTTCCTCATTATGTGTCCCCGAAACTTCAGCTGCCTCTTCCTGATATTAAGTATAAGCCTCCTCCTTGTTTGCAACCTGTCTAACGCTCGGTCCATGATATTCTTAGCATCCTTCTGTAGAACCATATCTCTGAGGCCACGAATCTCTTCTTCATCTTTGAGGAAATCGTCCAACGCTCGATACCGTAAAGAAGGCCCTATTCTCCCCGCTGCTGGCACTGCTGCTGCTTGTAATACTTGACTTCACTGTTGTAGTCACCCATCATTTCATAAATCCGTAATCTGTTTACAGTAATTATTCGCAGAGCATTGTTCGTCTCGTGTCTTTTCTGTTCGCAATGTTGATAATTTCATTTTGTAGTTGGCATCTCGGGCTTTTTTTACTTGCTTGACAATCATATTTTCTCTTTTCTTACAGTTGATCACTAATTCTTTTTTTTTTTTTTTTGCTTTGCTTTACCATCTTGTCTAAGGTGTCCCGTAGTTTTCTTAGTATCTATCATCAACACGGTGTCATCTGAAAGATGACTTTGCCCCTACCCCGGTAATAAGTTCAAGTAGGTTTCCCAGATCCTTTGGCATAGTCTCGCTGTAGAGATTAAACAGATATAGAAAGAAGACACTCGTTGTCTATCGCTTTTTTTCTCTTTTTGC
The DNA here is from genome assembly GCA_963932145.1 of Acanthosepion lycidas. Lineage (NCBI taxonomy): Eukaryota > Metazoa > Mollusca > Cephalopoda > Sepiida > Sepiidae > Acanthosepion > Acanthosepion lycidas. The sequence continues at coordinate 92,589,385 of OZ010577.1, read as the reverse complement.
GAAACTACTCAAATCCTTTTCTATCCGTGTGCAGAAGGTTTGATCCTGGTTTAAGTACTGGATTATTCTAACATTCTTTCCACATAGCTGTAGTTTTCCTAACAGTTCTAATAGATCTTTGTTAAATGCGTTTGCATTTAAAACATATGAAAATGTAGTTGAAATAGACGCCATTTACGTCAACCTCCGCTATTTTTTGGTACCTTAAACAACGTTATATTAAAAAGTAATTTGGTGTTTGAAAACATTCGAAAACCACTAAAATTATTGAAAATCGATTTCTTTTAAATGAAAAAAATCGATTTTACCAAGTTTCAACAGATTACACTAACTTATAATTAAATTTTTTTTTTACAAACTTTTTAAAATATGGAAAATGTACTTGAAATAGGCGCCATTTACGCCAAGCTCTGCTATTTTTTTTTTGGTACCTTAAACAGCGTCATATTAAAAAGTAATTTAGTGTTGAAAACATTCGAGAACCACTAAAATTATTGAAAATCGATTTGATTTAAATGAAAAGCAATTGATTTTAACAAGTTTCGACAGCTAACACAAAGTTATATTGGAGAAAATTTGATTCATAAAACATCAGCGTATATGAGTCAGCATTTCTTTACTCGCACCAATATCATAAATATTACCTTTCTTGTTCCAGTGTCCTTGAAAAAGCTGAAATGTTCTTGTACGATTTCACGTTTAATCCTGCTCGCCTAAAGTCTTCTCTTCATCTATGAGGAAATTATCCAGTATTCTTTGCTATGTAGAAGGATTGATATTATATCGCAGTTCCGCACTCTCTTTGTTTCTAGTGAAAATTCCCCGTTTCTTAATAGTTCGCTTAGATTTTGGAAAGCATCTTTCGCTGTTCCGATGCCGGTTCAGAAGATTTCGGTGTCAAATTTTCCGTCACATGTTAAAAGACTTCGCAGATATTTAAATTTCTGTACTCACTTGATTTCTCAAATCTTCAATTCGTAGCTGGCTTCTTGTGCGTTTTTTTTTATCTTGCTAACAACGATATATTCTGTCTTCTTACAATTGATGTTTAGTCTTTTCTTCCCGCTTCTTTTTATTAGCCCGTCTAGGACATCCTGTAGATTTCTTTTTGTGACTGACATCAATGCTGTATCCTCTGAGCGTCTTCTGTTGTTTATTCGCCATTATAAGTAACCTGAAACGATTTAGAGTAAACAGGTAAATATGCATCGGTTATATGCAAATACTACGGCATTTTATATAAGGGAATTGTGAAACCTTGCATTTTGGTATATGTAGATAGGGGACCTGTAAAGAATCTCACGCTGATAGCGAGAGAGTTATTATTATTTGAAATTGTTAGATGAACCGCAAGTTCTATGGTAACAGTTTATGTCCAGTCAGTTTTGATCTTCAAAAATTTAAATGCAATGAAAATGGTTATCTTTTTGTTTTCTTAATTCCTGCTCTTTTATTGTTCTCTATAATAATATATATTACACTATATATATATATATATATATATATATATATATATATATATAATTTTTTTCTCATATTCTTTCACACTCAGTCATTTCCTTGTGTCTTAGTGGCCTTATTGCCCTGCTTGAGGGGAAATGATAAAAAAGCAAAAGTTCCTAGTTTAGAATTATATTATTACTGTACATAGTCCTACATAAATGGTTTGCACAATTTCCAGACGATCACCGTTTTCACCCAGCCGTGTCTACTTCGGCATTATTTAATTCTCTTGAATTAATTATAAAGTTTTAATCTTCATATTTAGATTCTGGTATTAAATCCCCTACCGTTGTTGATATGTCGCTAAACAAACAAACAAAAAACCCCCGAAAAGTTGCATGCAATTGTCCAGCCATTTAATAATTAACGCCTAAATGGTACCTTATCCGTTTTCTCTTTGGGACCCAACACACGTATCCTCGTAGAGTTATACATAATCTTCTTGAACGATCTGCAATATTTCACTGGTTTCAATATATCTTTTAGATTTGGGAGATGGTAGAAGTCAGTGTCAATGAAATGAGATTTACACTGGCGGCTGAGATTGTGATGTGATGCTTTGTCGGAAATACCTACACACGAAGAATGAGAAAAACAATTGGCATGATCTCTGCTAGGGTCACACAGTACATCAGCACTGTCGATGGCATCTCATTGCCAATTGAATAACCCTCACTCACGGGAGAGATCGTTGATTCTCACATGCGTTGTAAGAGCCTTTCAGATTAAGTTACCTAAGGTATATCAAATTCTCGAAACCGGTGTCTTAAGGTATTCAAAATACTGGACAGTTTTTAGACAAATAACGCACATTCCACAGATATTTGCGTATTTTGTATTTCGGAAAAATGCAGATGCGATCTTTTTTCTTTCTTTTTTTTTTTACGAGCAAACAGAAATTTTTTCCGCGTAGAAAATACGAAATTCACTTACTATTCAGATTCTGTAAGAGACTTTCAAGCTGAAATACTTCTAATCGCATTGATTTTATTCAAAGCCTATTTTGTAACGGAATATTCTGAAGTAAAGACTCATGGCTTCGATTTTAAAAGATTAGTTCATTTCAAATGTATATTTCTCGAAATATCAAATAAAATCCCAGGCAACACCGTGTAGCCCTACAAGCAATTCAATAGTTCAAGGTAATGGCAGAGGAAAATGCACGAGTAAAACAATGGTATTACTTAATTCCGGAACAAGAGAGAATTAGGATAAATATTAAAATAATTTCCTTTTAAGAAATCTATGCACACTTAGTCTTCAATAAACAACGGGGTTGGAATAAAAGGGGTATCTTGATTTTTTTTTAATGATTTTCTTTTATAATTTTCAGTAAACGTTTTGTCTAAATAAAAGGAGTTTTTTTTTTTTTTTTTTGCTTAATGTTTCCTTTAATAATTTTTTAGTAAACGCTTTGTCTGAAAAAAAAGGAGATTTTTTTTTATTTTTCTTAATGTTTTTCTAATCTAATTTACAGTAAGCGTTTTATCCTAAAATACTCGCATCCTGAATGTTTGGATAGAAAATTTCCTGAATGTGTAATAAAAGTGGTTATTGGAATACGAATGTCCTGGGGGGATTTTTCTAAAAAAAAAAAAAATGCAATAATTGTCCCGACCATTTAATTGAAACTCAAAGTTATTTACCAAACCGTACACCAATTTAAACACATTTTGTAATTGTATTTTTATTTGTTTTTACACGTGAATAATTTAATCACATATAATTACGAAATTCATTTGTTATAAACTTCACAATTAATTTAAAACCTATCTTCATAGCATCAGTTTTAACCATTCTTTCTCAACCGTTTTAAGCAACAGCACACAAAGCAATTTTTGTTTTAAATGTTATAAACTAAAACCACAGATTTTTTTTTAATACAGACACAAATATGAACTTACTTTATTTCAATGTTTCTATTCGCCTTTTTTCAATGTTTGGTCAAATGTGCTATAAGTAGACCCTCATTTCTTCTTGAGTACAGCACAGTCTTTATCGTTATTTTTAATTTTTGATATTATTTCAGGTTGAGTAGCCTAATTCACCTAAAGTAGAAAATTGCAGTAAACTGATAAAGCCTTTTTAGCTAATGTGGGATATTCCTCTTGTATTGAATTTCAAAATATATCAATGGGTACCTTCGAATGATTTATTTTCAACCTTCGACCATTAGAAATGGTGGCTAATTCCCCCTCTTCACATGACTGAATTCTAATATTAGAAGGAACATCTGTGAAGAGATTTCGAATCCACTCATACTTTTCTCTGCCCAATGAGGGGAAATATTAATCGATGTTTTCGTTGGGGTAATATTTTGCGAAACACTAAAGGGTATCGCGCGGCAGTTGACTGGTTTAAACGCACACATCCTTTCATCCATATATTGTGACCATTTTGCTTATTTTTCTCATTTCCGATGACAACTTGGAAAAATCTGAACTAGTTTATCAGTTATATTTCATGGCCCTCAAAATTACAGCTTAATATTATTTTTCATGGTCATCAAAATTACAGCTCAATATTATTTTTCATGGTCATCAAAATTACAGCTTAATATTATTTTTCATGGTCATCAAAATTACAGCTCAATATTATTTTTCATGGTCATCAAAATTACAGCTTAATATTATTTTTCATGGCCCTCAAAATTACAGCTTAATATTATTTTTCATGGTCATCAAAATTACAGCTCAATATTATTTTTCATGATCATCAAAATTACAGCTCAATATTATTTTTCATGATCATCAAAATTACAGCTCAATATTATTTTTCATGGTCATCAAAATTACAGCTCAATATTATTTTTCATGATCATCAAAATTACAGCTCAATATTATTTTTCATGGTCATCAAAATTACAGCTCAATATTATTTTTCATGATCATCAAAATTACAGCTCAATATTATTTTTCATGGTCATCAAAATTACAGCTCAATATTATTTTTCATGATCATCAAAATTACAGCTCAATATTATTTTTCATGATCATCAAAATTACAGCTCAATATTATTTTTCATGATCATCAAAATTACAGCTCAATATTATTTTTCATGGTCATCAAAATTACAGCTTAATATTATTTTTCATGGTCATCAAAATTACAGCTCAATATTATTTTTCATGGCCCTCAAAATTACAGCTTAATATTATTTTTCATGGTCATCAAAATTACAGCTCAATATTATTTTTCATGGTCATCAAAATTACAGCTTAATATTATTTTTCATGGTCATCAAAATTACAGCTCAATATTATTTTTCATGGTCATCAAAATTACAGCTTAATATTATTTTTCATGGCCCTCAAAATTACAGCTTAATATTATTTTTCATGGTCATCAAAATTACAGCTCAATATTATTTTTCATGATCATCAAAATTACAGCTCAATATTATTTTTCATGATCATCAAAATTACAGCTCAATATTATTTTTCATGGTCATCAAAATTACAGCTCAATATTATTTTTCATGATCATCAAAATTACAGCTCAATATTATTTTTCATGATCATCAAAATTACAGCTCAATATTATTTTTCATGGTCATCAAAATTACAGCTTAATATTATTTTTCATGGTCATCAAAATTACAGCTCAATATTATTTTTCATGGTCATCAAAATTACAGCTCAATATTATTTTTCATGATCATCAAAATTACAGCTCAATATTATTTTTCATGATCATCAAAATTACAGCTTAATATTATTTTTCATGATCATCAAAATTACAGCTCAATATTATTTTTCATGATCATCAAAATTACAGCTCAATATTATTTTTCATGGTCATCAAAATTACAGCTTAATATTATTTTTCATGGTCATCAAAATTACAGCTCAATATTATTTTTCATGATCATCAAAATTACAGCTCAATATTATTTTTCATGATCATCAAAATTACAGCTCAATATTATTTTTCATGGTCATCAAAATTACAGCTTAATATTATTTTTCATGGTCATCAAAATTACAGCTCAATATTATTTTTCATGGTCATCAAAATTACAGCTTAATATTATTTTTCGTGGTCATCAAAATTACAGCTCAATATTATTTTTCATGGTCCTCCGGTTCACACTCCACCTCGTTCTTTTTAATAGGAGTAGAGGCTTATCCCTTGTTACCTGTTTAGGATTATGTTTCCGGATTCTTATAGTCTTTTCCTTCTTTTTCACTTCAGGGGGCCCCTTGCGTCTTAGTAGCGTTATCGGCTTACTTGAGGTGGTTCTGGAGGTTAAAGGTTCAGGACACGCCAATTAATGTTCCGATGGGCTTCATTCTTAAGTTCCACCAGTTCAGTCATTTACAGCTAGAACCCGCCCTATTTCTACCAAGCAGTCGTATTGCCGCCAATTGCTTCGTATTCAAAATGTAAGGAGAAAGTTCCACTCAGACCGCTTTTTCCAAAACCCTGTTACATTGTCAATTCTTCCCTGAACATAACAAATTTAACCTCTGCAAACCAAGTGCCTATCGGTATCTGTCCACCTTATCTTCACAAGCTTTGCTTACTAATAATTCCTCTTCTTCATTTATTCTAATTTAACATTAACTCTCTATAATGAGAAGGTCCCAAGCCTTTTACTGAGTGAAATGTAATATAAGAAACCCTGTACACATAAGTAGCAAAGGAAACCTCACATTTCATGAGTTAATTGAAAATTAGTAATACAGCATCTTATCTATGAGAGATCAATGTATTTATATTCCTTCCTCTTTATAATGGGGTTTTCACTACAATCCAGCATATTACCGTGTTTTCGAGATTATTGTGCTGGATATTCTATTCAAGCTTGTCTCCATTAATTGGCGGTGCAATTGTTCTGGCAACAAAGCATCTCCATGTTATTGCTTTTCATGTAGGCTCTAACTAGTGTGGCATTTTGTTTTGTGTGCAGGTAGGGTAACAGTTATGTGCACAGGAAGTGAAATCGACGAGCTGAGATCAAATTCCTGGCAAGTTTGTCGAGTTCACTTTCATGGGAAAGACACAAATCTATTTCTTCGCCTCACCTCTCTTTAAGCGACAGCAGAAATCATAGGGTTGACGAGGCTGTCTAAACATGGTTGGATCTATTTTCAGGCAACGAAATCTCTGAATTGAAAAAATGTGGTGAAGACAATGAGAAACTACTCCACTATCTTTTCCAAGGATGGCGTCTCTGCTTCAATCCTTTTCACACCGCCGTGGCATGGCTTCACAATATCTTTTCTGTAAATATTTCGTCTGATGAGCTTTCTTCTTTCGCAGCTCGACTTCACGAATGTAAGCATAGTACTAGATTGGCAGTTAGGTCTCCTCATTTTACCGTAAGTTCTATTCTAATGGTTTCTTTTCTCATACCTATCTCTTGTGGAACTCTCTTCCAGCGTTTTGATTTCCTGTCAACGACAACCTTCAAAAATTTAAATGTAACGTCAATCGTTATCTTTTGTTTCAAAGAATCTTCTTATCTTCTATTTCGAATCAGTAACGTTTTCTCAGGTTTTTTTATTTTTGTTTGTTTTTTTGTTTTTGTTTTTTTTGATGGTTACTTTGAATATAAGCTCTTTAGCGCGTTAGAGGGCGTCGTCCGTGATGTTATGAACTGGGTCATTGGGCAGTTCCGGGTCTTTCAAACATCATACTCCGCTCACCAAGTCGACCCCATCAGAGCTGATCAGTCGCTGATGCCCCCCACATCTAATTTAACAGCCTGCAGACACTGACTTATATTCGGCTGATACGTCTCGGAAAGGGATATATTTGAACGAAGTAGCTAAGCGGTTTTGGCTACTATAACCAAGTAGAATACGGTAGCAGTAATCGACTGGTACGCGTCGTAGTCGCAGATAAGAAGTGTAGATCAATGGCGTAGTCCAATGGGCGTCGTTATAGACTTCGGTCTCCGACTAAGGCTTTTGACTCTCGTACACGTCCGTCGGTATTTATGACGGACACCAGCCAATCATATTCCAGTGAGGGGGAACACAGGTGTAAGCATATTCCATTATATCATAGGCAAATCATACCCCTCTGTCACGCATTTGATTGGAATTGCATTTGTAAGCGGTTTCTTGCGTCTTAGCGGTTTATTGCCTTTGTTGGTGCGAAATGATTTTTAAAAAATAAGTCATAGCAATTCCCAGATAATAATAATAATAATAATAATAATAATAATAATAATAATAATAATAATAATAATAATAATAATAAGTAACTTTAGAGAGTCATGGTCGTGGCATGGTATAAAATAATCATGTTGAAAAAACTACAAACGCCATGTTGTACGTTAGGAGATGTATGTGAGCATAACATTATCCAGTATTGCAATTTCTACATAAGACAAACTATAATTCGATACAAATGACCGGCTTCATTTTCAGATAAACAAACCCACTTCACGACACTCCCACGTCCGGTTTTAACTATTTATGAAGTACCGTACGGCCATCCTATTTTTATTGTATTCTTTTCATATTGTATTTCCGATCACCAAACCCAAAGATGTTAAATTTCGATTTGTAACTCCATATAATCACAAACCAATTTTCTTTATGTCCTTTGGTCATTTGGACGTATGTTCGCCTCTTTAGTAAAGAAACTTGTCTCAGTTGTTTATAAGCTATACATGTAAGGATTTCAAAGCAAATTTTTACCGTACTGGGTATGGCGATAAACTACATCCAACAACAAGGCCTCTAATCGATTTTGAGGAGCGTGGAACCACCTCTTAATTGCTGGTTTTCTCATGTTCATCCCAGACCCGGGGTAGTAGCACTTGTTAAGATACCAGCTATGGACAAAAAAGTTAACCCCAACCTGGGCCAAAACACTATGAAAGTGTAAAAATAGGTTTTAGTACCAGAAATACATTTTTATAAAAAAGTACTAGTAGAAATGAGTTTTTGAAGGAAAATTATTACCACCAATATATTTTCGAAAAAAAAGATATAACTAGCAAAATATTTTTGAAGAAAAAAATATTACCAACAATCCATTTTTGAACAAAAATATTACCATCGATAAAAATTGTCCGTCCTGGGTATGAACGATAAACTACATCCGCGTCCTGGGTAAGATGATAAACTATGTCCAACAGCAAGGCCTCTGATCAGGAGGTTTTGAGGATCGTCGAACCACCTCTTAATTGCTGGTGTTCCCAGGTACACTCTGACCCAGGGTGGTAGCACCTGTTAGGGTCCCAACTATGGGCAAATAGTTGACACCCAAACTGGGGTCAAAACACTATGAAAGTGTAAAAATAGGTCTTAAGACCAGAAATATTATATAAAATAAATTATTACCAGCAATACATTATTATCAGCAATACATTTTAGGAAAAAAAAAATTTTACCAGCGATACTTTTTTGAAAAAAAATATTATCAGAAATAGATTTTTTGAAGGAAAAATATTACTAGCAATATATGTTTGAAAACAATATTAGCAGCAATAAAAATTTTGTCGGCATTAAATAACCCAGTGAGGTTGATATGCCGTAAAACAAAACCAAACCAAATTTTTAGCGGACACATAATGGTAGGCAATCATGATGAACGAAATGCTCGGTATTTATCGATCCACCCACGAGGATTGAATGTGGCACAAGGCCGGTTTAATGTGGGTATCTTCGAGCATGTAGGCTCGGCCAAAAATATAGCCTTTGAACCCGCCTAGGCGTGTTCAGGCCCTGTCTACCTCCCCGGACGAATTGTTGCCGTTCGGCAAAGCTTCGTCCGGGTTCCTCTCTGCTAACGCAGAGAGTCCGACAGACGTCGCAAACAGTCAAAGACTGTATCGAGACGGAGCTCAACGAAATGCTCGTATACATTAATACACTTATTTATCTCTAAACCGGTCCAAGTCGCTGCCACCCGGTAATTGTTACAATAGCATTTTTCAAGGATCCAACTGTAGAAACAATTGCTTTGAGCTTCATTTCGCTCAGCGCTGTGTTCGCTGGTTCGATTACGCCCTGCAAATACCTGATGACCACCTCACCAGATTCATCTTTCAGTTCAGCGCACCATCTGCAGAATGGAGGCGACAGACCACGCATCCGGAATATGTTCCGACACTATGCCAAGATCATGAGAGCTGGAGAGAGAAGGTGGCTCTTGTGGGTGGAATGCCTTGATAGCATGAGATTTAACAGGAGATCATGTCTTTATTCCCTTCCAGAGAATAATATTACATAACATTACAGAGTTTCTGGTGACAATATACTTTTGGGGCTGCTTCAAATTCTGATGGAAATATGTTATTATTATGAACGAATAAATAGTAATAAATTAATTTTGACTGATGCTCTTAAAATAAGGTAAGGGAAGATTTATGGGCAAAACCTAATTTAAGAAATATATGTTAGTTCATTTTAATCATTTCCATCAAGGCCTTATTTAAAAGTGCATACGTTGTTCTTTAATTTTATGAATTTATTTAAGATTTATTGTAATATTGTGGAGTTCTTAAATTACGCACAAATGTTAGATTAAAGAAAGATGTCTTCTGGTTATGTAGATTCAAATCTATGTGTAATTAAGTTTTTGTTTTCTTTTGTTTTGTTTTGTTTTGTTTTGTTTTTTTTACGATGAGGGAACATAACAGATGTCATTTGGTTTTTCGGCTATGCGCATTCGGAAATTCACAGCATGATAGATGGAGAGCAACCATTCAGATTCGAAGATGAAGAGAAGCAATCGCTCATCAGAAAAAGTGGTCCCAAATTTGGCGTTAGTAAACTTGTAATATCTATGGCTATGAAGATTACCAGTATATTTAAAAGAAAATAAATTAACATCCCAAATTCTCTCTCTTTCTTTTTTTCTCTCTTTCATTTTCTCTTTCTCTCTCTGTCTCAAATGAAACTCTAAATAAAGCATGAAATTACCAATCAAAACCGAAAGATGGTTGAATAATGTTTTGACTGTTCTACCACTAATACGATGAACACCGAAAGAAGTTCTTTTCATTGATGTTTTAAGGACTACGGAAAAGAGGTAGTTGTAGTTGTTATAATTGTTGATAGTGAGGAAAAGGAAGGAGATTCCTAACATGTTTTAAAACGAAGACAATCAGGCAGTTGATGGCAACGATAAATGTAGTTTTAGGCGTTTCCTTCAATTTGACCCTCATTAACCAAACTGCCATTACAAATGTATGTTGAAATTCGTAAAGTCTTCCTCTTAAAATATTCTTTTCAAGAAAATTGGTTACTAGCTGTCATTATCTTTTCCAGTACTGATGTTTGTTTGTTTTTCTAACGAAAGACTTTTGTTCCAAATAGAGTGGAACGTCAACACTAGTATTATGTCTTTATTTTCTCGTCGAGTTACACGTGACGTCCATGTTAGTTATCGATGCTGTTGAAAGTTTCAAGTGATGTGGTTTCTGTTATTTCGTACAGTTCTTTGTGATTATGTAGCGCCAGTCCCGAAATTCGAAGAAGGATGTTCTTTTGTAATTCTTACAGGGTTAATTCGCTGGAAAGCATTTTAATAATTGACCTGAGAAAAATGTTGTAAATAGCTAATAGTTTAGATATTTCTGAACGGGTTTGGACGTTAAGCATGACAGTCGTATGATAAACTTGATATGAAAAGTCCAATTAAGAAGAAGAATCGAATTCTTTTTCGTAGGAATCGAATACTTAAGTTGTTTCAGTTTTTGTTATATAATTCAACCTATCAACACTAATGGGTATGTTCCAATCCTCATAAATACGTTGGACACTATTGTAAGTCGGGGTAATATGCTAAGTAATCCACCACTAGCAGTGGTTTACCTACTTCACGCGGCTGGCGAGTATTGTATTTTGTTGATGTTATAAAGATTACCATTTTCATTTCCAACCTCCGTTTCGCTTATTCCTCACTCAGTAGCCTTTTCTAGGATACAACAGTTTTGTAGCAACTTTCTGTGTTGGAAGAAACTACCCCTAACACAGATTAATGTATGTTCTATTGACATATCTCTTATAATGACGATCCTGAAAGGGCACTTTGTAGAGTATTTTGAAGAGTAAAATAATCCCAAGTGTATGAGATAAGTGTATGAGTTCTGAACAGGCGTACTCTAAATTCATTTTCTCGTTAATATAAACCCCAGTATAAAACGTGGTATTAATGATGGGTTTCCGTATTTTTTAAACCCGTATTGATCATAGGTTTATAGGGAAAAAACTAGTCAAAATTGATTGTAGGTTTCAGAAAAATGAACGGACAAAAAGTAATTCTATCAGGTCATCCCATAAGTTCTGTTCGAATTTTGAATAAAGAAAAAAAGTGACCAAATGTTACATTTAATTACAGATTCAATCAACAATATATTTTCCCTGATTATCTATGACTTCCCTCCATCTATTAACAAGCTTACTAATTCCATTACTGTAAAATTATTTTGACTTTGATTCGAAGAACTCACCAATGTCAGTTTTAACCTCTTCCTGTGTTACAAATGCTGTTTCATCCAAATGATTCTGTAAGCTACGAAACAAATGGTAGTCTGAAGGAGCAAGATCGGGAGAATAAGGTGGATGAGGAATTTTCTCCCAACCAAATTCTTCGATCTTTTGTGACGTGATTCTTGCTGTGTGGGGTCGCGCATTGTCCTGATGAAACATCACCTTTTTCGATTCACTAGAGCAGGTCTTTGTTTCCTCAAAGCCTGGTTCAAACGCTCTAATTGCTGACAGTATATTTGAGCATTAATTGTTGTATTAGGTGGTAAGAATTCAAAGTGGATTATTCCTTGGCGATCCCACCAGATTGAAAGAAGAATCTTTTGCCCATGAAGTTCCCTTCTCGGCTGTGGCTGGGGTCCTTCCCCTTTACCAAGCCACTGTCTACGACGCTTAACACTTCGATAAAAGATCCATTTTTCGTTGCCAGTCACAAGCCTATCCAGAAAAGCTGAAACAAGTTGGCGAGAATGGACAGAAGAGCAGATGTCAACTCGGGATTTGAAGTTGTTTTCAGACAATTCATGAGGCACCCATTTTCCAGATTTTCTTCAAGGGCTGCTTCAAAAAGCTTTTCATCAAACTCAACTGGACGTCCGGTTTGATCTTCATCTTCAAGGTTGAAATCTCCACCTCTGAATTTTGCAAACCATCTTCTGCAAGTTCTTTCATTCACACGTTCCTCTCCATAAACTGAGTGAATGTTTCTAGCCGCTTCGGCTGCCGAGTTTCCTTTCTTGAACTCATAAAGCATTATGTGCCTCAAATGATTCTTGGGTACTTCCATGTTAGCAGGGTTTTAATCAAACAAAATTTAATTTTATTGTTTTCTGAAATAAAATTTGATCAGTTTAAATGCATCTAAACACAAAAACAATGTTCAGCTCCATTAGACATTATAAAATACTCTTAAAATTTCGTTCATTTTAAAAAAAAAGGTAAAATTCGGACAGAACTTATGGGATGCCCTGATATATTAGATCAAGACCAGGATCTATTATGCACTGACTCTCCGTAATACATGCTACAATGAGAGACCTATGGCAGAAAGGTTTATACTCATATTTACAATTCCCTCATTATGGGCATTATATAATCCGTGATATAATAACAGTAGTTCCCGGACGGAACTGAATGGCTGAAAGGAAAATGAATGAGAAATATGCTTTGTTCTCAGAAACAGGTTTATAATGCTACGTTATATATACATATATAAATGTGTCCCACGCAGATAAATTATAAACTATATATGCAACAACAAATAGCATGTAAAAAAGGAGGTAACCTTACTTGTAATATTTCCAGAAGGGAAAACTGGAGTTATGGCAGTTTTTCTATGAACCTGGTGAGGACATGTGTTTTGTTTTTTTTTTGTTGTTGTTTATGTTTTTTTCCCTGTAAGACCTACCCGCTGTATGCTAGGAGCGTCCTTCTCTCTTTAGACTCTCCATCGCAACTCTCCTTCGTCACTCTATTCCCGGACATCATTCATAGGCCGTCACGTGACCTGCGTGACTATCTGAATAAAAGGGAGATAATCGTATTTTGTATCCCTACAGTTGCCTTTTAAACCTGGTCGCCAAGAAAAGAGGATATACGAAAACCTTCCCCAGTTTTCGAAAGCAATAACCTGCCCGAAGGAAACAAAACGAGATGGAAACACTGACATAATCATCTTGGTTAAAGAAGAAGATAAAGTGGTTTTGTGACCAGAAGAGGAGTACGGATTTCTGTCTATAGATCCTACTAAGAAAACTTCCCTGGCAAAAGAACACCTGATAAACTATGTAAGACCTGGGAAGACCAAATAAGAGACGACACCGGAATACAACTTTTGAAAGGTTTGCTTTCTACGGGGTGAAATGACACAATTGTGTGGACAAAAATGATAGAGATTTCTATGAGAATTTACTGCTGAATCAAGCCATAAAAATTCAGTGTTAATTATAATTTATTTCTTGTCAGGTATTAATTATAGGTTTCTGCCTTTTGTTACAATGTTGCTCACCAAGAGCCACGCGAGGTAGAGTCTTACAAAGTAAGAGGCACAATTTATGTGGATATGTAATGGTTAATTCTAGACTTGAAAAGGTTAAGATTATAGTGATCGGTAAAGTATCCTCTTGGGAGTCGGCTCCACAAAGCAGCGGATTCGTGGGACAGAAGCTGCTCGAATAGAACTTACATCTCACCAATGGAATACGAAAGTAATGAGGGTGATTTCTTACAATGGGCGTGGCATGACGGCCTTAGCGGTGATGGGTAGAACTGGTAGAACTAAGAGATTTAGTTTGCCTGAACACTTTCCAAAGAAATAGCAATAGGCTTGCTAGATTTTCTCTTTTGGAAAGGGACTGTAGGGTGGAAAATAATCAGCCACCCAGAAGTCCGGTTAGAGACTTTTGAACTCTGTTGAGAATAGAATGTGAAGACTGGACAGAACCTTGCCCATATATGGCAGTAGTACTCCGTCTTAGGTTTGATATGGCTCTTGCACAGGTCGAGGACAACAGGAAGAGTCAGATAATTAATGAAACCTTACAGAGAACCGATGATTTTCCAAGTTTGATGGTCCCTAAGTACGAGTTCCACAAGGTGTGGGTTGAGTTTAAGTTTCAACAGGCGCTCAAGGCACGGAGGCTCTCCCGAAGAACACCTATTGATCTCTGTTAGAAAAAATCACTCGAGAGTACATTAATATCTACTATTCCTAAAAATGTGGAGGTGGGCATTAATTAGTTAAAGACAATTTCGAACAGAAAGAGTGTGAAACTATCCGCATTAGTTGAATATAAAAATCAAAAACTATCTTTTTTGTCAGGATTTCTGGAATGAGAAATTATCATTATTTACACTATTTATATTAGGACTATTTTTCGCAACTTTGCTTCTGTTATTACAACGTTTCGGAAGATGTGCCCCCCGCCATCCTCAGGTGTATGTCGTTCTGTGCAAGCAAAAGGGAATTCTGAGCCGAAACCTTCTATATAATAAATGAGAAATTAAATTATAAATGAAATTGTGTCATACTTTTTCTACTTTACTCGTAGAAGCCGCAGCTAAAAATATAACATTTTGGAGTCAGGTTGACTCCGTGAACAACTTTAAAAAAAATTCCGGGTTGAATGCTGATACGCAACCGTGAAATTTTGGATTCCCAAATTTTCATGTCTGCGATTGTTTTCGGATTCCACCATCTTGGATCCTACTGATAAAAATTAAAGGGACACAACTCTCTAACTTTAGCTCGTGTTTAAATAAATAAAAAAAATTACTGTTCTCAAATTACAGTGTTTCAAAATAAAATTGTTCGTGTTATCAATTTTACTCCAAGAGGGTGTAGCCCAACATGACATACATTTTGGATTCAGGCCGACTAAATTAAAATAGATTCCGGAGTGGATCCGGACTCACAATCCTGAAATTTTGGATTAGCAAGTATTTATTACTGTGATTTTTTACGTGATTTTTTGCGACGATTTTTTGTGCGAGAACAATTTCTACAACTTGGAAATAAATTTGGGAAAAATCGAAAATAATAGCGAAAGTCATTCATGAAATAAAATAATTGTTTGTACGAAAAGTAAGGATCTACGTACATCAAATCGTTTTTAAATTAAATGGCGGCAGATAAATTATCGTTGGACTTTTAAAAGGTAAGCTTTAATATTAGTTCAATACTTAAAGGCAACGATCAATTTTGAGTTCTTCTGTAGTTTATTGTTGCCTATCACATCTACTTCTCCCTACCAATCAAGAACCCTCTGCAGGAGCTACCTTAAATGCCGAGCATGATAGAGCAGCTTTTTATTAATTGATATACGGTGGCGGACTGTTCTTGTTCCACTGCTCATGGTCAGTGATATCAAGTAGTTCTTATTTTTATTTAGTATGTTCAGTTCGGCTCGCCGGATTCCACCGATTGCAAGTACACACCTCCTGAAACAAGGATTGAACTCACAAGGAAAAGCTGAAGGGCACATATTTTTATAGATACAAATATTTAAGTAAATGCTCTGTTTTATAATAAACAGTATTAATAACATTTACCGGCCTGAATGTCCGAGAAATTTTCATAGAAAATATTCGTTCTCCGACAGGAATCGAACCTGTATACTATACATGCCTTAACTGATCGAGCCACGCAGAATCGTTCGATTAGCAAGGTCGATTTTACTGTAAAATCACGTAAAAAACAGTAAAATCGACCTTGCTAATCGAACGATTCTCTGTGACTCCATCGGTTAAGGCACGTCAGGCTAAATGACGGTTCTGAATAGGATACAGGTTCTATTCCTGTCGGAGAACGAATATTTTCTATGAAAAGTTTTGGGACATTCAGGCCGGTAAATGTTATTAATACTGTTCATTTTAAAACAGAGCATTTACTTAAATATTTGTATCTATGAAAAGAATGTATAAACATAAAAATGTCTTAAACTAATTATCGAATTTTGTCCGTTTCATAAAATATATTTTATATAATGTATATAATTATGATACTGTGTATTAGTACGTTTCGAAAGAATCTGTCATAAAAGCTTGCTTCAGACTCGTCGATGGCGTCAAAGGCGAAGGTAGGTGACTTCCCCATATTCTTATGTGCGGGGTACTTTGGCTTAGTGTAATGGTTAGCAAGCTTGTCTCGCTAGAACAATTACGACTAGGCAGTGAGTTCAGTCCACACTGAGTGCCCTATACATTCGGACATGTGTCACATCTAAGCTACACTTAGAAACTCATTGAGCAATGCAAAGGAGTGTAATGGTAGCATGCTTGTCTCGCTATGACAATTACGACTGGACATTGAGTTAGATCCCCATTGAGCACCCATACTTTAGGTCCTGCGTCACGCTAAGAAAATCACTGAGCACTTCGACGTAGTTTAGTGGTTAGCTTATCTCGCTAGATTAATTAAGACCGAATAATGAGTTCGATACTCACTAGGTGCTCCAGACTTTCGACCTTGCGCCATGTCTAAGTTACGCTTAAAAGATCACCATGCATTTATAAGTGTGCGAGTCATCGGCGACTTTTCGTAAAGATATGATGAAATAAAAATGGAGCCCGAAATAATTATTCCCAATTGAATAAAGCTTACATTAACCAAACTAATAAAATTAATGTCGATTCGGATTTAATTATCCGACATATACCATGTGAGCTACCATGGCTCTCCTCAACTTCTTCTCATTTGTTGTTTTAAGTAAGTTTTGAATTTTTACCATTCCTCTGCCACCAATTCTTAAAGGTAGCCACGGTTTACCCTTCCTTTTCTTACATTTGGTATGTCCGGTGGGTATTAGATTCTCCTCCACCCCTCCCGGGATATCTTTCTCGTTATGTGCCCCCCGACATTTCAGTTACCATTTTCTCATTGTAATTGCGCGATTTCAGTAAGCGTACATTACTTGTGGCACAATGCCCAAATCGTGGAGCACCTAGTGAGGGCTCACTCAGTTATGTGCCATGCTTGATACACGTTAAGGCGATCATGTATCTTTCGATACATGACTGACGAGGCAATTTTTTTCCCCCGCAATAGGTTGCTATTTCTTTTCTGCGGTAACCCAAGTTGCCATCCGAGGCTATAGAACCCGGTCTTTCCTGCTATTTACCAATAGCTGGAGGGAGAAGAAGACGATTCATACCTTTCCCAAGGGTATTAACTCGTAAGTAAATGTAATGGATTCGAGTGGAATTCGAACTCGGTTCTCCATTACTCTACTGTGCCTCCTCGATCTTGTTATTCAGACGTAATTGATCTAGCGAGACAAGCTTGTTAAGCATTACACCACGCTGAAGTGATCTTCTTATTGCAAGTAGAATCTTACTTTGTAGTTGCTAATTTCTTTAAAAACTTTCTCGTACTCGATGAAATAAGTTGTCTACCTTACTTTGCAACCATTATAAAGAAAATTGTATTCACGTGTGTTTATAACTACTAGTTTTAACAAGTGAAATTTCTCACTGAAAACCAAGCAGTCGCTTTTCTTTCTACGCGATCGAAATCCTCGCCTTACTAACATATCTCTTAATAATAATTTGAAAATAATTCAGTAAATGATGTTATTTTATATAATTTATGGCTTTAATGTAAAAACACACAGTTTTGTCGTTTATTCTGACCTGAAGACACCAATTTAACACAAAATGAAGCAGGTAATTATTAAAAACCCTTTGCTACTTTTACACATAAATATTAGGTTGGTGCAAAAATAATGACGTAATAATGTCGTTGTTTGACGTTAAAAAATACGTCAAAAACGACATTATTACGTCATTATTTTTGCACCAACCTAATATATATACATACATATTATCGTCACAGAGGAGCGTTCGGTTAGCAAGGTCGATTTTACTGTTTTTCAAATACAATTCTCCATGATTTTCCCCACGTAGATTCATATTTGCTCGATGCATATCCAAATGTTAACAAATGACGTCACACATTATGAAATGGACAAAGTCCGACAATTATTTTAAGACATTTTTATGTTTATACATTCTTTTTTATAGATACAAATATTTAAGTAAATGCTCTGTTTATAAATGTTGTTAATACTGTTTATTATAAAATGTCTTAAAATAATTGTCGAACTTTGTCCATTTCATAATGTGTGAGGTCATTTGTTTACATTTGGATACGCATCGAGCAGATATGAATGTGCGTGAGAAAATCATGGAGTATTGTAGTTTAAAAACAGTAAGATCGACCTTGTTAACTGAGCGCTCCTCTGTTGCGAAATCGGTAAAAGCACGTCAGGCTATGTGACGATACATATTAACACAAATATCTACACACACACACAAACACAAACGCTATCACAACAATAAAGAAAAGATCTCTGATAAATCGTTACCAATAACGCAAAAATACTGTAGTATCTCTATCTAT
Source organism: Acanthosepion lycidas (assembly GCA_963932145.1). Taxonomy (NCBI): domain Eukaryota; kingdom Metazoa; phylum Mollusca; class Cephalopoda; order Sepiida; family Sepiidae; genus Acanthosepion; species Acanthosepion lycidas. The sequence continues at coordinate 92,570,530 of OZ010577.1, read as the reverse complement.
AAAAGGCACGATGTGTGTGTGTGTGTGTGTGTGTGTGTGTGTGTGTGTGTGTGTGCGTGTGAAAAAGTAACGAATGCACAGCCGCAATTTTCGACGGATTTGCACCAAAATTTACATGCACATGCTCCAATTTAGCAGGAAGACCAAGACTGACTTCACATTTCCCAACTCCCATCTATAGTGGAAATAATCGATTTTTTCATGCTTCTACGGGACTTTTCATATAGTTTGCGGTCATTTTGTACTGACCAGAGTGAGAGCAAATAGCTGGCTGCCATGAATAGGCAGGAAGATTCTATTGGCCAGCGTGAGAGCCAACAGCTGACTGACACAAATGTTAACTAGCATGCTAGCATGCAAAAAAAATCGATAGATGCATTCGTCACAAGTAGAAAAAATTTAAATCTGCATGGCACTTTACTCCAATTGGCTCATTCGCTTGCTTAAACTCAACGTTGATTCTGATTCCGCAGAACTGGGTTAGGTGTGAAAAAGTATTTATTGTTAAAATTCTTTTTTCATTCGGTTTTTCCAGTTACGAGTCCTTTTTTAAAGCTGATCGTTTTGTGTTCATTTTGTTTAGTTCTTTTTTCGTAACAGATTTAATGTTTAGTATAGATCTTAGAAAAAATTCGCAGTGTGAGATAGGCAAGAAGCAAGGCATGTAGCAACATCAGCACGACAAGTGCATTCCTTTAAAGGCAAGGAAGGGCAAAAATATTTTAAGTCAAGTGATAGCGATTGCTGTATGAATCGTACGATTTTTGAATCAAGCACGGGCAACGCCGGGCCATGCTGCTAGTCTACTAATAAAAATATACTTTTATCAATAGTAATAATTAATAACTAGTTGTAACCACTGAAAAATTTACGGTTTTCCAATTCGAAATTTTCTGAAGAATGTTGATTCTTAAATTAATTATTGAGGTTGCTCATCGCGAGTTCTACAATAAAATATCCTCTATCACATTGTTAAATATTTGCCCTTAACAACTTTAACAGAATATTACACTAACAATCATAATGCTGGTCGTTATTTTTAAGAAGTGGATACAAATGAAAAGATTTAAAATTGACAAATTTTCCAATTCACTGAAACGATGCAGGGCGTAACGGTCGAGCGAACTAACGGAAGGAGGGACACAAACAATTATTATAGGATATTCATATTTTATGTGTGTGTGTGTGTGTGTGTGTGTGTGTGTGTGTGTGTGTGTGTGTGTGTATTTGCGGGCATGTTTGCGTGAGTGCTTGTGTGCGTATGTTTGCGTGCGTTTTTGTGTGCGTATGTTTGCGTGCGTTTTTGTGTGCGTGTGTGTCTTTTTGCGTGCGTATTTGTGTGTGTGTCTGTGTGTGTGTTTGCGTGCGTATTTGTGTGTGTGTGTGTTTGTGTGCGTGTTTGTGTGTCAAATCTATAGTTACTACAATTATAGAACGAAATGAACCGAAATTTGTTACACAGCAAAACTTTCGCGTGAGCGTCTACCGTAGAGCAATGACGAGCTTCGCTTAGTATGGGTAATGAAGCGAGTTCGATTCTCGGTGAGTGCTGCACTATAGTGGTCTTGTCTCAGACTAAGCTAAGTATATTAGCTTTCTGCTATAGACATCGGCGGTCGGACAGTAGCTCATACTGCTTATCGTTTCTATTGATACTGACGGGATGCTGGCCAACTGTTGCCTTATGCCAACCCGGCTAAATACAATAGAGGTTATGAAAAAAAAATTCAAGTATGAAAAATAAAACGGATTTAAAACGAAAAGAAAAGAAATATTCTACAAAAAATAAACCGCAATTTATGTAACTGTAAAATTCAATTGTTATATTTATAAACCCATAAATTATCCATTTAGCCTTAAAACTAATTAGAAGTATTTAATTAAAAATGATTATGCCAGTTTTCTTCATTGTCTCGGTTCTAGCATTTGTCATAGTTTCCAGCATAAATAGTATTAAGTAAATTCATGTCAACATTTTTATGTTAATTTAGACACAAGGCTGGAGAGAAACTAGAGGAAGAGCATTACAATCAAAATTGAAAAGACGCTAGTGACTTGATTGAAAAAGGAATTTTTTTTTAAACATTTCATTTCAAGCAAGGCAATAAAGCCACTAAAACTTTACTGAAAGAATAGGCAAAAAAGATAAACATTATTAACGAGAGAGAACAATAAAAGAACAGGAATTAATGGAGGCAGTCAAGGTACGGCAGCGGAGAAAACTGACTTTGATTGTTCTGATAAGAAAAGAACTCCCGAATTTGTTACTGAGATCCAGGCTATGATTAATGATAATCCCTCCATGTCAATCAGGTCTATAACTTATTGAAATTATATTTAATTTTTTTCACTTTTCAAAGTAATTTCCATGTATTTTAAATTTAAAGAAGTTAAAATTATAAGACTAGAAAGGTGAGATAATGACGCATCCTTGAGTGGAAGGGGTTAATATCGTAGTGTTCAGTAAAGCCTACACACAGGAGTCTGTTCCACAATGTAACAGTTCTTGGGAACAAACTGTTTGTGTGGAGTTTCCTCCATACATTTGAAATACGGAGGAAATATAGGTGATTTGATTCGATGGAAATAACATGACATATCCTGAACTGGTGGATGAAACTCTTCAAAACATTTGCCGTGGAAAGAGCAATAAAGTATCGATGGGCTTGCAACATAGAGAATAATTCTTCCACAACAAATCCATATAAACGGTTTTGAAGAGTATCAAGACTGGAAACTGAGGATTGTGCCGCTCCAGCAAGATTTCATAATGGCAGCAACACTACATAAGGAATGAAAGAAGGAATTGGCTATTTCCTACAGCGATAGACTATTTCTCTAGTGTTGTTAATAATAGTAATATTGGCCGTTTCCTTATAAGGAAACATTCAGCATTCATTGACCGAACAGTTAGTGCTGCTTTCGGTTGAAATTTATGAAATCTTTCTCTGTAAAAAGTTTTGGAAGAAAATATATTTCTAACTTTCAGTAACTATTACAGCTATTTCCAGTACTGATGGGAGATGTCTTCTAAATTTTCTCTTTATATATTGTGGAACGTCGGCATCTTGATTATGTCATTATTTTCACTTCAAGTTACATAGGCATTTCATTTTAGTAGTTGCCGCTTGTTGAAAGTCTTCAAGTGATATGGTTTCTTTTATTTGGCACATTTCTTTGTGATTCTATAACGCCAGTTCACGAGGCTCAAAGACGGATGGTCCTCGGTAAGACCTACAGGCTTCATTCACTCGAATCCGCGTCTTACCATCGATCTGAGAAAGCGTTAGATACGGAAGACATATTGAATGTTTTTGAACGAGTTTGGCGCCAAGCATGACACCCATGTGAAAGCCTCGATATGGTGCGGCTATATAAGAACATGGCTGTAATGTATGGGTCTGGAACACTCTAATTCTACTTGGTGTCACAATGAAGATATTGGGCTATATTTATTTATACCCCAAGGTCACTTTGTTGGCGGGCTAGTCTTACTCATACAATAATAATAATAATAATAATAATAATAATAATAATAATAATAATAATAGAATTGAATGCCAAAAATAAAAGACGCTAATAAAAAAATGTATCAGCAACGATCGTGTCAATCTGAAGTTTTCACTTCTTCCAGAGCATTAAATTTAAAGTTGTTGGTATGAAGCATTTGTTCGCTGTTAATCCATCAAAATGTGTTTTAACATCGAAGAAGAAATGAAAAGATCAAGCGAATGGCGAAGTCAGCAACAGATCTGATTTGAAGTTTGAAAATAAATGCTAAGGATCAAGGAAGATTTGAAGCCTGGCCGGTGTGTGTGTCTGTGTGTGGAGGCCGGGGGTTCTGAGGAGAGACGGGTGGTGGTGAATGGGTGAGATGGGAAAACAGTAGAGGAAAGGAGAGAGAGAAAGTGAGAGATGAAAGTTAAGAACAAAGAAAGAAGGAATGCATTGAAAGAAACGAAAGGGAAGTAATTAAAAATACTCTTGAACCTCTAAGTAAATTAAAAGCTTGAAGCAAGAAAATGGCTAAAAGTAAGAAAGGGAAATTTTAAAAAAAAGTAGATGATAGTAAAAATCAAAAAGAAAGAAAGAAAGAAAGAAATCAGCAAAAAAATGAAAGATTTCTAAATAAAAAATGATTGGACGAAAAGGGGAAAGGAATGAAGAAAGGAAAGAAAAATTCAAAGGCAAAAAGAGAGAAGGAAATAATAAAAAAAAAAAAACAAAGACCAATGAAACAAGCAAATTATCAAAAACTAAAAGATTTCCAAAGAAAAAAATAATTAAGCAAAAGATGAAAGGAATGAAGAAAGGGAAAAAAATTCAAAGAAAGAAAGAAACAAAAATAATGGATATTTCGAAATAAATAAATAAATAAATAATACTGGAAGATATCCAACGATAAAATTGTGGAAAGAAAGAAAAGATTTTATCTTGCGGAATATCAACACCAGCATCGGTTATTTAATGCCAAAATCTAAATATTTGAAGACAATTTTATGGCTTCAGCTAAATATATTTCAAACGCAATTATATCCTTCAACTACAGACAAAATGTATTGTTATTTATTTTGCTTTAAATATATGTTGTTAGTCATTTTACTACAAATACATATTGTTGGTAATTTTAATATAGATAGGTATTTTTCATTGGTTGAATTTGTTTATTGGCATATTGTTGAAACTTGACTAATGCATGGAATAATAATGCAACACAAAATGTACTTAGAACAAAATGTATTGAAACAAGAAAGTGTACACAATATTTATATATAGTCTTTTGTATATTCCTGGGAAGACCGTTCCTGGAATGTGTGTTGATTGAGTCGCAGTCGGGCAGAGTCACTGGTTGAATCTCTATTTATCTATCCACTCACGAGGATAAAATATGGCACAAGGCCGGTTTAATGTGGGTATCTCCGAGCCCGTAGGCTCGGCCAAAAATATAGTCTTTTTGAACCCGCCTAGACGGGTTCAAGGCCAGTTTACCTCCCCGGACGAAACCTTAACCTTCGGCAAAGCTTCGTACGGGTTCCTCTCCGCTAATCCATAGAGTTCGACAGATTCTCTCTGGTTGAATCTCTGTATTTATCTATCCACCCACGAGGATAAAATGTGGCACAAGGCCGGTTTAATGTGGGTATCTCCGAGCCCGTAGGCTCGGCCAAAAATATAGCCTTTTTGAACCCGCCTAGACGGGTTCAAGGCCTGTCTACCTCCCCGGACGAAACCTTGCCCTTCGGCAAAGCTTCGTCCGGGTTCCTCTCTGCTAATGCATAGAGTTCGACAGTCGATCTCTGGTTGGATCTCTTGATTCCTCCCCGGTACCAACCATATTTATATGGTCGGTACTCCACTATGCAAATTAGGTGGATCCTACCACAACACATATCAAACTATATGGGTTATTTAATGCCAAAATCTAAATATTTTGAACAAAATTCCATCACTTCAGCAAAATATATTTTGGACTCAATTGTATGCCCTCAAATACAGATAAAATGTACTGTTGGTCATTTTGCTTTAAATGTGTATTTTTGTTAATTTTACTATAAATAGCTATTGTTGGTTGGTTGATTTTGTTTAGCGGAATATCAACCACTATGGGTTATTTAATGCCGAAATCTAAATATCCCGCACCCAATTTTATACTTTGTACACAATTTTAACCGCTCAGAATAAACGTATGTTTTTTTTTATATATATATTTTTGTAGATAATAAAATGTATTGTTAGTTATTTTATTATAAAAATGTACTATTGATTTTAGTTTGTGGTTCACTATTTGCCGATAGGTGGGGGTCCTAACAGGTGATACCACCCCAGATCAGGGTGCATTTGAGAACGACAGCAGTTAAGAGACGCTTGCACGGTCCTCAAAATCTCTAATTTCTCGATCAGAGGACCTGCCGCCGGATGTAGTTTATCGTCATACCCAGGGACGCAGAAGAAAAATGAAGCAAGAAAGATAAAAGAAAGTAAAGAAAGAAAGAAAAGAGAAATGGAAAGATGTAAATCTTAGAATATAAATGAAACGGTATAAATCAAAGAATACCTGACAAAGCGCAAAAACGTCTTCGAAGAAGATTACAAGACATCGAAGACATAATTTGAACAATTCAGAAAAACAAGAATATTGAAATAATTTCTTTTATTAAGGAAAATACTGATCAAATGTAATGTCACTTGATCCACAATTAAAAATTACCAATTATGCTTAGCTAAAAAGTCAATTAAAGCGAAATAACAACAATGACAATAAGGATAATAATAAAGACAAAACGACTAAAAAGATTTATTTGTTGATTGATTTGTTTTTATCACTTATCAACCATTTTGTAGGTTATTTAAAACCAGGACATATTTTTAGATTGTAAAAATTCTTTGGAGATAATAATGATTTACTGATACAAGTCTTAATATTTAACCTATAGCTGGAGAGAATATATGAATTCCTACATTTCCAATGAGTATTTGAGAGTAAGTGAATACAACGAACCCAAATAGAACTGTAATTCTATTCTCAAATGTCCAATTCTGTGCCGTTATCGACTACGCCAACCATACATCCAAACTGAAAGCATCTGATATTCCTAAGCGGTCACCCATCTAGCTCCTGAGCACTCTTGGCGTTACTTAACTTCAGTAATCGTTCGTGTTTCGACGTGATATGACCGTAAATCCACTATATAATTATATGTAAGAAAATGTTTCAGTAGAACTAAAAAATGACTGTTGATAAGGTTTGTCTGGTTAATTTAGCGATCTATGTTCGCACTTATTATTTAATGTTGAATATAAAACGTATAGGATAAAACCACCATGAATTGATAGAAAGGTAAAAACCGATTTAGTTTACACTAAAGTCAAAATGCAATACATCGTTGTAGTCTGCACTAGTAAAAAATGTGCAAATGAAGTTGGGTTTATACCTGATCCTGCAAGTATCTTTACAGAAAATGGCCACTTTTATCAGAATTGTACTCCCACTACAAGGAATTCCTTTATCATATTCTAAATCATGTCATTATTCTCATGGCAAAGATTCTGACGTGATACATTCCTTTCTTCCACCTTTTCAGATCGTCACGTCTAAGACCCACCATATCATGTACGCAGGATCGAATCATCCTCATTTCCTTCGTATTCCATCAGTAAGAAGGAAATTCCAGCTAGACAGTTTATTGTTCCCCCAAATCGCTACTTCCCCGATCACTATCATGTTAATCTCTTCAAGTCTCGAATTAACTTTTATCTACTTTCAACAACGTCATTCAGTAGCTCTTTGTCTTCGTCTGGTGAAAACCATTACAAAAAACAATTATGACGATATAATGAATTCGGAATTATTGGATGTATGGGAAAATGCCATGATGCTAGTAATAAAGGAACCGGAAAGAGCTTTGTCATCTGCGCAGTTTTATTACTCTACTTGGCTTCGCCAAACGCCTATAGGTGGCGCTGTTCTATAAAAATACAAACATTTCCTTCAACTTTCTGTTGGTTCAAACCGGCATGGGAATGATTGTAAAAACTCCCCCCTCCCCAAATGTATAAACAGAAAAGACAGGTGCATACTGAGATTTCTTCCTAGACAATAAGATAGGTGAATTGTCGGTCTCTTCTGACTTAGTTCTGTTCTTTCTTGTTTTGAAGCGAAAACGCCGCAATCTCTTGTCAGTATCCCTTTTGTTGCTTTGTTCTGCATATATTGTTTGCTTGTTCAATATTATTTCTTTTGTTATAGTTTATTGCAAACTTTGTCAATTCCTGTTGAAAGGCATTTCTGCCATTTCAATTAAACTATGGTCACTTACAATACACTTTTTCTTCTTTCATCAAGATGTAGCCGTAAGGAGTAGAAGACGTTCCCACTGGGTTACGTCTCTTTTCCTCCTTTTTCTGACAACTGAACTGACTACTTTCCACGACATAACGTTCGCACGTGTTTTGATAGAACCATCCACCGATGAAGTAAGTACAGTCTTTACTTTAGTCGTCCCATCTCAGCGCAAAGCTGACAAGCTAGACCATTATATTCATTGTTATTATTACGTAGCCTAACTTACTCTTCTGGAACAGAAAAAGAAAACGGATACTCAAGTGACACTGAAAATTTTGTTTCGTTACAGTTTTTATAAAAAGAGAATAAATGGTCCGAAGTAGAAACCCAAGATTCTGTTGTTTCTACAAATCAACACTCAACTTTAAATTCTATATAGACATAGAATATTTATCTTATAATGAGATCTGAACAACAATGATGAATAATAAAACAGAACAATTATAACAACATACAGTAATAAGTGTTATGTGACAGAAAATTCGTTTTATCATCGATCTTAGTCACAGTAATAGATTAACAATAATAGCAATAACTAATAATAAAATACAGCAAGCATAACAATATACTGTAATAAGATTTATAGGATGAATAGAATGCTCTTATCTTAAATCTTATTAGGCACAAAAAGAGAGTCATAACATTGGATACTAATAAAATAAGACGATTATCACAATGTAATGTCATAAACGCTTGATGACAGAACGAAGATTCGTTCTTATCAGAATATTATTAAGGACAATAAGAGATTTGATATGAAGCAGTAGTCCCTTATTTCGCATACAGACAGCTTGACTTTTCAGTGTCCACGTCGCAAGCGAATGTGATACAAAGTCAGTTTAAAGTGGGTTTAACAGGCAATTCTGCGGGAAAATTGTCCACGCCTCCATCGCTATTTTAGGGACGGCTCGGATGGTGGCCATTAACCTCAACTCCTCCATAAAGAGTAGTACTGTCTGGGACTTGAATGAATATTTTTAGTAGAGGAGCGAACCAATCTGCCTATAAGCACACAAAACCCGCTTTCAGAGATTTGCTCTACTCTTACTGCTCGGGCATGTATATAGCCCCTGGCTTAGATATCCTAAATAGGCAGTCATTTACATATCACTACGAAATTAACAATATAAACAAATAATATGATAGAGGAATTACAACAATATAGTTTAATAACATTTTGGGGGATAGCAAAGATTCATTTGACCATAAATTCTAGCAACTTCAATATGCAATGTTATGCTTTCCTTTCGCTGAAGATCAAAACCATGAGAAAGGGAGACAACTCTATAAGCAAAGCTAACAGGTAAGACTTCCATATTTGGGAAATTAGTGCTTGTCAATTATTCTTTTCCCATTTGCATCTTCGGTATTTTGCCATATGCTAAAGTAAACATAATCTCGAAATAATCAACGCTTCACTGTCTAAAGACTGAACGATTTCAGATAATGAACTTGCAGCTCTATTTCTCGAATCACGGCCTAAATAAAAGTAGCTGTCTTTGTTTTGTGTTATCTCACTGGGTGGATACTCGACGATTAGTATGTCTTTTTTTATTTACTTATTTTGTCCATAAACATTTGCTTATAAACATATTATTGTAGACAGTTATATTATATGTCCCTTCAAATCTGATAGTGAAATTATAATGAATCTTTGTAAGTTCTTTGACAAGAGATTTCTTTAGTGCTACAGTAGAAAACGAATAATCATTAAGCTTGGTAACATATTCTGTAAGAAAATGATTCTCACTTTCAGTAATTTCGACAATTGTCCAAAATTTTCAAAGCTTCCAAAATTATGTAATGCTTTCCAGACACTTGAGTTTGTTTTTTAACTTTTAATAAATCCAAATAGCCAACTAGTAACTTTTCATCATAACCGAACTGACTCACAATTCTCACCAATCACGAAAAATGGTTAAACTCTCAAATAGGCACCATTTTTGAGCCTTCAGCTGGGTCTCAACTTCACCCAAGACCTCAAGTGGAACATATATGCCCCCTGCTACTTTTACCGTCTTAGAAATACTCCACCTGATATGCTCTATATTTACTTTCCCTCTCGCCTTCTATCTGTCCTAATTGCATCGATTCCTGTAGGGGCACCAACAGCGATAAGGTCGAGAAGTAGGGACCGGTCTGAAAGCGACCAAGCTCCGAAGAACCTATTGGCGGAATAGGCAAAGATATACACCATCTTAACGGCCAAACCGACGGAATAGGACAGCGCTAGTCCGGCTAGTATAACCAAGGTGGACATTGACAAACCAGAACCAAACATCCGAAATCTCGATACGCTATAGTATGACCTAAACAACTATCATTGTATTTCTTTATATATATAAATATAAACATTAGTAGATAACACCAACGTACTTTGCAGCACCCAATGCAAGGAAAGACTCAAAATTCTAGAAGCTATTCTGATAGAAAATAAACAATACACGCAAAGTAGAATATCATTAACCACAAGAGAAGAGATCTTAAAATGTATATGATATACTTAATGTTTGCACAAATTTTATTATTGTTGAGTATACCTTCGGACGATAATGGGTATGTCCCAAATCACATACATACAATAGCAAATACTGTATGTTGGTCTCTAGTTCAAGATTCGTCACCAGCTGTGCTGGCCCAACTATCTGCCGACGAGGCTATGTCGAAGAGCAGAGTCTCGTCTCGAGAAACAGCAACCCGACACCGTTTTATACAGGGTCTACGGGGAATTGTGGGTCGTATTTAACGAAATATATTTAAAAGAAAGGTTGCTGCCCAAATATACATTAATCACACACACATATACTTATATACATTAATCACACACACATATACTTATATACATTAATCACACACACATATACTTATATATATATATATATATATATATATATATATATATATATATATATATATATATATATATATAACAAACATTTTAAATTTAAAGGACGGACCTAACCCAACCTTCTTTAAATTTAAGATGAAAGTATATTTTGCGCTAAAAAAGAAGCTCTCTAGTGGAGTCAGTTCAAGATTAGTCGAGATTGACCTTGTGTCTGACTTAGCTAAAAATGGTAAGTAATCGTCATAAATTTATACAATATATTTAGAATGGGTTGGCTGATTAGATCATTGTGTACCTTCCTTAAATCTGAGAATATTTATAATAGCAAATGCCAGGCAAAATCGGCATTTCAGATGCTGACTTGAAGGTGGGACGGAAGACTCTAACAAGCTGGAAAACTAGCGCAGCAATATTCTTTTTTATCGTAGAAATTCGTTTCCAGATATATGTTAAGTGTTTGATAAAGTTATGCAGAATAGCATAGATAGATAAGTTACAAGTCGGGATATATACGAATAGATAGATAGATAGATAGATAGATAGATAGATAGATAGATAGACAGACAGACAGATAGATAGATAGATAGATAGATAGATAGATAGATAGACAGACAGATAGATAGATAGATAGATAGATAGATAGATAGATAGACAGACAGATAGATAGATAGATAGATAGATAGATAGATAGATAGATAGATAAGAACAGACCAGGATAGCTAGCTAGCTAGCTAGCTACATAGATAGATAGATAGATAGATAGATAGATAAGAACAGACCAGGATAGCTAGCTAGCTAGCTAGCTACATAGATAGATAGATAGATAGATAGATAGATAGATAGATAGATAGATAGATAGATAGATAGATAGAGCGTGGAAAAAAGTCTCAGTCTGACCCATTTTTCAAAATCAGTTTTTTGTTATGTACCTATTAGAATTCTGATTTGGTTACGAGTCGAACCAAGCAATCTTCTGCACTACGCTGGGAACATTATGAAAAAATAGATGTGAACAGACTTAGATAGATAGATAGATAGATAGATAGATAGATAGATAGATAGATAGATAGATAGATAGATAGATATACAGTGATATTGATAGGAGCAGATAGTTAAAAGGAACATCTGGAAATGAAATTGTCATTAAACTAATAATGATTGATGAAATACGTCACATTTCATTGTTTCGTCCATTTGTTTTAACAATAAGGATAAATGTTATTAATTACGTATTTCGGCATTACTGCTTTTGAATCGAGCGAATACTGAAGCAAGTCATCTGTATTTTGCCAAACTTATTTACTGTAACAGCTTACAAAGTTGATCTCATGATAAAAACACATGTTCACGTCTCTTTTTGACAGTAAGTGTAGTTGATGACGCGATTACACTTGAAAATTAATTCTTTCTCACGTTTCCTTTATTTTTAAGCCATGCAATCTATCTACTCGTGTGTATCTGTAAAGACTATTCTTGAAATGTTTTCACCCTGTTGTATGGTTTATTGATCCTGATGTCCGAATAACGATAAGCATTTTAGAATTCATTTATAATTGTAATCGTAACCAGAGAAAAATATCCTTATCAATGAAAATATGAAAATATGAAATTAAAAGTTATTTTGTTTGTGTTTTGTTTTTTTAATTTTATTAAAATTAAGTCTATTATTACCTCATTCATTTTCTTTTTCTTTTTTTTTTTTTTTTTTTTTGTAAAGAGACAATTGGAATTTCTCGAAAATATTATGAGGAAAAGAAGACTTAGAGAATTTAACACTTAGAGGACATATTAAAAGCAAAGGGGTCCTATGGACATGACGAATATGCTTATGTTTTTTTTTGGGGTGGTTAAGCGTTTCACCCCAAGCAAGGCGGGAAGCCACTAGCACGTAAGGGTTTACAGTGAGTTGGATCGAGAGCGAATAGGAGTGATAGAAGAAAGGATGAACAGAAGGTTAGGCGATAGATCAAGGCATCTGGAGACGTCGATTGACATTACATTTGAATAGTTGGAGATTATGGCTATCAGGTAAACAGGAAAAAGGAGTGAGTTTCACATGCGAGAAGTGCGAGACATGAAGCTATTGGTGTAGAAGAGACAGCTATATTTAACAGTTTCGACAGTAAAAGGGTGAGAGTGAAACGCCAGCCTAGTAGAACGCTTAAATTCATGAAGTCTGGAAACCAGCGAAAGCAGCTCATCGGAGCAGTTACCATGAAAATAATTGTAAAAAAGACAGAGGGAGGCGACGGTATGTCTGTGAGAGAGCGGCTGTGAAGAGATGCCAGATCAGGGTCAGTTATATTGCATATCCATCTCTGGATTTTATCAAGAACCTTGAAACAAACAGAAGGGACTCCAGACCATATATGGCAGCAATATTTCGTGCAATTCTTCCTAATGAGATTGTATAAATAAATCACAGAACAGGAATGGAAATTATACTAAAGGGTCAAACAATTCTTATAAATATTAGACCATTAAAAAATCCGTGCTGGATTTGAAAGATAAAAATTTTACATAGAAAAAAATTATCACTCAAGTACATAGTTCCCTTGATATTAAAAAAGTGTCTCTCACCGTTCTACAAGTTTGCTGATGCCATTTTCGAAGAAACGTCGAGTATCTTTTTTTTTCTTTTTTTTTTTTTATTGGAAGAATGTTGTGAGGAACTAAAATCGATAAATAAAATAATGAATGATAAAAAATAAACCATCTTCCTATGATGCTGAAAGTAACGGAACAGGAAATATGATTACTTTAATTGGTTTCGTCAAACGTCGACAAGTAGCTCAGTTGAAGTCAATCAAAAAGTATACATTTCTTGCCTCACTCGTTTTCTCACCTTTTTACTCCAAGATGTAGAACAACGTAGTAATTACGTACCCGGTGGGAACGTTAGTTTGCCTGGTCCACTGACAAAAGAACTCTCTTTTCTGTTTCCAAAGCATGGCGCTTCCACGTACCTTCCAAAAACCTCCACATATGAAGTAAATCAAGCTTTTTCGCTGTTCCAACTTGAGCGCGACTATTGTAACGATCCTTATATTTTCGCACCCCTACTTCTAACCAAGAAAAAGAAAACGGACATCCCATAACCACGTTTAAATCTCCCTGCAATAGAGTAAATACAACTCTTCCTTCGGCTCATCCAACTCTGCGCAACGCTGACTTGAGTTCGACGATTAATATGGTGCTAATACTTAGTTACCCTAATGCTTGAAGCAAAAAGAAAACAGAAATATTAAAAACTTTGTTTCAACTACAATTCGTATATATATATATATATATATATATATATATATATATATATATATATATGTGTGTGTGTGTGTGTGTGTGTGTGTGTGTGTGTGTGTTTGTGTGTGTGTGTGATTATAGTTGTTTATTTTAAAGAGAGGGGAAACCGCAAACGTTTTTGATTATAATGTGAATTTTTTCATAGAATTAAATATTTTAAAAAATCCACATTATAATCAAAACGGTTTTGGCTTCTTCACACTTTCATATATATATATATATATATTTAAGAATTGATCTGGGAATTTAACTATATTGTTTACATGGAAAAAAAAACTCTCTTACTATAAAGGTAATTTACATTAACCATTTGGATTTTTTTATGTAACTAAAAGAACAAGAACATTTCTATTTCATTTTTGCCTTGAAAAAGTCGGAAGACGAAACGCGTCGGCAAAATCTAAGATCTTTTTTCCAATTGTCATTTTATACCAATCATATATATATATATATATATATATATATATATATATATATATATATATATACGTATGTATGTATGTATGTATAAGAATAAACGTTTTTAATGCTTCATTAATTATTTACATATCAAAACGAATCTACATATAATTCACACAAACACACAGCCTGTCAAATTCCATAGTTTTTTTAAATGCCTGTACATAGTCATTTTTTGCAATTTAAATTGTTCTGTAGCTACTGAAATAATTGAAAATCCGAAAGACCCAAGTTAGAAGAATATAATGGATGCTGGAGGGTTGTTTTTTTTTAATTTCAAATCATTAAGCTTCAGCAAGCTTTGTATTTCAACATGAGGTCTTGTGATGGAAAATGACACCTTTTCGATTTGCCAAAATCGTCCGTTTTTCTTGAACCCAAGTTGTTGAGATATCGATTTTCAAACTGTTCGCAATCTCTGTTGTCAAACCCTTCGGTTTTTATTCACGACATTGGTAGGTCTCCCGGTGCGTGGTTATCGTTTAGGTTAAAAATACCCAGACGAAATCCGCCAAACCGCATTTTGACACTCTGAAGAGCTGGAATACAATTTAAATAAATCTTCTGAATGATTTTTGACGTAGTTCCGACACTTACTCTTTTCCGAAACCCAAAAAGCATAATGTAGCGGAAGTGAAACTTTTCACCGTCCATCTTTAAGGCATTCATTTGTGGACATTCAACAAAGTCTGACTCGAAACTGAATGATGCAAGGTTTCCATCTCAAACATACTAGAAATCAACACCAAAACAAACGACAGTATCAAGTTGTGGTCATTTTATATTAATGAAAATCGGGCAAAAACTTTTGCAACGGTCTGATAATAATTAGACTGTAACGAAACATGTTACTAGTTTGTAACGGAAGTCCAGTTTTAAGTGCTGTCATCTATTTTGTTAAACTGGGATATTTTATGTTGAATGAAGATATGTTTATTTGATAGGTGGTTGTAGAGATACTGTGGTTGCATTAGATTTTTTATCGAATAGGAGATATTGTGGGGTGTTGTATGCTACAAGTGGTTCGCATGGAGGCTAAGGCGGTAAGCAGGGCGTCTTCATTGAAATCAGAAGTTCGCCCGATGCGTGGTTGATTTGTTCAGGTTAATAATGAACGCCCGAAGAGCTGGAGAACGATCCAAATAAACCTTCTGAATTTTTTTTTCCTGGTTGCAGTTTCGACGCCTACTTCTTTCCGAAATTCATAGTTCCAATCCCATGGGCATAATGACTAAAAAAGTTTCCTCTCCAAATTTAGACAAACCGTACGGATGCAAGCTGGGATTTCCTTCTAGCCAATAAAATGGAAAACTTATCGGTCTCATTCGCCATATTGTCTTGAAGTCAGAACGCTACAATCACTTGACCGTGTCCATTTTGCGTGTTATTGTATATTGCAAACTTTATCAATTCCGTTCGTTGGGCATTTTGCCAATTACACTTAACCATTCTAATTATTCTTTAATATAGCGAAAGTGAAACTTTTCACCGTCCATCTTTAAGGCATTCATTTGTGGACATTCAACAAAGTCTGACTCGAAACTGAATGATGCAAGGTTTCCATCTCAAACATACTAGAAATCAACACCAAAACAAACGACAGTATCAAGTTGCGGTCATTTTATATTAACAATGAAAATCAGGCAAGAACTTTTGCTATGATCTGATACAGTGTATAGGATGTTGTGGAGCGTCATGATCATGACTTATGAGATAATTATTTCCTTGTAAAACAAAACTAAATGACTATAAATACGTTATTTAAGTGACTTTTGAATTTTATATGACATTCATTAATATAGTGATATTCTGTGATTTCTCTGGACATGAACTCTTGTGTCATATTAAAGCTCACCTTAACAAATATGAGAACATCCTGAATTAAATGATATTATATTATTATTGAAGATCATTGCGACTGTAATAAGTATGAGTCCATAAGCACCATTTACCTCGTGGTTTTGTGCCAAACTGCGGCAAGCTTTTCAAATATGGAAAAAAAACCTCCGTGAGCAAACGGCGAGCAAGTTAAACGAACAGTAATATTTTTTGTAATATTTGCGATCAGTCAGCCGCTATTCAGCAGACGTTGCGCCAGAGTAAAAGTTCATAAAAGACTGGTGTATGGAGGGGTTTGGTCAAGAGGCGTAAAACAATAGATCGATTGATATATCTTTATCGATGAACCTACTTACGGTAAATGAAGAAACCTATTTCGAAAATATAGGACAAAACTTACACAGTCATGTGAACGTCCTGGGTGTGACGATAAACTTTATCCGGCAGCAAAGCCTTTGACTGGGAGAGTTTGAGGAGCGTGGAGCCACCTCGTTAATTGCTGTTGTTACCAGGTCCACGCTGAACAGGGGTGGTAGCACCAGTTAGGGTCGCAGCTATGGAAAAATAATTAAACCGCCAAAAATGGGGTCAAAAGACTACCAGCAATATTTAAAAAAAAAAAAAAAGAAAAACTTACCATTTACTTACCATTTTTGAAAAAAATATTACCAGTAATACATATATGACTCTTGAGAAAAA
Organism: Acanthosepion lycidas; assembly: GCA_963932145.1. Taxonomy (NCBI): domain Eukaryota; kingdom Metazoa; phylum Mollusca; class Cephalopoda; order Sepiida; family Sepiidae; genus Acanthosepion; species Acanthosepion lycidas. The sequence goes on along the minus strand of OZ010577.1, from coordinate 92,553,542 downwards.
AAAAACTTTACAAAAATATGTCAATGAAACCTGATCTATTAGGTTGGTGCAAAAATAATGACGTAATAATGTCGTTTTTAGACGTTAGACGTCAAAAAACGACATTATTACGTCATTATTTTTGCACCAACCTAATACAACCTGATTTCTTTCAAAATATATACATATTCTGTATATACGAACTTGTCGTAAAATTCTTGTCGGTATTAAATAGCCCATTGCGGTTGATATGCCGTAAACCAAACCAAAATAAACATATCAAATAGTAACGACAGATGTTTCAATGTCATTTGTTTTTAGCAGTAAGTCTTCTGGTTGCCGTATTTGATTATTTCACTGGAGAAGTACACCGTTACTTCTCGCAATGTCCGTGTGTTATTGTGATTTGATTCCAGTAATCTAGATTTGTTTGTACGATTTTCGTAAAAGCAATACACTTAAAATCTTCTCAGTTGAAGTATAGAATAATTTCCAAGTCAGTTTGCAACTTAGTAAAAAATAATATATTGTCAGTGTTCGCGCTCACTCCGATACTAAGCATCCGATTTTGAATTGTTTTAATCATTTCACACCAAGCAAGGTATTAAAGCCACTAAGATGCAAGGCGGGTTAGTGAATGTTAGAGAATATGAGAAAAATGCTATTAAGGAGAGATAACAATAACTCAACAAGAATTAAGAAGACAGAAGATCACGATTGACATTGCATTAAATTTTTTGAAGATCAACGTTGACTAGAAAGCAAGAAATCGGAAGAGAGTTCCATAAACGAGAAGTGTGATAAGAGAAGCTGTTAGCATAAAACTTACGGTCACATCAGCTGTAAAATGATGAGACCTTACCACCAATCAAGTACTGCGCTTAAATTCATATAGTCTAGGTACCAAAGAGAAAAATAATATTTATTTTGGACAATAAAAAAATGTGGCACAAAGACAAAAGGGTAATCTGTCTTATTTTAAACTTAGATGGCTATAATTACTGACTCAAACATACCACAGTATTCCTTACACTAAAACAACATAGTCTTACTTACCATTCTTACTAAAACCACTATAATACCTATAAGCCTCGATGCAGTACTAATTCGTTCCCATATGTACAATTTGTCTGTGTCGGGAATCAACTTATCAGAGAGGAAAGTTTATCAGAATAATTGCCATGAAAATATAGCAAAGTCACAGGAAAGCTATGATACAACGGCGGAGAAGTGACTGAATCCGAGATACCAGGTCTTGACCAATAACATTACAGGTTTTTCTTTGGGTTCTATTAAGATTCGCTAAATATATATTAGGATCACCTGACTAAATGTGAGAGCAATATTCAAAGCAAAGACGAATGATAGACTCATAAATATATAAGATAGATTCTGGAGAGAAAAATTTCCCACCACGACACAGTGAACCAACTTTCCTAGCAGCAGACTTAGAAATTGATTGCATGCGACAATTTTACAAAATTTCAGATGAGAGCCATATTAACATTGGATTCAATGGAAACGGGCAAGTAGTAATTGAACAGTACTAAAAATAACGTGATATCCCGAGACATGGACAGGGGAAACATCCTCTTAGGAGTCGATTCCACAGAGCAGTGGTTCAAGGGAAGAGGACTTTTCGAGTGGAACTTACTTCTCACCAGTTGAATATGGAGGGAATGTGGGTACTTTCCTACAATGTGACTGGTATGGTAGGTCCTGGTCGTAGAGATTAATAATCATAACTCCTCATCCCAGAAATTCAGACAAAAAAATTACCTTACTTTATGATTACGTGCATTCCGTAATAAAGCCAAAACGGCACATTGTAACAAGATGTTTGTTAATACAATCGCATTGAATGCTTTAAACATGATGAATAATTAAATATACAGTTAAATTTAAAATTAATAATAGTGTGCGGTCTGCATTCGTGATCAAATATATTGATAGTTACCCAAAAGAAATAACGCCAAGTTATAAATGTTATTTATTGCGTAATATCGCTTATTATTTATTGGAAAATGATTATAATTTAAATTATATGACTATGAAGAAGTTTGGTATCGAGAATAATAGCCCACGATGGTAATCTTTATGTGAGTTTCCACGAATAACTGTCATTTACGAATTGTTCAGTATAGCGTATTTTACGCCTCACTATATAACTGGCAATCTAAATTTATGGTTAGCATTCACGAAACAAATAAGTAAATATTACTTGATGTCCGTTAATGCAATTATGTATTAAAAAAAAATTAAAAGAAAAGAATTTTCAAAGTTTCGGCTGCCTACGTTTTGGCCTTCGTTAGGCGTATAATGTTTTTTTCTGGAATGTTGAATCTTCGTCTAAAGATGCATGTGCTTCGCTCTCTCATGCCACACACACGCGTGCACCGATTATTATATTACAATGTAATGCGATTCACTATTATGGAAACCTAGAATTTACATCTAAAACAGAGGCCAATGAATTACATGTAATTCGTTATATTACATAACAAATGTTCAGAACTCACAACTTTAGTGGCTGAAGCCACTAAAGTTTTCATACAATTAGTCCCCTTAATTCTACGTTTCTTGCAATAGTTTTTTTTTCGATTATTCGTTGTCTTTACAAACTACCAAAATGACAACTAAGCTTCAATCCATCCGTTTCATTGGAAGCCATTTCTGAATTCACAACGTAAAAAGAAGCTAGTAAGGAACTGTTTAGTCAATTAGTTATTTTAACGCTACGTTTTTTTTGTTAAGGTTTTTGTTTTAAAGAAGAATATCTGCCTTCTTTTTATTTTGAGGCTGATTTTATGTTTTTGTTCCAATGGGCGCTACGTAAACAATTCGTAAATTGACATCAACATGAGATAATGATTGACCTTGTGTCTTCTTAATAAAATTATATGCGTCACATGAAGGCAGAAATAAATAAACACAACGGTAATTATTATATAGTGTTGATGAGAAAATAAAACAAAAAACGAAAATAAACGTATGTATGCTAGCCCTGTACACTCCCATATGGAATATAGGTCCACATATCCACTACGCTAGGCTGATGTAACACAGGTTTTTATGGTGGGGAGTTGTAGCTAAACGCCTAACGGGTTTTGAATTCAGTTCTGTCCTTCTCTTAGACTGGTTCACAAACAAACCGCAAGAGCTAAACTTACTGTTCTATTTCACCTACACTAATTCCAACTTAAATATTTCTATCATGATATGAGACTCCACATTCTCTCACCCTCTCTCTCTCTATATATATATATGTGTATGTGTCTGTGTATGTCTGTGTGTTTGTAACAACACTACTATTATATATATATATATATAATCTATCTATATATATACGTTTATACATATATATATATATATATATATATATATATATAAATGTATCTAACTCTCTCTCAATCTCTAAATATATATGTACATACATAGATAAAGAACGAGAGATAGAGAAAGAGAGAGGAGATATAGCGTGTATGTGTGTGTGTGCAGCAACATCAACAGATAGATATTAGGTTGGTGCAAAAATAATGTCGTTTTCTCACATAGTAACATATGTGAGAAAACGACATTATTTTTGCACCAACCTATATATATATATATATATATATATATATATATATGTAAGGAATATTGAGTTGTGCATGAAACTCTTACTAGTATTATAGTTGAGGGATAATATTCATATTTATCTATCTATCTATCTATATATATATATATATATATATATATATATATATATATATATATATATATATATATATATATTCCCAGAGGATTGCGTGAACGTGAAACTTGAGAAGCAACTTGAGCTTTCCTTCATTCCGTGTGAAGCGTTATTTTTTCTGTCTAGATATTCTAAGCGTTCAGCATTTTAATTTATTGCATAAGTAGATGCTTGCTTCTTGTTCTTTTTCCTTTCTTTGTTCGGGAACTTTGTCTTGTCGAAAAGGTTAGGTCTTTTGACAAGATGTCTGTTGGTCAAACCAATGCTATTGTTTTTTTTTTAGTAGTATTATTAGTAATAGAATTGGTATTACACACACACACACATACACACACACACATATATATATATCTTTATATATATATATATATATATATATATATATATATATATATATATATATATATACTGGAGAATGTATGACAAAGTGGAAAAAATTTTCATGTGACGCGTTTCGTTGTTTACGAAAACGTTTTTCCACATTCTCCTATATTTTTCCCTAATACTGTTCTTGATGATGTGTAAATTGTCGCATTTTTATATTTTAATTTCGCGCATGCGCGTCGTTTGTTTTTGATTTTATTGATTGTAAAGTGCAGTAGCTTGATTTGGGTACCATCCGTGAGAAAGTCACACCATGATGCAATTCATTCCACCAGAAACTTGGAAACGACATGGTGTACAGCTTGGCATTCGAACCGAAACATCCAATACGAACTTTTCAAAGTGTTTGGGTGTCAATCTGAGGACAGTGCAAAGGATTCGGGAAGAGTTGGATGAGTCTAAGGGTGTTAAGAACGTACGGCAGATCGGAAATCTCACTAATGGTTCTGATAAAAAAAGAAACCCGAATTTGTTGGTGAGGGCCACAGACTCAACACGGAAGCTTACATCAAGTGCCTTGAGAACGTAGTGCTACCCTGGGTCAAGTGGGTGGCTACTGAAAAATCTTATGACTGGTAACAGATTCTGCACACTGCTACACAAGCAGGACAACACAATCATAGCTGTCACACAACTTCAGCGACCACATCACCCCTTACATCTGACCACCTAACTCCACAAACTGAAACCGCTTGATTATTATATGTGGGGCGCATTTTAGGGAGAGACCAACAAAACTCCTTTTAACACCAAAAATGACCTTGAAGGCAAGGATTATGGCAGCATTCACCAACTTAAATAAGGAGACCGTCCAGAAGAGTTCTGGAGGCCGCAATTGAAGCTAATGGCGATTTTATTTAATAAATTTACTCTTCAGAATAATTGTGCTAAATATATCTGTTAAAATGAGATGTTAGTGTTATTTTCATATTTGCATAATTTAGACGATATCCACCGCGTCGCGTATATATATATATATATATATATATATATATATATATATTTGTTTGTGTGTATGTGTGTTTGTGCGCGTGTTCAGCGATAGTTTAAAACGGTGTCAATCAGTGGAAGTTTGAAAGACAGAACATTTAAGGCAATTAAACTGATGTTATATAATCAGTTAAGAAAGAATTGTTATTAGTATTAATCCTATATATATATATGGAGAGAGAGAGAGTAATATGAAAACTTATCTTAGCCTTGATAAAGCCCATAATTGAATTAAATCTGTCCTTCTCATAAACTGGTTCACAAAGCAAAATTGACAGATCTGCCATGCTATTTACTCCTAACTGTAAGATTTAGAAAACATAATGGTCTAATAACTTTCTGTTGTGGATTCCGGGATGAAATTCGGTCTCCAATGAATGACAAACACAGGAATGAAATATAACAAATAAATGTATTTACACAATAATACAATGGGTAATACTGTTAGTAAATCCAGAAACACGGTTAGTAGCAATAATAATATATATATATACAGTCTCGAAGTAGGACTTCCTTAGAGTCTACGTGCTTGTAACTGTGACGTGTACAAGCGGTTACCTCACACTATTACTCTACCTCCAACTTTATCACAATCTCTGCTCACTCTCAATCTGTATTCTGACTGATTCTGGGTATTTAACGACAGCAATCTAAGTAACACTCTGGTCGAGTCCACTTGTATCAAAAAGGGGAGGACCCCATAACACTTTCGAAGTCTTTATGTGCGTCATGCTAAAATTTGATTTCGGCATGCCAAAACCACTTTCCGTGGCAATATCCGCTACGCAATATGCACACTCATTTCTCAAGGCAAATTGATATATATATATATATATATATATATATATATATATATATATATATATATATATTAATATTAAATGCCTTCACTTAGCAAAAAGAAGCATATAGAATGCCAGATTTAAAAGGAGACTTACCGATTTCAAATTTCGCCACTGGACATCTCCTTGGAGATTTTGAGGTTACTAATACGGTGAATAAACGACAGGAGAAAGATTTTACAAAATGCACCAATGATGCAAATTACCCGGTTGGCTTCATATTTGATGTTGGTCTCTTTTTTAATAAACAGCTGTAGGAAACCCAACGCAAAGATTCATGACAACGCAATTATTACATGATTATTATTTATGCATGCACAAACCCTACACGAATATGAAATGCGATATATATATATATATATATATATATATATATATATATATATATATATATACTGTCTGTAACAGCAAAATTGTACAAATCGAGTAACGCCAAAATTGCCCAATTGCTACATCAAGTTTGAACGATTACATCTTAGAAATGATTAAAGTTATCTTACTGGAATTCACCGAGGCTTGGCATAGTGCTCTCCATTGATGGCGTGGGCTTTTTGAAGATAGTGAGTAAACACATTGCCTTTTGCATCCTCTGAGGCCTTCACCTTCTTTGGAGCATGTGAGGCGGGGGTGTTTCCAGTGCATGTATTGACTCTGGCTAACATTAATCTTGAATTAGGAAACTAGCTGTGGACCTAACTCAGAAAACGTCAGATTTTTCCGTGGTATGATCAGAGCCTGTATAGGCATTGAATCCGGTATCAGAAGACATGGAACCCACCGAGCAGAAACCTTCGTCATGCCAAGTTCATTGTACAGCATTTGATTTACAAACAAACGCACGCCATTTCTACCCATGTAGTGAACACGCTCAATGTTTTCCTCGGCGGTGGATGTCGTAGACCTTGGATCATCAAGACTCACTTCTCCTGCTGAATTCAACTATACATTTTTTTCACTGTTGATAAAGCTGGAGCATCCTTCCATAATGAATATCTTTTGGGGGTTAAAATCCTTTTTTCTGAAGGTATTTGATGAAACCACTATTTCAATCTTCAACCATTTTCGAGAGAAGTCGCTACATGTTATATTTAAAGTCTACTTGGAACAGTCAGATGTCAGTTTACATGGAAAGAAACAATGAGATTAAGAAAGAGTGGAAATCTATGCAAGGTTTCACAACTCTAGCATCACACCTTCATATTCAGCTTATTTATATTTCTGCCCCTTCTCGTACACACACACACACACATATACATATATGTATATATATATATAGAGAATTCGATAGTTAAATTGTCGTTTATATTACGGTAACGTGAAAATAACAAACATTTCATTTTAACAGATTTACCAAAAAGATACAAAACAAGAAATATCTTGAAATATTAAATAGGCTTCAACCACAGAATCCAGACTAATAACGAACCTCCTGAAACTTTTCTGGACGGTCTCCTTGTTTACGTTGGTTGATGCAGCCATAATTATTGCCTTTAGTTTATCTTTGGCATTACAAGGACTTTGTTGGTCTCTCGCTCAACTGTGTCTCACACAAAATAATGCGGTCTGGACAGTTCGGTGGCCTCATGTAAGGGATGATATGGTGACAGAAATTATTTTACAACCATGATTGGGTTCTCCTGCTTGTGTGGCATGGGGCAGAGTCCTTTTATAGATTGTACGTTATTCTAAATGTTGTTATTTAAAACTATGAGAAATAATGTTTGGTGTGAACGCACATATAGCTCTATAAATCAAGAAAAAAAGATTTATGTTACTTATGCATGTTGCTTAGCAGAACTTTTTCAAATTGTTGTGTAATCGTCTCTTGTATATTGCATTTTAAGGTGAAATCAAGCAAGACTAGTTTTATTGCATTTATAACAATAGTACAGCATTATAATGTGAATTGGCAAATAGTTAACTATTACCGCCAATACTTTTTTGAAAAAAATTAATACCAGCAATACAGTTTTGAAGGAAAAATATTACCAGAAACAGATTTTTGACAAAACAAAATATTACTTGCAATAAAAAAGTTTCTCGGCATTAAATAATCCATCGAGGTTGACATCCCGTAAAACAAAATAAACCAAACCAAACCACAGAATTTATGTTAACTTTTTGTAACTGCTGTATTAGATTGATGCCATATTTTGGTGGGTAATTTGTATGATATAATGGTTGATTATACGCGCAAATATATATATATATATATATATATATATATATATATATATATATATATATATATATATATATGTATATATATATATATATATATATATATATATATATATATATATATTTACTAACAAGTTCTACAGCTGTTGTGTTAACGGCCATCACTGAATTTGCATATCAAGCCCTTGATGATAACGGCGAAGCTCGAGCTGTGAGCCTAGATATCATGGAGTCGTTTGGCAGGGTTTGACAAACTGGTCTTCTACGCAAGCTCTTACGTACATTGACTTCTATCTCAATTGCAAATTCGTCAGAGTTGACAAAGCAGACCTGACAGCTGCTCATGAAAATGACCGCCAATCAGTGGCTAACTGGGGCAGAAAATGGCTTGTAAATTTTAACGCCTCCAAAACAAAAGTAATTTCATTTAACGACCACAGAGAACTTTTTCTACCTGCCATCAGCATGGCTGATGCTAGACTCCTGGAGACCAACACACGGCGCCTTCTTGGCTTCGTGTTTTCAACTAAGTTGAAGTGAAATGACTACATAGTATCAAGAGCTGCAGCTTCTGCAAGGAAAGTTGGGTTACTGTCGTGCGTGATTTTTTTTTTTTCTCGTCAGAATCCATTTTGTATATTTCGAAACCTACCATTCGCTTATGCATTGAATTCTGCTTCCATATCTGGTCTGGTACCCCTGCTATTCATCTCGAGGTTTTTGACAAAATCCAAAGAATGATCTGTAATTTAATAGATCATAACCCGGAATCTTGATGTCAATCACTTTCTCAGCGACATGGCGTAGCTTCCCTCTGACTTTTATACTAATATTTTCATGACGACTTCTCTGACGAGCTTTCTTCCTTGGTACCCCGACTGCATGAGTTTAAGCGTGCTTCTAGACTGGCAACTAAGTCCCACACGTTTACTGGTAAAATAACTAAATGCAACCGCCACTTCTACTCTAAAAGTTTCTTTTCTCGCACTTCCCGCCTGTGGAACTCCCTTCCGTTTAATTGCTTCTCTAATAACTACAATCATCAAATTTTAAATGCAGCGTTAATCGCCATCTTTTATCTTCTTGAATCCCGTTCATCATTTGCCCTTTCCTCTATCCTCCCAATACTGAGTTTTTTTTTTCTCTCATTTTTACTCCCTGTAACCACCTGCATGTGTACTAGCCGCATTTCCACCCTGTTTGGGGTAAAATGATAAAAAACAAAAAAAAAAAACGAAAAACAACACCCAAGTTGTCAATGTCAAAAGTTTATTATTAGGTTGGTGCAAAAATAAGGTCGTTTTCTCACATAAAGTTGAACGTCAAAAAACGACATTATTTTGCACCAACCTAATATATTACTATTAAGTTGGTGCAAAAATAAGGACGTAATAATGTCGTTTTTGACGTTAAAAAATATGTCAAAAAACGACATTATTACGTCATTATTTTTGCACCAACCTAATAAATGATAAAACAATTTATGTGGCTACGTATCTCTTGTATTGTTCTACTTACATGAAATTCCACAGAAAACACCACACGTGCCTTCCACTAGAATTAATGTCTCTTCATCTGTAAGAAAATTGTCTAGCCTTTATTGCCGTATAGGATGGGGCCACTTCGACGTAGCGTAATGGTTAGTCAGCTTTTCTTGCTAGATCAATTACGGCTGAATAGTGAGTTCGATCCACATTAAGCGCCCCACATATTCGACCTTGTGGCACATCTAAGCTGTGCTTAAAAATCCACAACTACCATATTGGGTGTTAATTTTGTGAGTATATGTGCGTGTGGGAATGACCCTCAATGAAAGTTGAAGAGAGATTCACCAAATCGCAAATATTAATTCACCCCAAGAAATTATAAATTTTAAATCAAAATTTGCTTGGGTTTTATTACATTTTTTGCCACTCTTTTGAAATTATGAATTTTAACTCACCAGCCCTTAGAATGAAAAATGACCAAAAATCAAGGAATTATTCACATTTTATAAGTGAGAATGATATTCCAGGAACTTACAAGGTATTTAAAAAAATTGCTTTCAAGGTACTTAAAAATTGCTTTCAAGGTACTTAAAAATTGCTTACAAGGTACTTATAAAAATTACTTACAAGTTACTTACAAAAATTGCTTACAAGGTACTTAAAAATTGCTTACAAAGTACTTAAAAATTGCTTACAAAGTACCTTAAAAATTACTTACAAGTTACTTAAAAAATTACTTACCAGTTACTTAAAAATATTGCTTACAAGGGACTAAAAAATTGCTTAGAAATAGCGCACCCGAGTCACCCACATTTGGGCGATTGCAAATGTCAACTCATTCAGAGTGAAATAGAAGGATCTCGGTCTGGGAGGATTTGCTGTGAATTTCAGTAAATATATATATATATATATATATATATATATATATATATATATATATATATATATATATATATATATATATTATTTTGAGGTGAATTAATATTTTGGGATGAATTTACAGAAAATATCCTAATTATTATAACATAATCTTTTTTGTATACTTTTTCAAACTAGTAGATTCCGAATAATAAATGTCACCGACCTTATAGGTAGAAATAAAACTCTAGCCTTATCTTCAACCACTAGTTTCTATACACACACAGCGAATATTTAATAACCCACCTGCCTATAAACAGACATTTTATATCCTGTTATCGTTTAAGAGATGATTGTTATCGCACTGCACCTGTCCAAAATGACCAGCAGCTTTCAACAACACCGAAGTTTTAAAGCCTTTTTTTCTATCGCAAATTACATCTACATGACATTTGCTTTAAGTACAGATTGTTGATTCCATCATGGTACCAATTCTTGCATATTAACGCCCTCTAGCGTGAGCCAGGTAAACAGACGAGACAGGTGAAAATCCCAGTACAGTATTCTGATTATTCATGAGTGATTAACAAACAAAAGTAGACGTGCAGAAATGCGTCTCCTTCGCTGTCCGTTTGCCACTCCGCTTGATCACATGTATGAGTGCAGCGTATTATGGGGCGACTTACTAGATAGATAGATAGATAGATAGATAGATAGATAGATAATGAAGGAACTCAGATAGATAGATAGATAGATTTTTGTGAATTTAAGCAGAAACTTCTCTTTTAGACATGTCTGATTGAATAAATTACAGACATTATGTCTGTTAATTGTTAATAAAATCCGTTCATACTCACGAATAACCTTCCGTTTATTGATGTTAAAGTATGAGACAAATGTGCTATAGTTGTTTAAATTTCTTTTATTTTCATCTAAAAAAATTTAAACAGCTATAGCCCTATTTCTTAATAATCCTTGCCTTCAGATCATCTTTGGTGTTACAAGGAGTTTTGTTGATCTCTCGCCCAACTGCGCCACGCAGATAATAATGAAGGAGGTTTCAGTCTGGGGAGTTACCTGGCCAGATGTAAGGGATGTTGTGGTCACAGAAGTTGTTTGGCAGCCTTGACTGCGTTCTCCTGCTTGTGTGGCATTGTGCAATCCTGTTGCCAGACACCAGCCACCTTTTGACCGAGGGCAGCAGTACCTTCTCAAAGTAATAGATGTAGGCCCTGTGTTGAGTCTAAGGCCGTCACCAATAAATTCCGAAGTTCATTTCTTATCATATATATATATATATATATATATATATATATATATAAAGAAAGAACAGTAAGATATATAATCCGGTGTTCTTATAAATATTTTTATTTTTACAAAATAGTGCTCAATGTAAATTCACAGAGCATTAATATTATAAATTAATTGATTTAAAATATGTTTTTTACGCTACACAGTTCTAAACATGTTTCAAAAATGGAAGCTAAAAGCTCCGAATTTAATTTTGTAATTAAATTAAAAACATTAATACATCCCTACCCCTACCAAAACGTAACTAATAACTGATACATCAAAATACAGACATGATGAACACGCAAACAACCCTCGTCTGGTTGAAGTGGATTTCTCTGTATCCTTGAAAACGTGAATTATGAGTTTTGCTGTGTCTTTAAAACCCAGTATATATATGTATATATATATATATGTATATATATATGTATATATAATTTTTGGACTTAGAAAAACAAGGTTTTTAGGGCATAAATATAATACATATAATGAAATGAAATTGTTTCAATCCTCTTGTAAAAAGAATTTCATTATATATATTATTGCCAGCGATGTGGTTGGCTCTCGGTAGATGAGATGACGAAGCGTAAGATCTTGTCACATGTGGGTATCCACTAAAAATATCGTTTAAAATGATGAAATATGTTTTTATCATATATATATATATATATATATATATATGTGTGTGTGTGTGTGTGTGTGTGTGTGTGTAAAGGGTTTTCCAATCACTTGAACCGATTTTAAAAGTCAATTAAGTTTTAGCGTCTAATGATATTTTTCTTTCAAATTTGCCAGACATTTGGGCGATATTAATTTTCACACGTAATTGCCATGACTTAAATAACATTATCCAATAGAGAAATCAATAAATTTTCACCAATAACACTGATTTATTTACTGCTGACTTTGATCCATCTTAATGAAACACCCTTATATATAATCCGTCCTAATGAAGCACCCTCTGCTCACGGCTAATTAATAGGATCGACACAATAAGCGATTTAAAATAAGCATTAATTATCACAACCGTTTACTGTAATGAAACTTAATTAACGAATAGAAGATACATCCTAATTGAAGATCTCATCAAATTTTCTTTCGTAAGCGAAGCACTTTCACCTTTTCAATAAAAGGGGAATGTTTTTGAATTTTCTTTATTATTTTTGAAATCCAATGTTACTTCTATTGTTAGAACCTTAAGCAATTAAACCTAATAAATCGTTCATTTCTAGAGCTGACTGTCAAACTGATGATACATTTTTATATATGACTTTTCTAGTTTACGGGATGGTCAAAAGATGACATTTCCCTTTTGATTTCCTTTTATTGTTCTCCAATTTTACAAACATGTCAACAATTTCCTTTCTTACGTATTTAATGCGACTACAAATCTGAGAATGAAAACAAGAAAATTATAAACCCGAAAAATGAAAATGATTTGGGATCAACGCTGAAAAATAGAATTTGCTAAGGAAATTCGAGTTTCGAGTGCATTTTTTAAACACATAGGACAATAGCCGATTAGATTAAACAGTTGCTTCGTGAACTTAGTGACATATGTTAATTTACTCCCTGGACCAGATAGTGTGCACTTGGACTCAGTGTCACCGGAACAAGCATTAACAGAGCAGTGTTAAAAAAAGAACAAGTCGAGATACGGTTGAACATAGAGAGCGGAACGAGAACGATCTATCCGCATAGATTAAATAAAGTGTTAAGTTCAAAAGTCCTTGAAACCGGATCGACAAGCACCTGACGAAGGCCGTAGAATACAATAACCGAAACGTTGTGATATCAACATCATGTAGGAGGGCAATGTGGGCACAGACGTGATGTAATGGTTAGCAAGCTTGTCTCGCTAGAGCAATTACGGCTGAGTAGTGAGTTCGATATTCACTAGGTGCCACATACTTTCGGCCTTGTGCGACAGCGAAGCAACGTTTAGAAAATAAGGGGCTTTTCAATGTAATGTAATGGTTAACAACCTTGTCTCGCTTGAGAAATTATGACTGAAAAGTGAGTTCGATCCTAACTGGGTGCCTCATACTTTTGGCTTTGTACTACATCTGAGCTACTCTTAGAAAATAAGGGCCAACTCGTCGTAATGTAATGGTTAACAAGTATTTCTCTTTAGATCAATTACAACTAAATAGTGAGTTCAATTCTAACTTGGTGCTCTATATTTTGGGACATGTGCCACATCTAAGCGCCACCTAGAAAATAAAGGGCACTTTGACGTGTTGTAATAATTATGAAGCTTATCTGGCTAGATCAGTTACGACTGGATAGTGAGTTCGATCCCCACTAGTTGCCCTATACTTTCGGCCTTGTGCCACATCTAATCTAGGCTTAGAAAAATCACCCTATATGAGGACAATGGTTTTGAATGTAAACAACTTTAAATAGCTTTCATTTATATATAAAAAAAAACCTACTTTCTTGTTTTTAATGTGCTAATGTCATTTCAAAAGGTGGTCAATCATAGCTCTCCACAATTTCCTGTCTTTTGTGTCTCTAAATAGCATGTGTTTCTTTTGCTCTTATTCTGCCAGACATTCACACAAGCTCGTCAAGTAGGTTACTGTCAGTGTTAAATTTTCCAGACAGTGTATGCTTATCATGTATCCCCCAAAATGTCAACCGTCTCGTTCTGATTGTATCATTCTCATTGTCACTCTTCACCCCCTGAAAACTTCGTCATTGCGTATGTATTATGTACATGATATTCTTAGCATTCAATGTTAAAACCCCATCTGTCACTTCAAGTCTCTTCTTTATCTTTAGGTTTTCTTCCCGACCTGCCATCCACATAGTAGCATCTGCGTATCTTATGCTGTTTAGTGTATGCCCAACTGTAGAAATTCCTGGGGGGGGGTCTACTAGTTATAAAAATGTATGAGTATATTTATACACAAATAAACACCTCCATAAACACGCACACATATTAGGTTGGTGCAAAAATAATGACGTAATAATGTCGTTTTTTGACGTTAAAAAATACGTCAAAAAACGACATTATTACGTTATTATTTTTGCACCAACCTTATATATATATATATATATATATATATATATATATAGATAGATAGATAGATAGATAGATAGATAGATAGATAGATAGATAGATAGATAGATACACACACATATACAAATGTAAAAGAACGAAAAGAATATAAATTCAAACGTTCACAACATTAATTTAAAAGAGAACTCAATACAAGAGTAGACCAATAAATATTTATTATAGACTGTTACATTGTAACATGCAAATTACAGCGACAAAAATGCTTATTTGTTTTTACATCTAAAGACGTTCCGTCAAGGGACTGAGCTTTTAGGTCTTAGTTTGTTCGCGGATCCATGTCTTTAGACGTCGAAGAAAATAAGCATTTTTGTCGCGGTAAGTTGCACGTTCCAATGTAACAGTTTTTAATAATAATAATAATAATAATAATAATAATAATAATAATGATAATAACATGAATTACGTAATTATCTCAAATCGTCCTTACTTTCTATCATTTGTATATCCTCGCTTGAACCGGCTTCTAATGCTTCGGATTGAGCGGCTTGGTGATTGTAGTCGTGGATCTCGGAGGCACAGTCCTATGGGTAAAGGAAACTTGGATGAATTCCATCACTGAATATGTGATCGAGCGACGCAATATCGAGTCTAGTTCGCTACGTCTTCGTCACCGAGGCCTGTTAGTACAGTTGGTATCCCTTTCAATGTAGCTGTCCGGGTTTCAATTCTCGGTAGTGGATGCGCACTGCTGATGAGTTCCAAATATAGGACGAAACGGCAGTCCAGTGTTTTCTGCATTCTATTGAGGTTTCTTCTAGACTCGATGAATTATATTTATATATATATATATATATATATATATATATATATATATATATATATATATATATTCATAAACAAGTTCTTAATGAGGTCAGGCTGTCCACTTGCAAAAAATTTCGAAAACTCAATGCTAACAGCTAGACAAAAATCCTCACGGATTCAAGTTAGATATTAGCTGGAAAGGGTTACATAGAGAACTGTGGACATACCAATGTCCAAGAAGATACCTTCGTGGATTCAAGAAGGGATCTAAAGAAATGCATATATGAATTTGAGAATAGATCAAGATTTCAAAAGAATGGATCTGTGAACATAACTAGATAAGCATTAGAAAGATTCAAACATGGATTCAAGAACAGACCGAGATAAGAGTTGGTTAAATTGATTCACAAACCAAGACCCTAAAAGAGTGTCATATGGATCCGAGAACAAACTAAGATCTAAAAAGATTATCAAATGGATCCGAGAAAAAACTAAGACCTAAAAAGATTATCACATGGATCCGGGAAGAAACCAAGACCCTAAAAGATTGTCATATGGTTCCGAGAACAAACTAAGATTTAAAAAGATTGTCATATGTATCCGAGAACAAACTAAGATCTAAAAAGATTATCAAATGGATCCGAGAAAAAACTAAGACCCAAAAAGATTATCACATTGATCCCGGAAGAAACCAAGACCCTAAAAGATTGTCATATGGATCCGAGAACAAACTAAAACACTGAAAGATTGTCATATGGATCCGAGAACAAACTAAGACCCTGAAAGATTGTCATATGGATCCGAGAACATACGAAGATCTAAAAAGATTGTCATATGGATCCGAGAAAAAACTAAGACCCTAAAAGATTGTTATATGGATCCGAGAACTAACTAAGACCCTGAAAGATTGTCGCATGGATACGAGAACAAACCAGGACCCTAAAAGATTGTCATATGCGAGACCAAACCAAGACATAAAAATGAATGGATCTGTGAACAGACTAAGATCTAATAGAAACCAAGTTAAAAGGTGCCATTAAACGAAAAAAAAAAAATGAAGTTGGGTCGTGTACATAGCAATAAAGGAAGACAACAGACGCAGCGAAGGCTTGATAGGATAACAAACGTAGAAGAAAACAGACAGAAAATAAAGGCCATAATGCCACTTGGACGCAAGCATTAAATGCGAAAACATCAGTTTGGTGAAAAGACAACAAAATTACCGAAGAGTCTCTACAGGATGCGATGGATAAATTGTTAAGGAAAAAATGAAAATATATATAATCTCATTTTAACAGATATATTTGACAAAATTACACATATATATCTTGAAATGCTAAATAAAATTGGCATTGGCTTCAAACACCCCTCAGATGACTTCGGAATCTCCTGCAACTCTTCTGGACGGACTCCTTATTTAAGGGGATGAAGACTACTATAATCCTTGCCGTCAGTTCATCCTTACTGTCACAAAGAGTTTTGTTGGTCTCTCTTTCAACTGCGCCCTACGTATAATAATCAAGGGGTTTGAAGTCTGGGGAGTTTGCTGGACATATGTAAGAGGTGATGTGGTCTCAGAAGTTGTCTGATAGACATGACTGGATTCTCCTACTAGTGTGGCATGTTGCAGTGTCCTGTTGCCAGATAGGGTCTTCTAGCAGCCACCCTCTTGAACCTGGACAGCGCTACTTTCTGAAGTCATTTGATGTAGGTCTCCATGTTGAGTCTGAATCCCTCAAAAACAAATTCGAGAGTTCTTTTCTTATCAGAACGATCAGAGTAAGTTTACCAAGCTACCGTACCTTTGTAATCACCATTAGTCTCATCCAACTCTTACCGAATCCTCTGCACTCTCCTCAGATTGACAACCGAAACCTCTGAAATTTTTATATTGGAACTTTCGGAGCGAATGCCAAGGAGTGCATATGCTGTTTCTTAATTTTTGGCTGAGTAAATTGCATCATGGTGCCCAACTGATCCTACTATACAGTGCAGTTGACAAAATCTAAAAACAAATACGCATGCGCGAAATTAAAAATAAAAAATGGCGACAATTTACCCTGTATGTAGTCCTAACTATTTTCCATATGTATAATTTGTCTGATGGGGTTGGGGATAAGAATAACATTTGAAAATGAAACCCCGATGAATATTTAAAATGAATACAAGGTGGAAAGCTGATTACAAAATTTACCATGAAAATATAAGGGAATAAGTTTAGGTGCCAGATCAATACCAATATTATAACAGATCCTTCTTTAGATTTTATCAAGAATCTCACGATATATAGCAGACGCACCAAACCAGATGAAGTCGTAATATTCCATGCACAGACGAAAGGTAGATTTTTTAAAAAGAAAAATGGATTCTGGCGCGAAAATTTGTCTAGCACGGTACACTGAAAGTAAATGGAAAATGTCTTTTTCCAGTAGTGTTATAGCGGATAGATACAAACATGGAGATGAAATGCTGGGCAAAAGGTCAATGAATTTGAACAGACAGACGGTGTTTCTCTTTTCTCAGCGCACATTTCACTCATCTTTCATTATCACTCGAAACGGAAATGAAGAATCTGATTATGAACAAACGCTTGCTTTTATTGATGGGATAATGTTTCGTGGATTTCTTAATAAATTTAATTTCCAGGTAACTCGTTTATTTAACCCATAGATGAGGGAAAATATTTAAAAGTTTAAAGTTCCCACTCTCTTTCTCGCCCTCTCCCCCTCCCTTCCCTGGCTCTCTTTCTCCCTCTCTCTTCTTGTCTCTGCCTTATCTATGATTTAAATTGGCACACTGGCCTCTCTAGATTTGGTGAATAAACAGTATACGAAAAGGGAAATATCTGAATTAAAAAAATGAACGGGATTGTTTAGAGGAAAAAGTAAACTATTTTTCAAAAAATTATGACAATTCAGATTAACGAAAACGATTCATCAGTGAGTTCTGGTCGCCTACTCCATAAAAAGATACATGCCATGAATTTCCTTTCTTCTTTTCTTTTCTGTTGTTCCCTCAGTCCCAAGAGTCTCTCAAGTTAGGGGTTCACTGAATGAGGCTGTTGAAAGTAGATAACGGCTGAACCGAAATTATGGTTGTAGTGATCAGGGAAGCATCATCTCGGGAGTCTTTTTCGCAAAGCAGAGGCTCTTTCATTTTGGGATTCATGTTTTAACCTTGTGCCAGACTTAAGTGAAACTGAATAAATACCTTTCGCTATGTGTAGGGATGGTCAAAGTTATTTCTGATCAGCATTAATTCAGTCAAGCACATAGACAGGAGTGCTAATAAGTGCACTTACAGATGAATTGGGCTGCGCCTTTTCTTTTTTCTTTTAGGAAATTTGCATGGCTGATGGTAATCTCCAGGAGAGAAACTCATTTTTTGGTTTTGCGTTTTCCACTTACATCAAGTGGAGTGATTATATTTAGATTCCTAAATTTTCGCTTGAGGATAAAACAGGGCCTTATACTTTAATTCGATTTAATTTTAATAATTATATTGAGGTTTTTGGCTCTCGTTTTTGAAACATGAGAACTCTTATGTAGCAAAGGAATCATATTTTTTTTAAATAATTATAATATATATATAAGTAATGATTTTTTTAAATTTATTAATCCGACAATTGTTTTCACTTAAACATCATTTTTAGAGAATATCCATATTTGAGTAAACACTCCGTTGTTATTTTTCGAAAGTAAATTTACTATCGTCCAGAATATTCAAGAAATCTTCTTAAAGAAAGATATGCTCCCTCCAGTAAGATTTGAACCTCCGTCCCACATGGTTTCTCGTAACAACGCTTTCTCCTTACTGGAGTGCGGTGCATATTTTTCCTTAATAAGATATCTCGAATATTCAGGGCGGTTGTAGCCACTAAAATAACATTTATGTTTTTTTTTTCTTTCTTTTTTTTATCATTTCACTCCAAGTAAGGTGGGAATACCACTAGTAAAGCAAGGTGTTACAAGGAGCGAAATTGAAAAGAAAAAACGTTGAGAATAGGAAGGATTGAAAAAAAGACAAAAGAAGGACGGGATTCAAGAAGACAGAAGATGGCGATTGACGTTGCATTTAAATTTCATATATGTCTATACAAGTATATGATTGGTGTATACGGAATAAATTCCAATAACCAACATTTACTATTGTTAAAAGAGTGCTCAATACAGAGTAGAGCAGATATAATTATTTATTTAAAAATTATAACATAAATATGTTATAAAATCACTACAAAATGGCTATTTTTGTAGTGATTTTATAACATATTTATGTTATAATTTTTAAATAGATAATTTTATATATATATATATATATATATATATATATATATATATATATATATATAATTATTTATTTAAAAATATGATTCCAACACGCTACATAAGAGGTCTCATGTTTCAAAACAAGAGCCGAAAACTTCAAAATAATATTTGAATTAACTTGAGTTAAAGTAGGCTCTGTTCCATCTTCATCTGAATAACTAGCTAAAAACACGCATACAAAAAAAAAAATAAATAAATAAATTTTAAAATCCATAGCCCACATACATAGTCTTAATAACCTACAAAAATTGATAACCCTTTATGAAGTCGTCAAATAACAAACGTTACGGCCTTTTCATATACACAAATCCCTTTCATAAAGAGATATAATAAAAGAATAAAATAAAAATAAATAAATAAATCTCCGTAGACGAAAACTTCCTCCGTCGTAAATTTAGCCACCCCCACCTTACCGTGACCCGGCATCTATGAAAGTAACTCTATACTGATACAAATTATTAACACCCCACCCCTGCCGATTCTAAACAATCCGCCCTTGATGTTACCATGGAAATTTTTGATTTCAATTCTGATCATACTATTAAAACTCGTAAATTTCAGAAATGTCATTCCCAAAAAATTTCGCTTGAAGATGGAACAGAGCCTACTCAAGTTAATTCAAATATTATTTTGAGGTTTTCGGCTCTTGTTTTGAAACATGAGACCTCTTATGTAGCGTGTTGGAATCATATTTTTAAATAAATAATTATATTTATGCTCTACTTTCGTATCGAGCACTATTTTTTAAAAATAATTACAAAAATACTAAGGAACTTTGGATTATTTACCAAACCAGTTTCTTTCCTATTTTCTACAATATTTTCACACACACACACACATATATATATATATATATATATATATATATATATATATATATATATATATATATATATATGCAATAAACATATAAACATATATACTGTATGCGAACTGATGCTCCACCCGAAACAGCTAGTCACCATGAAGTAGTTGTTTCTCTGTTAACAAAGGAAACATTGAATGTAATATTTGATGCTTGCACTAACTCAATTATATGTGCTGTATTTACAGAAAACAAAATAGAAGTTTAAAAATTGATAAAATTCTGAACCATTCTGCTATCAAAATATCTGATATCTGAAGCTAAGTAAATAGCGGAATATGTCAATTTCAAAAAGCTTTCCTACTTGACCCCTTTTTATTCATATATATATATATATATATATATATATATATATATATATATATATATGATTGTGGGTGTGCATTTATCAGTAAAAGTAATTAATGGCGTTATTCAGGAACTGATGTGTCGTCTTGAAGTCGTCTGTGGCGTCAGTCAAACGTAGCGAATGAAATGACATCAGACGCTTTGATCATATGGTCTAACTTCGAAAGAGCAAGAGTAATCACACCTGAAGTCGAATGCGACAGCTGTGATCCATCGCCTGTGTGTCTATGTGTTTGTGTGCATATGCATGTTTATGCATATGTGTGTGTGTTATAAAGAGAGAGAGAGAGAGAGAAAGAACGAGAGAGAGAGAGAGAGAGAGACGAAGCTAATGAAAAGACTGAGAAAAAGAAGAAACACAAGGGAGAGAGGGTGTGAATAAGAACAGCGAATGGGAACATGTACAAAAATCAAGAGAGAGAGAGAGAGACAAAATATTCGTCCGTAGAGAATGGGAAATATAACAAAAAGCAAGAGAATGAAAGAG
Source organism: Acanthosepion lycidas (assembly GCA_963932145.1). NCBI lineage: Eukaryota > Metazoa > Mollusca > Cephalopoda > Sepiida > Sepiidae > Acanthosepion > Acanthosepion lycidas. The sequence continues at coordinate 92,531,944 of OZ010577.1, read as the reverse complement.
AGGAAACGTAGTAAGCTGTGTATGAGAACAAGAACAAAAAAACATTTAAGTGGCAGAGAGAAATTTGGGGGTGGATAATAGAGAATAAATGCTAAAAGATTTAGGGAGAACAGAGAATAAAAAAAATCTAGATAGATAGATAGATAGATAGATAGATAGATAGATAGATAGATAATGAAGGAACTCGGATAGATAGATAGATAGATAGATAGATAGATAGATAGATAGATAGATAGATAGATAGATAGATAGATAGATAGATAACAGAGAATGAGATTAAAAGAGAAAACATGAGAGGCGGATGCAAAAGTTATAGAGAACAGAGGAAGAGAAAAAGGAAAAAAAATCAAGAGAAGTGGGTAGAGAGAGAGATAAAAAGTGATATATACAGAGAGCTAGAGAGATGGATTGAGAGAGAGAGAGAGATGGGGATAGAGATGGGGAAGGAATTCAAAATCTACAGTCGCAAGTAATGAAATCCATTACACTCATATATATAAAAAGGCGGTAATCTCTCGTCATGTTTTATTACTCCTGGTGTACTATACCGGAAGTCCCCGGCCGAAGCGAGAAGAAGCCTGGTTGGAGTCTCCAGGCATTGCTTTGTGGCCCTCGTTATATTATCAACATTTGATTGTTTCTAATTACGTTTATGTACGTATAAATGAAAGTAATCACAACTTAATGGATTAAAAATTTTCGCCTATTTTGACGTCATTCGGTGTTATTGTTTTGTCAAAAGCCGTCATTTTGTTTTGCTTAAAGACGCGAAAAAACGCTATTCACAATTCACTATTGGATGAAAAATCACAGGTTGATTTTAAGAATTAATGCAAAACATTGTTGATTTATTCATGAAAGAATTACCTATTATAACATTTTTCTTGAATTGTTTCATATAATTCATTATTGTATATTTTTTAAGCAATTCACCCCAAGCAAGGCGGGAGTCCCACTAGCACGCAAGGGTTTACAGAGGATTGAGGACAAGGTTAAAGAGGGGTGTTTGAATAAAGGATACTGAGAAGGACAGGGAACAAGTTCGAGGGATCAGAAGATGTCGATTGACATTACACTTGAATTTTTGAAGATTATAGTTATCAGGGAAGTAAGCAAGGGAAAGGGTGTGCCACAGACGGAAAGTGCGAGAGAAGAAGATGTTTGAGTAAAAGAGGCGACTACATTTAACCGTTTCGAAAATGAAAGGGTGGAACCGAGATGCCAACCTAGTAGCTTGCTTAAATTCATGCAGTCTGGGAATCAGCAAAGTAGCTTGTCGAAACAGTTACCGTGAAAATACTTATTGAAGAGACAGAGGGAAGCCACGGAACGTCTTTGAGAAACCGACTGTAGATGAGATATTAGGTTGGTGCAAAAATAATGACGTAATAATGTCGTTTTTGACGTTAAAAAATACGTCAAAAAACGACATTATTGCGTCATTATTTTTGCACCAACCTAATACAAGATCACGACCTATCGCATTGCATCTTCGTCTCTGGATTTTTCGAGGACCCCGAGACGTACAGCAGGGACACCAGACCATATATGACAGCAATATTCCATGTAAGAACGGATGGTTGATTTATAGATTTGAAGGATGAACTCAGACGAGAAAACTTTTCTGGCACGACACAGAGAACCAACTTTCCTTGCGGTAGATGTAGCTATTGATTCAATGTATAATTAGGTTTCAATAAAATCTGTATTTTATATGAATGCTACATTATAAAAATTGAGTTTTGGGGCCCTGTATCATTGATTCAGTGGGAGGCACAGCACTCTTGCACTGGTCTTGCTCTTAGTTAATTACATCTTACTTTTAAGGTGATGGCACTTTTCTTAAACGAAAAGGTGTATATAATAGCACCACATAAGCTAAAATCTATCTCATATTCAGCCATCACGTGCCACATGAATTAAGTCAACACTGACAGGTTAAAATATTACGCTAGGCCAATTGACCCAAATAAGTTAAACGTTTTTGACAAATATCATTGATTTAGTTTGGTTCCTAAAGTTGGACAATTCTTAACAGGTTGACAAGGCTGTTCTTCCGCGAGACGACATTAGCATTGCTGTGTTATACATCTTTCGAAATCACTTCACCAAGAAATAAAAAAAATTCTCCTTTTTTTTTTTCTGCCAAATTCTTTCCCTTCCATCAAAATGACATTCGATATATTAACTCCCGCAAACATTGTAGTAGTTCTTCGCATTTGTGAAATTGGGAAGAAAAAACATGTTAAAACATGTTTCGGTGAATAGGACTGTCAGGGTAATTTTGTTTAGCTTTCAGTATTGTTAAACGAAACCCACACACACACATATAAGTGATCATTGAGGTCTACAGCCTGGCAACAGCCTGATTCATGCTTTAATGCAATGTTAAGGCATGTCTGTTATGTTTAGGTTCGACTATTTATATATGCTTAGGTTCGACTATTTATATATGCTTAGGTTCGACTATTTATATATGCTGATAGTACATTATGCGTATAAGGTCTGTTGGGTGGGTAGTAATTGTAATCTTTCAAATGATGCTAAAGACTATTGAGTAAAAATAATTGTAGATCCTATGCACTTAGTTGTAGCTGGTTTATAGTGTTTATATTTGTTAACTATTTTATGAACTGTTTATTATTGATTACTTCATTATTTTTTGTTCATTGTTATTATTACGTTTACTTGTGTTTATGTGTGCATTCATAGCCTGTACATTTGTTTATTATCTAATTAACTTAGTTACTCATTTCTCGATTCAGATTTTTTGTTTATTTTATTTTATTTTATTTATTTATTTATTAGTATTATATTTTTTCGTATTTGTTTTTAGTTTTCGATTTTTAAGTAACGTAGTAAAAAATTATTTTCACTTCTGCATTTTGAGATTGGTCCTGTTCGTTTATTGAGGAATTTGTGTTGGTCTGGGAAGGTCATAATAGCAATTTTCTCCTACAGAGTTTATAGATTTGGGATTTATTGTTCTATGCTGATGCAGTTTTCTTTATTTTCCATACCATATATATATATATATATATATATATATATATAATTATTTCATATAGACAATTGCACCTCGACTGGAGAGAACTAAAATGTATCGAGGCCTGTTTTAAATTAATCCTGTGAACGTTAGAATTTATATATTATTTTTGTTCACATTGCATCGGATATATATATACATATATATATATATATATATATATATATAGAGAGAGAGAGAGAGAGAGAGAGAAAGAAAGAAAGAAAGAAAGAGGAACAAACAGACAGACAGATAGATATATAATTTTTAAATATTCTTTTTTACTCTAGCATTATTTTTTATTATTAAGAACGTTATTTTTAATATGTACATATCGCTGAGTTGACTTCGCCGTTATTCTAAACGATGAAATTTGATAAAACTTTCATCTTTATTACGGTCGACATTAATTCTGTTGTTACATATAACAGACATTTGTATCTACTAAAAATAACTTTTATAGCATATATATATATATATATATATATATATATATATATATATATATATATATATAATAAAATAAATTTATTAAATTCAATCAAGGAAGTCTGTCTCTTTTGTTTCTGTTATTTTTACAATTTCCGAGTTAATGACGATTATTTTCTTGCCTAAGTCGAGAAATTTTTGAGCAAGTTACATTTTAGATCCACATATACGATATTTGTATATCTGAGGTCAATCGTAGAACGATTTTGTAGAGCTTGGTAATAGTGGAAAAACTTTGCATGATATGTATTTTATGTATTATTATTTTACTATTATTATTATTATAATTATTATTATTATTATTATTTAATACGCATAGAAAACTGAACATCGTTTTCTGTGGTAAGAGACATTCTGTTGAATGCGGGTTGTTTCTTTTGTATAATAAAATAGGTCTACTATAGTGACAACTTTCAGTTCTTCATAATGACCGAGATGGTGGAAAGCATTCAAATGAAAAAAGAACAAAGACATAAACTTTGGACAGCTTATCCACCATTTTGATTTGGATGGAAAACAGCCTATTCGAAAATTGAAAAAACACAAATGAATTGGGCACTCTATGTCACTGGCGTGTTTATTCTAAACTAAATGCGTAAAAATTTTGCCGGGAGCTCATAGCCCAGGGGGAAATCTATGATTGATGCCAGATCGGTTGTGTTTCAATCCTGGCTTCAGGCAATCGGGTGTCTAGCCACATTGATGAGCTGTGATACAGCGAAACAGTCTGTCTGTGGATCACACATATATGCACCCCCCCATATAAAATTTGGTTGATCACTTTAGAGGGAAAAGCAAGTACTTTGTAAATAGCGACTGCTGCTGCTGCAAAAGCTCTTCTATGAATAAAGCAGTCTGAGTCAATGGCGGGTTTATTCTGAAATAACACGTCAAAATTCACGTTCCTCTCTGCCGGGAGCTCATAGCCCAAGGGAAAATGCCAGATCGGTTGGGTTTCAACCCTTGCTACAGGCAATCGGATGTCTAGCCACACTAATGAACTATGACACAGCGAAACAGTCTGTCTGTGGATCACACACACACACACACACACACACATATATATATATATATATATATATATATATATATATATATATATATATTGATTTAAATATAAGGATCATATTTCCCATTTTATTGTTAAAATAGATACAAAAGTATAAGAAAAAAATAGATGATTTTAGGCGCCTTTTGCCCGACACTTCTTCAGAAAAATAATTGTCGGTAGATTAAAACAAAGAAGTTGATAAGAAAAAGGATTATCAACGACTGATGTTAAAAGCAATAGATTACCAAGATGTAATAAAAGGGGGGGAATTAAAGGAAGAGGAAGAAAAAAAAACTTTATGTGTACTAAATATTTTCTAGGTTAAGCAGTAATCTCCCCGAAGAGAACTAACCTGAATTTCATCTCCCTCTGTCTACACAGAGCAGGACATTGCATATTAATAATAATGGACTTCAAGATATTTAATTGCAGCCTCGTCTTAGCCCTGCTTATGACAGAAAAGAAATCGGGAGAATAATTCGTCGTGCAATCGATAGTATTTAAAAAGTGTTCACCAGTCGCTGACTTGTGAGTCCGCGCCTTAAATTCCCCCCTTTTTTTCTTAAACAAGATTCTTTTGTATCCATTTTAACAATAAAATGGGAAATATGATCCTTATATTTAAATCAATTTTAAATTGGTGTGGTAATAAAAAGAACCTGTTTATATATATATATATATATATATATATATATATATATATATATATATATATATTGCTTCCATCATTACTCAGTGTGAGACGCAAAAACAAGTCGTTGTTCATTAGGTTGGTGCAAAAATAATGTCGTTTTCTCACATAATATTAGGTTGGTGCAAAAAAATGTATTTTTTAACGTCAAAAACCGACATTATTTTTGCACCAACCTAATATTAGTATTTACTATACTAAACTCAGACGTGCAGGATCACAAGATGGCAGAAAAGGTCCGCACATTCAATGCAGTGATAACAGTCAAATTGATCATTCACCATTACTCTACAGCAATATGTCAAAGCAGATATTTTTATTGTTATTTATTTAATCATTTTAGATCAGTTTAGTACAAGGTCTCAGGTGAAGAGCACTCAGGGGACATTGGTCACGCAACAGTACTAATAGCTGAATTTCAATGTTAAATTTTATATTTCGGAATGAGGTTGATATTGTTTCTATTAGAAATTAACAGCACATTTTTCAAGTAGCCGTTGATTCGCAGTAATCTTTTATATTAGAACGGTAATTCCTTTTCCATAAAAGACGCATACAGGAAGATTCTTATTGTCCTTGTTATCTACATTTATCAAAATCAAACGTCCTGTTTGATTGTGAAAAACAAGCCTTCGTAGTTTAGCAAAATGCCGAATTGTTTCAGTTTTGGCAACAAATTCTTGACTTAGGAGAATAAATAGTGTTCGCTTACGAACGATTAACAAATATGTTATAAACGGCAGAAACAAAAATTAGACCTTTGTCTAAGATGTGCATCGTTTCCGTAAATCCCAAATTATCTACTGGCATATATTTACTTTTAAACATACACAGGCACATACGTGAGCACACACATACACATGCATACAGACACGTACACACGTACAGACACACGCACACAAAAGAAAAAAATCAATCTAACACCTATATATGTGTGTATGCGTGTGTGTGTGAAAGAGTGTGAAAGTACTCAACGAGAGACAAAAACAACTTGAAGATAGCTGCTGTGACCGGATGTCTTTAGATATACAAATGACGTTTTCTGATTGAATGTCATTCGACTCTCAAAGTTCTTTTCTGATTGGCTGTCATTTGATTTACAAAGAGAGTTCCTGATTGGCTGCCACTGAATTGACTAATAATGATGATGTATGAATGTCATTTCAATTGCAAATTATTTTTTCTGAGTGGCTGTCATTTGATCACAAAGGGATTTTGTAATCGGATGTCATTCGTTTTTACAAAGAGCATTCCTGGTTGGGTGGCATGTAACTAAAAAAAAGGGCTATTCTTGATGAATGTCATATGGCTGGATGTCATTTTATTAAAAGGTTATTCTGAATGAATGTCACCTGACTTGCAAAGGGTTTTTCTGATTGGATTCCATTTGCTACTGGATGTCATTAGTCATTTTTATCGTATGATACCTTGGTTCATGTGAAAGTGTAGTGTCGATGAAAATTTCGTCTGAGGCGGGAAATATAGTAATATATGAAAAAACGATATTTAATAAATGTTAAAAGTTATGTCGTTTTTTTTTTTATCGTGTAAGAAGTGAATATTAATCGAGTGCAAATGTAAAACGAATTACCATTTGAAAGTCCCGGACTTGAGAAGCAGTTCAACTGACAGGAGTTAACGGAAAGCGTCCTGACTTAAGGTTCAGCGAATTGTTCTGAAAACATTTTGGTAATAGTGAATTATTGAGAATTAGAAAGGAAGCCTAATGGGAAGTCTTAATTTAAAGATTATCGTGAATCGCGTTATCACTGCAGGATTTTAATTATTACTATTATTACTATTAATTTATCTTAATTTTCTGCAAACAATTCGCTAGGCAATTTCTGATTGCTATGAGGAATACAACTCTGAGCCATTAAAGAAACCTGAATAAGGCCCTCTTCCTCAAAATCTGGTCAACAGATGAGAGAAAGGCGGAGAATTGCTGAACTTTCTTCTGGAGCGGATTATGTACACGCGTCGCCGAAGACAATCATCCCATTTCTATAAATCGTACTTCCTTGAGGGGGGGGGGGGTTCCCCCGTCAGCATTATCATCGTAATAGTTAATTTGCAGTTTGGTTTATTTTATTTATTTTTCGTTTATGCTGTATATATCCTTTGTAAGCATATTATAATAAATCACTTCACACATCTTACCAACAGTCCTTCTAGTTTATATATTTCAAAAGTCGTCAACACTATTGCATGTGTCCGGAGCAGATCTGTCTTGGTAGGAAAAAACGTAGGAATCTTTGTCGTTATAATGGGAAGTTTTGATGGTTCAAAAACCTGCGTGCTTATAGGTGCATATTTACTACATGAACTAAGTAAAATAAATAAAAATTATATAAGTTCTCCGAAACAGATTCAGAAATATGAGATTCGGCATAGACATAAGAAAACTAAAAGAAAGTGATTTCACAGATGTCACATTCAACCTAAGAAAAGGTACATATTTAACCATATAGAAAGCCCAACGACAAATCCCTTTACATACACACATCTTCCAGCCACCTGACAACAATAATCAAGTTGATCACACAATCAGTTAACCGCAGGTTACCTGATAATTTTTCCAATAAAAATATCTTCAACGAAGCCAAAAAAGATTATGAAACAGATCTCAAATATTTTCGGCAACACAGCATATACACACAATACAGTAAAAAAACAGCCAACAGGAAAAGAAAAAATATATGGCTCAACCGTAAACAGTACAGTACAACTCAAACGTAAAAACGAACCTAGGAAAAATATTCGTTAAACTCATTCCCTGCAGAGGCACCCTCCACAAGATATTCAACAAAAAACAAAATAGAAATTAGGTACAGTTGCACTGAGAACATAGCACAACTAAAAAACAAAACAGAAATATAACAAACCCACCACTTAATCAAATCAAAACCACCTGTATTTGCAGAGCAAACAACGAATGTCCCTTAAATGGCAATTGCTTACAAAACAATGTAAATACCAAACCACTGTAAAATGAGTAGATAACGATGAAATATATGTATAGAAGTAATTGAAGGATCCTGGAAAAAGGGAAAGTATGCACACAAAGCATACTTTACAAATAGTAAATAAGCGAATAGCATAATCTTTTTGATCATATGGGGAATTCTTTTAAGCTAGATCAAAATATTATGGAAAATAAGAAAAACAACATCAGCCTACAACAATGAATCTAAAAACTATAAATTTATTTGGAGGAGAAAATAGGTATAATTACCGTCTGATATCAACAGACATCACTAAATAAACGATCAGAACTTATCTCAAAATGCAGACCCGAAAACAAATTATTTCTACGTTCATTAAATTGGTAACAAATATCTTGTAAAATACCACAGTGAAAAATGCAAATATATCCGCTATATGCAACGCAGAAAATGTAACAGAGTGTAAACAAAGACTATACATTAAACTAAACAAATAATGATAACCAAAGCCCGAGAAAAAATCTAAATAAATAAAAAATTAAGTAAATAAACAAATTAACAAACTACGAAAAGAACACATAAACACAAGTAAAAGCAATAATAACAATCAACAACAAAGAATGAATTATTCAATAATAATGAAAAACATTTAACAAAAATATTATAAAATAGCTGCAAATAACCGCATACCAATCGACAGTTACTCCTATACAATTGCCTATAGAATAATTTGAAACATAATCGTTACCGCCCACCTAATAACTGTTAGGATAATATAATAGACCTTACTACTCATAATGCATCATTGACCAGCATATATAAATTGAGCCAACACACAACACACATGTCCTGAAGATTGCACTGAAGCGTGAAACAGACTTTCGCCGATTGGTGTTGACCCCAGTGTACACTTTTATATTTACATACGCTTTATCTCTGATATTTTTATCCATTATTATAACATACCTTAAAACTATATGTTTAACACACACACACACACACACACACACACACATATATATATATATATATATATATATATATATATATATATATATATATAAGTTTATATAAAATATAAAAAATAAAATTTTACTAAATCAGTGAAATCAGCTATTTTTGGCGTCATTGTCATAAAGTTTACTTAAATAAAAAAATAAAAATAAAAAACAATTGTTACCTAATAATATACATACTTATAGTTGATGTGAAAATAACTCTACATACTGTAAGGGATTCTAATACATTTACTTGTTCTTAAAAGAAATATAGTATATTCAAAAATAATAGTGAAAATATTTTTCAAATTGTAGTTAAATAAAACGTATTCTAACCTGAACACCTCCCCAAAAAAATCTTTAAATATACAAATAGAAAAAATGCCGTAAGAATATTTGCCGTTAACAATAAAATTTTAAAAAATCCAGACGACATGCATTTAACGGATGTCAGATTTCATTGAAGGATACATCCCTACCTCCTACCAAAACGTAGCTAATAATGGATACATCAAAATACAGACATAAAGAACACGCAAACACCCCTTGTCTAGTGGAAGTGAATTTATCTGTAACCTTGGAAATGTGAATTATGATTTTAGCTGTCTCTAAAACCCAGTAATTTTAAAAGTTACTCCAAAATTTGTTTGAGGATGAAATGGAACTAATGTCTTTAATTTAATTACAAAATTAAATTCGGACCTTCCATTTTTGAAACATGGTTAGAACTATGTAGCGGAAAAACCATATTTTAATATATCGATATGCCATAAAACACAAACAAACAAACAAACAAAACTATATATATATATATATATATATATATTAATGTGCATTAATAAAGTCAATGCTGAGTGATGGTTAACAGGTTACTTGTTCGATCCCAACATATTGCTCCAGACATATGACTGTCTTTACAACTAAGGTTACATAATTAAGAATCAAGACATATACCACACACACACACACATACATATATACACATGTACGCACAAATGTAAGCAAAAACATGTGTTTGTGTGTGTGTGTGTATGTGTGTGTGTGTGTAGAAAGTTCTGTGTATAGAGAATGTTTCACCTCATTAATTACAGCTCATTAATTAGTTGTGGATATAAAAAGAACATATGCCACTAAAGTAAATAAGACTCACCGTGGGAGATCGAACCTTCTATATTCCGAATAGACACAACCAAACTAATCTTCCTTACTGAATCGTAGTGTTTTTTTGTTTTTTGTTTTTTTAGCGGGGGGGGGGCGTATTTTTTGCCTCTCTATTCTGAATGAAGTGCCTTCACACTAAAGATACCAACAAAAATTCGTAACGGATAGAGAAAGAAGACATGATGAAAAATCTGTATTCCTTTTTCTTCTATTTACAAGTCAGGAGAATACGCTACACAGTTTTTCAAGCCCATGACACTTCGAACCTGAAGTTATGCTTCATAAGGTATTCTTTAATGTTAGACACTGATTTTATTTCTAGTTTCATCATTCAAGATTTTAAAAACATACAATCGAAGATGCTTTTTTAAACTATCATCTCTGCATCCATTTTTAACGTTATGCTCCCAACCAGAAGTAGACTAGTTATGGGCAACTTTTTCAATACAATGCACCTTTTATCTATCATATCCTTTTTTTAAAATTTCTACACCACCAAACAAGGCGGAAATGCAACTAGATCACAGGGAATTACAGGGCGTAAACAAGAATAAAAAAAATTGAAAATGGGGAGGATCACGGAAAAGGTAAAAAAAAGGGACAAGGTTCCAGAAGAAAGAATATGGCGATTGACGTAGCACTTAAATTTTTGAGTTTCACAGGTAGAAAGTGCAAAGAAAAAAAAATGTTAGAGTAAAAATGGCGGTTGCATCTAGATAGTAGAACAATAAAACAGTAAAACCTAGTTGCCAATGTAGTAGCAGGCATAAATTCATGTAGTCGAGGTACCAGGAAAAAAAAACGAACATTAGAGCAGTCGCCATGAAAATATTTTTAAAAAAGACAGAGGGAAGGCATGTCATGTCGATGTGAAAGTCATTTAAGACGAGGTACCAGGTCAGGATCGATTGTTATTGCTGTCCGTTCTTTGGATTTTATGAAGAATCTTGAAATCCGCAGCAGGAACACCAGACCAGACCAGATATGGCAACAGTTTTCAAATTGATTTCCTTGTTTTGTCTTTCACCTGACCACAAAGGTCAAGCCCAGTAAGTCCGAGCAGAGATACACTTCCTCTAAAAATATAATAGTCTGCTAAACTATTATTTAACATACAGTACATAATAAGGCTGATCACCCTACTAAAGAAAATCAATGTCATTTTTCATTAAATATACCTCAGCCAAGTTTTAACATAAGTATCTGCATTAGAAATCGGAAAAAGGCGATTTCTTTCAATTAAGAAAAAATCCCTTCTATAATTTTAAACCTGAAGAATTAATATAATATTATCGCTGATCAGAGAGTAATTAACACGCGTTGTTGTTCTAGATTTGCTTCTAATTTCTTCATTTGAAAATACAAATATATTTCTGAGAGAAGTATTTTATTCTCTAAAGAAAAATAATTATCATTGACTTTTCTTGAAGCAAAATATTACAGCACGTATGACCTTCCTTAGGGAAAATTGCCAATAATTTAAAATGCTGACAACGTTACCTTCAGCAAAAAGTTATAAAAGCCACGAAACATTGTACTTAATTTTAATAAACGTTATTTTCCTCGTGAAATTACGCCTGCCATTCAGAATGACAATCGGGCCGCGTGTGGCCCATGACTGGCGTAGACGATCATAACTCACCACAAATTTCTTTAAGTGAATTGCTATGTATTCTTGTGAAAGATAGCAGAGTTTCCCTTCTATTTCCTAAAGAAATGCTAGAGAACGCTGTCTTCTCTGCCGTTTAGCTGCAGCTAGGCAGAGAAGAGTGTAGTGCTCTTTAATATCAGTAGCAGACCTGAAATATAATAGTACTGGCAACTATAAATAAAACTTATCAGCAGCAGCTATCATATATAAAAAACGTGAACACAAGAAAAAAATCTCTCTCCCTCCCTCCCTCTCTCTCTCTCTCTCTCTCTTTCTCTCTCTTTTCCGGGTTTTTCCTCTTTCGAAGTGGTTTCATGAACTTTTCACGCTGATGCTAAAAGGGCTGTGACGCTTCACGCATAAAACACACCAACAAAGTTCCGACTATGACATTGAATATACAATTTACGCTTAACAAAAGAAAATCTTGTTTTAAACTTTCGTTTTGTTAATTTGTCTAATAAATGTTACCTTGTATTGTAAATCAATTAGTCTGTTATTATGTACATCTACGATTTTTCACCATCATTATGTAATTTGCATGTTGCGCTGTTCTTATTGCTAACAACCATGCATTCTGACTTCTTGCAATTTATGTTTAGTCCTTTCTTCCAGCTTTCCTTAAATACCTTCTTAAAATTGCGACAGTGTATCAGTGAGAAAACTCCCTAGATTTTTTTTTTTTCCTTTTTAAGGAAAACATCTAATTTCAATTTGAGAGATTCTTTTCTGTAAATCGAGTCCAATCAGCCAGTATCGATATTGGCTTTTCTTTTTTGCATCATACGACATGTGCATCATTGCATCGCGGCTGAAACATTGTCACTCCAACTGCAACACTGATCATCCTCCTCATCGCTATACCGCTATTCGCCATTTGAACTTTTAAATATCAGAAAAAGAAAGGCAGGAGATTTATTTATTTATTTTTTTTAATTTAATGAAGTAATTCGGAAGGACCAAGTTTTTTTTTTTTTCTGTTTGAAGAACGCATTCCGAAAAAATTGATCTGTATTCGATCCTTAAACTGATCATCGCAGGCTGAATTCTCTCAGGAAACAAACATCAGATGGTTGGCTTGATTGCGGATAAATGTTCAAGTGGAATGCAATTGATAATCGCTGACACTTTAATACAGTTCATTTCATTTGTTGAATTAATTTTTGCCATTTTATCGTCAGGCTCCCAATGTGTACGATTCAACCGAAAAAAGGAGAAGAAAAACAATGAGAATCAAGATGAACAAGCACATCCATATTAGTTCAATTAAGAATTCTAGAAATAAGCGCGAAAAGTTCACAGCTTTCATATTATAATATTCTGATGAATTTTAATTCTTCAGTTAATGATTACATAAGCTCGTGGCATCTTCTACGACAATAACATATCCGTAGAAATTCCCCTATCGCACCGTTGAATATTTGAGCTTAACAGCTTTAACAAAATATTGTAGTAGTAACAATAATAATAATAATAATAAATACGAATTCTGGAGACATTCCAACGTGGTTTAATCATTAGCAAGATTGTCACGGTGGATCAGTTACGACTAAATAGTGAGTTCGATCCTCACTGGGCGTTCCACACTTTCGTAATTGTGCTACATCTAAGCCGCGCTCAGAAAATCATTTGGCCACATCGACGTGGTGTAATGGTTAGCAAGCTGGAACAATTACGACTGAGTAGTGAGTTCGATCATCATTGGGTGCCCCTTTTATCCTTTTCTTAATACCGATTATTCTCTCATTTTACTCTCACTTTCACTTCCTGCAGCTCTCCACCACCATCATTTGCGTACCAGTGGCATTCCCGCCTTTTTGGAGTAAACGATTAAAAAAAACAAAAGGGAGAATATTTAAGATCTTCCTCAGCCAGGAACATGACTAAAGTTGTCCAGAATTTCAGAAGACAAAAGAACTGTAGAAACACATCTGTTGGTTCTTTCAAAAGAAATTCAGAACGTCCAGAAATATCGTATAAACCTCTTGCGTCTTCCGGATAAGCGATTTCATGTCAAGTTTTATGTCCAAAAATTTCAATACAATGTCAATCTCTTAATTGCTCTTCTTTTAAGGTGTTTTGCTCTTACTAATGTTTTTCTTTTTCTCATATTCTTTCGGTCTCAGTACCCACCCCTATAGTCTTAATAGTTTTATTACCTTGCTTGGGGTGAAATGATTAAACACAAGTATACATGTTAGCTACAAATTCAATAAAACATTTCTCGGCACAAATTAATCTAAGTTTAATGACCTGTTTCTTCGCGAACTTAACTGTCTAAACTGCAAGTTAAGCTTGATTTATTTGGGATCGATTGGTTTGTTTTGTTTTGTTTTGTTTTGGTTTGGTTTGGTTTGGTTTGGTTTGGTTTGTTTTGCTTTGTTTTGTTTTGTTTTGTTTTACGACATATCAACCTCGATGGGTTATTTAATGCCAACAAGATTTTTATTTCTACTAATATTTTTTTTCCAAAAATGTATTGTTGGTAATATTTTTTGAAAAATGTCTAGCTGGCATTTAAAACCTATTTTTATACTTTCATAGTGCGGGTTAACTATTTGGCCATATCTGGGACCCTAACAGGTGCTACCACCCCGGGTCAGGATGGACCTGGGAACACCGGCAATTAAGAAGTGGTTCCAAGCTCCTCAAAACTTCCTGATCAAAGGCTTTGCTGTCGGATGTGGTTTATGGTGTTACCCAGGACGCTTTGGGGTGGATATTAGAGTAGCCCAGAACATTTACTGTGAGCAAACCAATTGCATGTAGTTTGAAAATGTCACGGTCTTCTCTCTTACTGTTCTCTCGTGAAAGTCTTTTTCAGCTTATTGCTTCACAGTCAACTTTGATCTAAAAAAAGTAATCGTTATCTCCAGTCTTCTGAATTCCTGTTCTTTTATTGTTCTCGCTTCTTAAGAATCTTTTCTTTTCCTTACACTCAGCAACCGCTTGCGTCTTAGTGGCTTCTTCGCTTTGCTTGGGGTGAAATGATAAAAAGAACATAAAATTAAAAAGGGGCATAGGAGAAGGATGTGACTTTTTCACTAAAAATATTTAACCATTATAGTGTAGCATTCCTGAGAAAACTAGAAGTGCTTCCAGAATTTGTTATTGGCGGTTACGATCTTAACAACGTAAGATATGCGGATAAAAGAGAGTTGATAGCAGGTACAGAAAGGCCTAAACATTAATTTCAAGAAGATATAATCTATGGTTGTTAGCCAAAGAAATGGATCAAAGGCGCATAGGAATAGCGAAAGATGCCTTTTAAAAGCTAAGAAAAGTAATAATAAATATGAAAATTTTGTTACAAAAAAGAATAGAATACTGAATTGTTATGCAATATGTCCTAAATAAGAATCGCTACTGCCTCTACTGTTTCAGAGCAAACCGACATTCATGACAGAAGGAGCTCTCGTCTCGGGATAAACGTGATAAAGGATGTAAATGGGAAGAGGCTTCTTCTCGAACAAGTGCACACTTCTCAGGGATAGAACATTCTTACGGGAGTCTTCCTTCCAGAATTTCAATTGCTGACAAATTCGATCTAGGAAGACGATGCGAAGCGTATGTCAACGAGTCTCAACGCTAGACATAACCAGATTTCCTTCAGACGGGTGGAGGTAACAGATCTTCCGAAGTACCTTAGGGATCTAGCCTCCCCACAAAAACGGAGAACAGAGCTTTACTAAAGTCATTAATGTGGCAGGCGGAAATGGAAGTACGGAGAGTCGGTAAAGGAGAATTGGGTTGATGTGCGAGGAACATACTCCCACCGTCCCCTTTAAAGAAAGATTCCACCGGGACCACAGATCGGGCTCCCTGTGACTTCAGCCTTCTTCTGCCCCTCCGACCAATTCATTTCCAAGAGGAGATCGGGACATATCTTGACCAGCCCGTCTGTTCAGGGGAAAGGATCGGGAACAGAATCCACGCATTCAGCCGCAAGCCAACAAACTTATCGTGGTTGATCTTAGCCTTTGTACCCTCTGATTTCTTTGCCGGCTTTATCAATCTTGGCTTTGCTCGACACATGAACCGAAACGCTGTTAACGTAGGCAGAGTACCTGACCGAAGTGGTAGCAACTGATAGGGAAATTCCGCGTAGGAACAGATTTGTCTTTAAATTGCGAAGTAAAGGAAAGGACGTACAGCAAAGGCGAAAGAGGACAAAATTGACGAGACAACAAAAAAGGAGAGATCGAACTCCATTAACTTCCACCAGCGCAGCAGGAGACGCATACAGAAGGCGGATCCAAGTGTGAATGTAAAACCCTAAACCGGCCTATATTAGGACAAAAATCGATGGTCAACGCTATCTAATGCAATGGACTGATCTAAACTGATCAGCGAGGCTTCTCTGTCGACTTGCTCGATAATCAAGCCTACGTTACAAAGGTTTCCCTGAATAGTCCTGCCGCTCACATCACAAGTCTAGAGAGGACAGCTCCCAAACGGTTCGCTAAGTCTTGGCTAAAATCTTTAAGCCTGTGTTTAATGTAGTTAAAGGCCGAAAGTTACCTATCCCATCCCTTCGTTTTTGTCTTTGCGTAGCAATTTGATCATACCTCTGGTGAAGTGTTGGGGTATAGACCACTGTTTCATTCAGTTGCTGTAAAACAGTGCCAGCAAGGGACAAAAACAAGCGACGACCTCAAGTACAATTCGTAGGGCAGACCATCGTATCCCGAAGATTTATTCCCGGTCAACCAGCTTCAGCTCTTCCCAGATTTCCAACTGTTATGGGACCCTTCGCACCCAGCCGCTTCAATCGCTTCGAGGTGGGGAAAGTCGACTAAAAAAATGTCGAACTGGGCAGTGCTTTAACCAGGCTTCCTGGTGAACAGATTCTGAAAGTAGTCACGAAAAGCCTCACATGTGCCGCGTTTGGTTTGTGGTGACGTCCGTTTATCCAGTAATGTGACGCACGAGACATATCGTTGTGACGCATTATAACTTCCTTTGCATGCAACTCAGCGGCCAAATTCTTCGTCTCGAGTAGAGATTCTTTTTAACCTAGCCCTAACTACCAGAGCTTGATCCTTCTTGATGAGCAAGGAGGCCAACTCTTCCCTAGCTTAAGCTACGTCCGCACTATCGCGAGATTTAAACACCCGATCAACTTTTTTCCTCAAACGCTGTTTGCGCTGCTAATCTAACAAGACTGAATCGACGACTAGCAGCAAACAATCTAATTTTGGATTTTAATTTATGCCGTTACATATTCTCATCCAGAGTCCGCGTCACTTCCCACTGTAACATTAGTAGCAGCTGGTCCTAGAAATTTCGATCACTAAATAATAATGGGTTCAATTACCAGTAAGTGGCTATCGTAACCGTAGGCTTAGCTAAGTTTACACGAACCCGGATGAGCCTATGATCCGAGCAAACTATCGAATGAAAACTTGGATAACCTAAAAAGCCTGCATCGACTCTCTTAACTAGGACTCAGTCGAGGTAGCTAGAACGCACTACCGTAGCCGAGTCGGGCCTATTCGTCCATGTCCATACTACCTTCCGGGATTACTCATTACGATATTTATGGATAAGATCAAACTTGTTGATAAAGTTCCGAAATGGTTTCACATTTCGGTTGTTAGAACCCGATGCTACCCCCCTCTAAGATCTATGTAGGAATCAAGGACGGCATTCCAATCCACTGTTAAACAACCCGACGAGATGTTAAAAACGGCTCGATCCTCCGAAACAAATCAGGCTGCGCAACATGGTCATTGGGCGTATAACCCCAATGAGACGTAGAGCCTTAACCTTTATAGCAACATCCAACACGCAAATCCTTCCCACCGGATCTGTAAAGACAAGAACACACGCCACATCCAAAGACTTGCTCACCCCTTTCGAGCGTCCGTCAAAACATGCTGAATATAGGGTAGACTCGCTAGACAAAATGCTTTCACAGCCGTGAGCTGAAAATCAGGTATCCTTATTACAAAATACATTCACCCCGAGATGCTTAAGATCGCAATTGAGTCTCACCCTCTAAGACTCCAACCCCAGGCACCAGGCATAAGGCATTCACGCTTACAAACCGATTAGAGTTGCTCTTTTGCATTAAACTTTGTCAGGGAAGGACACCGACAGCCTGTTCCATTGATATTTGATCCATTTCACTCATTATGGTGCCATCAGAGGACAGACCCTCAATGTCCTAAAAAAACGTTAGTTTTCGTCCTGTATAGAAGGAGGAGTGAACAAAAGGCTAGAGCCCCCCGTACAATATTATAGCAAACTTTTAAGCTATTTATTATCTATCATGCACCATATCTGCATGATACTCGCGCCTGATCGAACAAATTAATACCTTCATAGCCTTTGGGAATGTTTTTTGAATTCTCAACGTCTTTTCCATCTACAGTCTTCATGTTTAAAGAATACTTCAGTTTCTAGTAGTATTACGCTTCCTTTGATGACGGCACATGCTCAAAATGAACGCAGATATTAAATAGGGAACTGAATTGCCTTTATTATCTTCTTTCGCAAAATGCAAACACAATCTATATTTCTGTACTCCCTCCTTAGCGACATCAGACCCTTGGAATTTGAATTTATTCACACTGTTTTCGTTGAAGGGTAACGTAAACCAAATAAGTGAATTAAAAATGTCACAAATATATGTAATGTTTTTAAGACATTGCGTAATAATAGTTATTAGGTTGGTGCAAAAATAATGACGTAATAATGTCGTTTTTTGACGTTATACGTCAAAAAACGACATTATTACGTCATTATTTTTGCACCAACTTAATATAATCAGTTAGTGTGTATAAGACAGCATGGCAGTAATAAGTATTTTCTATTGACTTATTTTTATTTTTTGTCAGAATTTTTTTATGCTTTTAATAATAATGATAATAATAATAATAATAATAAATATGGTTCTTGTCTAAGCCGTAAATGACGAATTGGGAATATCTGTTTGTTCACAGGTGGAAATGAAAGCCAAAACGCCTAAAAAAATATTCACACCTTTCCCAAGATACATCAATGGCAGAAGTGGCTGAATGTCGAGAGAAACCCTGCAGATGTTCAATTGTAGAAACAAATGGCAAGGTTAAAATGAAGCCATTTTGTGCGATAAGCAGATCCACCAACACACACGAGCGCGTGCATATATATATATATATATATATATATATATATATATATATATATATATATATATATATATGTATGTATGTTAGGCAGAGTTAATCTGTAGAAAAAGGCAATATGTATAAAGGTAAAAGACAATAGGAAACCTGTATTATTAGCCGATGCGTTACGCCCAATAGGGATGTTTTCAAGGCAAAAACGAAATGAATCTACTGAAAACGAGCAAAATGTCCTTAGAAACTAGAAGAATTTAGAAATAGAATGCAATGGCGTTTTCTATATTCTCCTAGTTGCTAAGGACATTTTTTGTTGTCAATACTTACTTTGTTTTCAATAAATTCATTTCGTTTTTGCCTTGGAAAAGTCCATATTGGACGAAACGCGTCGGCTAATAATACAATTTTCCTACCGTCTTTTACCTTTACACACACACACCGATAACTTTTCAGTAAACTTGAATACACACACACACACACACACAGACAATAAAACCGAAAAGCTTGCTCGTGAATATGAAAGGATCTAATTGAAAATAGGTAGACAAAACTTGACTAAATTATTCAATGAGACCTGTCTCCATATATATATATATATATATATATATATATATATATATATATAATGGGTTTATGAAAATTCTTGTCATTATTGAAGATTTTGTGAAGCTTTTCAGACGGATAACTTTTCAGCACACTTGAATACACACACACACACACACACACAAACATATATATATATATATATATATATATATATATATATATATATATATATATATAATAGTGTTCGGAAAGTAACTGCGTTTTGCGAGAAAGGATATAAAGCAAAAAACTATCAAGGAGCAAGAGGCATGGAAACAGTTGGAAAGCTGGAGTGATAGTCTTATTTATTTTATTTTATTTTAATTATTGAATAAAATTAATCAAAACAGAAGGGATGAAAATCTTTTGAATAGAGAGAAACGTGACATCGAACGAAATGCAACAAGTTGATTTTGAAAACAGTAGAATGCAATATTTCACTTTTTCTTACTCTAAGTCAATTTCATTCAGGCAATAAGAAGACAAGCTTTTTTTAATCACACTTCACTCCAAACAAGTCAATAAAAGTAACTAGAATGCAAAGAGAGGGTAGAGGGCAATTGACATTGCATTTAATTATTTGAAGATCGTTATTGAGAGGAAAGCACGAAACCGGAAGTAAACTCAAAAATGAGAAGTGAAAGAGAAAAAAAGAGAATAGCATAAAACTTATGCATTACAACTAGCAATTTCAACAGTGAAATTATGAGACCTAGCTGCCAATCTAGTACTGCGTTGAAATTCATGAAGTCGAGATATCGAAGAGGAAAGGTTATCAGAACAATTACCGTGAAATAATTTATAAAAGAGGCAAAGGGAAGCTGCGTTACAGCGCTAGGAAAGTGACTGAAGACGAGATGCCAGGCCAGGACCAATAACGTTGCCGATACTTCTTTGAATTTTGTTAATAATCTATGGATGCATAGAAGAAGCGACAGAACAGCAATATTCGACACATGTTCTTATAAATATGCAATTTAGATTATGGTGAGAAAAAAAACTGTCTAGCACGACAAAGTGTATCGTCATTCTTAGCAGCAGACTTATTATTCATTATATAATAAGTCCACATTATGTAAGTGGAAAAGGTACAACGGAGTAGGTGCTTGTAGGTGCACGGAGTTGCTCAGCTGGTGGTTAGTATAAGCCATACCGATAGAAGGTTATTATTAATATTTCCTTCTCAGTTTTACATTCATTAACTTAATGTCACTTTATACTATACAATAAAAATACACTCACATTTTTAAAACATTTCATCCCAAGCAAGGCAATATATAAGGGGGTGTACAGAGTGGGAAACTATATAAGAAAATGAAAACATTATTAAGGAGCAAAAACAATAAAATAAAATAAATAAAAAGGCAGCAGTGGAATATAACTGTCAGCTTTATGCCTCAAACGATCTTCAGATACACGCTGGACATAGTCTGAAAATTTCTGGAGGCATGAATATGTCATCAAATACGGTTTTAAACTCTATACCCACACTATCTGTATCTATCTGTATGCTTTTCTTGTGTCCTCTTTTAGTGTTATGAGTACTTTTAGTTATTATCCTTCTTTTGTATTTCTATTCCAATTCGGTTATTGTTTCTCTCCCAAGTCTTTCTACTTTTATTCTTTGTTCGCCAACCTTCGTTTGACTTTTCACGCATGACTTGTCTCTTTTCTTTGCTACCATCAATCCTTTCATCTAAAACTCTCACAAACTATTAGGATTTTTTCAACAATCCGGATCACATGTGCACCTGGCTACACCCCAGTCAATTCATTTTCGTCTGATATGCAATCTTATAACATTTTCAAATGAATCACTTGCATCTAGAACAGAGGTGAACTCCTTTCATAAAAAAATTAAGAAAATAAACAGGTGCTCATAAGGTTCAGCTCACTATTGTCAATCGTGTTAGCTACCACCAAGAGTACTTATGCCCGCTTTTATCTAAACGAAACGCCCAACTAAAAGAAAGTCGGAGAACCTTCTTCACATAACGATGTTCTATTCCAGCGGCTTCTTCCCAAGCACCGTTCCATTGTAATACAGACTCCCTAGTGGATGCTTTCTTAATCGCTATAACATTAACCACAAAAAAATCTTTCTGTCTATATTTCTGCGATCAGGGATTGTTACTATTTACACTATTTACATTGTTCGAACTGGTGTCCTCATCTTTATCAATGCACATATTTTTATTTAAACATGAACTCTATCAAAAGTGAATAATTCGGTTGCTTTTAACACCGGACGAAGGTCCTCAACAATGATCTCAGTGATCGTCTTCTATGTTCCATGCCTCATGAGGACGTTGGCGATCATGGTTTTCCCAAATTTCCTGTCCTTTGTAGCTCTTAGTAAATTTTGTCTTTTTGTTATCTCTCTTTAAGTCTGTTCTATCCATTTGCAAATAATCTTTATGTAGGTGATGCACTGTTTTCTCCGTCCCTCTTGCCTCAATATGTCCTGTGAGTATCATATTTTCCAATCACTCTTCCCTCGTTATATGTCCTAGCAATTTCAACTGTATCTTTTTGATGTTAAGTATAAATGTCCTTTTGTTTTCATTTGCCCCTAAAACTTCGTCATTGCCCACATGTCCAGTCCATAGTCTTCTTGCTATCTTTCTGTAGAACCAAATTTTAGTTGCCTCGAGTGTTTCCTTTATCCTTATACACTGATATATATGCGGATCGATATTACATAAGAGTTTTTCTTCTTTTGTAATGAAAACTCCGTTATTAATACTTTGCTTAGATTTTGGAAGGCATCTTTCGCTATCCCTATGAACCTTTGGATTTCAGTGTTGCATTTTTTCGTTCTCTGTTAAAAACTGTATTAAGAAATTAATCTAAAATGACTTAAAAAGAACACACATATCCAATTAATATATAAGCTATAGCTGGCCACTCGTATTCGATGATACACGTCTACTAGAGCGGCTAGCCAATCCCTACTGCAGACGCTTGCTCAGACATATTTGTGTTTATTCAACACCCACAAAGCCCAGCTGCGGTTTTTACTGCAACTATGCTGAGCAAACCCTGGCTACAGTTTCTTAGAAAGAGTATGGTAGCTGGCGTGATCAATAATTTGAACAAGGCCAGCACGCTCAAACCCTCGGCCACGATGACTTGTGACTTCGTGCAAGCACAGCTATCGACAGTACCCAAGAGTTACGTCTACCAAATTTCACTCACAAGGTTTGGGTCAACACTTGGTATGGTTTTTTTATACAATTTCCAAAGATGCCGCACGCTGGTATCGATCCCTCCAATCCGATAACATCAGAAAGTCTCCTTTCTGACAAATCGACCATGATGACATTCAAATCCGTATCTCATGTCCACACAATGATATATATATATATATATATATATATATATATATATATATATATATATATATATATATATGTGTGTGTGTGTGTGTGTGTGTGTGTGTGTTGAGATTGTTCTGAGCATTATATTTGACTCTATTTAATTTTGATTGTTTTTCTGGAAATAAAAGATTTTCTTCTCTTTCCTTGATTGTACAAGTGAAGGTGGCTGCAAAAATAAACTACAATAATGATTTCTGTGTCTCTATATTTCTGAGATGAGGTATTATGTACACTATTTGCATTATACGGATTGTTGGCCTCATCTTTGTCGCCATATTTATTACAACGTTTCGGCCGTTGTACGCTCCGGCCTTCCTCAAAGACACATGGCACTGTGGTTAAATCCAGTGACAGGACCCAACGAGTGTGAGTTCAATACTCGGTTAAGGCAGTGGAGAACTTAATTAACAAGAGATAACTGACAATTGACACCCATTAAACGTGGCACCTGAAACCAGAACAATCTACCCCAGTGAGCGAAATAAAGGGTTCAGTTCGAAATTCCAACAAGCTGAAGAAGGCCGGAGCGTACAACAGCCGAAACGTTGTAATAAATATGGCGACAAAGATGAGGACAATAGTCCGAATAATGATAATTGAATAATGATTTCAATAATAAATAAGCATTTGATACGATAATGCCCCTTCTCAAAATCACAAGGGTATTAGCTGAGTGAGGCTGTAGAATGTATTCGCTGAAGCATTGCCATGACGCTGGAATATACATAACACCCTGTCCTATAGCGGTTAGGGCTGCTAGTATTGATATGAAAATATTCGTCAAAGAAAGCATGCAGTAGTCTTACTAACTTACGCAACTGCACATACACGGTATCGTCTCTCTTGCAAATAAACATATTTCCGCTTCTCTACAGCTAATTGTAACATTATAGCCGTTTCTTTTTCTGGAACTGATTACTTTTAATCACACGATGCATTCAAAAGTTCTAACTTTAAAATTTGAATTCTGCTTACATGCGTTATTTTTATTTTTATTTATTATTATTATTATTTATCTATTTATTTATTTATTGCATTTCCTCTATCCACCATAGATTGGCTTTTGGATAATCGCCTTTGCCTTTTTTTTAATTCAGCACTGATTCTTCTTCCGAATGTTGATGAAGGTTTGCCGCCTTCAGTGGAACCATTTTAATTCAACGCCAGGTGGACATGACGGTATCTGTAGAGATTTCCTTATCTGACCAAGCTCTTATAATCTGAAATAGATTTACATTTAAAATCTGAAATAAAGTAGACAAATTAATCTAAAATGACTTAAAAAGAAAAAAATAACACACACACACACACATAAAATTATATATATATATATATATATATATATATATATATATATATATATATATATATAAAGACAAGAAGAGAGACTATTCTTAGCAGTCACGTTTCGTCCTCTGAGGGACTTTATCAAGGCAAATTATAAATGCTTCTCGAATGCTGATTTTCAGGGCAAATGTGTTTTGGGGATAGAAAAGAAGAGTGAATCGTATTTTAATTCTGAAAATTCAGTGACGGTTTTTATGCAAAGTAGGTAAAATAAATGTCGCACACTGACTTATTCTTCTATGTGGCGAGTTACTTCAGGTTGTTTATGGACATGGCTCTCCGTAACTTCCTATTCTTTGTTGCTCTTAGTAAAGTTTGTCTTTTGTCATCCCTCTGGCCATCGGCAAACCATCCATTCCTACAAGCTGGTAAGATGTGTGGCCTGCTGCCTACTCTTATCGCTATTACCTTCGATATGTAATGCGTATCAAATTCCTCAAGCCCTTTTTATGAGTCCCAAAATATTCAACTGTCTCATTCTGATCCTGTGTATGACTATTTTTTGTTTCTATTTTCCTTAAGGCATCTTCATTGCCTTCAAATTCAAATATGGCGCCAGTTTTTTTACATTGCGCAGATCAGGTCGAAAATCTCAGTGATTGCGCAGGTCTGTGTTGCCAACATTGTGTGAAAAATTTGTGTGAATTGATTATACGGTTTTTGAAATTTTATAAAAAAAGTTATCTCGATAATAATTTGGCATGCAGTGTATAGTGCAATTCTAGTAGAGTCTCCATCCCTCATTAGGATAGTCTTGCGGTAAAGTTTAAATAAATTCGCCGAGAAAAGATATCTTTGTCTTATGCCCCTTTCTATTTTTGCGTACCTACTCAATTAAGTTGACGAAATCTCAAAAAAAAAAAAAAATAGTAAGATGTGTGATGTGAATTTTTTAACTCGGGTAACGGAACCGAGAATTGTTTTGGTATTACGACTTCTCGTAACTTAATGACAAAGTACCCTTTGCTTTAAAGAAAAATTAAAATGAGAAAAGCATATCTTCTTTATTAATATATTTCCGATGTCTAGGCCGGTAGACATTAATTTCACTATTTAAGAATCAAACATGTCTACTCAAACGCATGTACCAACTAAATATGACGTTTATGGCAATAATAAATTGCTCATATATATATATATATATATATATATATATATATATATATGTGTGTGTGTGTGTGTGTGTGTGTGTGTGTGTATGTGTGTGTGTCTGTGTGTCTGCGTGTGTGAAAAGTGTGTGTATATAAATATAAATAGATATATATAAATATATACATCTAATATATTATATATATATATTATTATTTATATATTATATGCGCGGTACTTATTAGAAAGCGCTTAATATCAGAGATAGAGCTAACATATTTGGTTGGATTCATGTGAGTTTGTGACCGTGTCTGACGATCGCAAAAGCGTGAAACCCAGCGTCACAAACTCACATCAATCCAACCAAATATATATATATATATATATATATATATATATATATATATATATATATATATATGAATTGAAGATCATATGTAGATCAGATAGGAATCCGACAAGATGATAAAATAAAGAACAAGTAAGAAACGTATTTTAATCTAGCGTTTTATAGAGACATTCCAACTTTCTTGTCTTAAATCGAGACGACATGGCATATAACTCTGATTTCACTAATGTCAGCCAAATTAAAAAAACAAAAAGAACATAACCCTCTAAGGAGAAATATTTTAAAAGTATATTTATAACATTCTAACCAACAATAAACATTCGCTTGTAACATTACATCACATCACTATAGATGCATTCTTCATGAGTCTAACTTATGTCTGCCTAATCATGAAATAATGAAAATTTACAAATCCTTTTCAAAATATACGCATGAAAAATGCTTTCATGATAAATCCAACCAAAACTAGATTATTACAATCTCTTTATAGGTCTCACCAAACCACACAAATAGAACAACTCTAGTCATTACCCCCCCCACACACACACACATACACGAGAATATAAACATCCAGCCAAATACTAAAATTATGGCAACATCTATAGACATTCCTCATATACACATTTATACACTTACATGAATTAATGTTACCGTCCACAATTGACCAAAAATCACAAACGTTTCTTTACAGGAACAATTTTAAACTATCAAACATTTTAACGTCTCACATATATCTATAAATATAGTATCTATTGTGTTTATACACGTGACACGTATCTGACAAATAAGAACTAACCAAAAATCTTAACATACCAGTACGCTGTCTCATTATTTATGTTTCATTTCTATCTCGAACTTTGATGAAGCTTTAATAAAAGTGAAATATGTTCGATTGAGATACGTTTCCTACTTGTTCTTTATTTTTTCATATTCATATATATATATATATATATATATATATATATATTATTTAAACGCTATTTTTACTGAATATTCGTATTTAAAAGTGTTATAAATTCTTATTTATGCGCTAAAATTTAATACCGAAAATTATCTCTCTCTGACACTTTCTCCCTATCTCTCTCCCTCTCTCTGATTCTCACTCTGATTCTAATTCTCTCTCATTCACACACACTCTTGTACTCACCCTTTTTATATATTATCATTATATATATATATATATATATATATATATATATATATATATATATATATATATATATATATATATGTATATATATATTCTTTAAGGCAGATATTACGAAAGACAGCAAATATTTGTGAGGATTAATATTAAAATTAATCGTCACAATTATATCTTGTCTTTCATAATATCTGCCTTAAAGAATATATATATATATATATATATATATATATATATATATATATATATATATATATATATATATATTAATTTACTTCTTAATTGGTTACTTTACAAAATTACGAATAATCTTTCTCAGTCAAGGAGGACCTTCCGTCAGAAATTGTCCGAACTTTGTATCGGAAGTACAAGAAATATCCTGTTAAGCACGCATCCCCAAGAAATGTATATATATATAAAAAAACACGCGTCGCACCTCACTTACGTCACAATAATCTTTGTCTACCGCACAAGATTCACTAGTTCTACGAAATTCAACAATTATCTCACTACCTACCGTTATGATGACTTAAGAATGCCGAAAGCTGGGGCCGAATTTTTTTGTACATTTTCTGACGGAAATTCCTCCTTGTCGAAGAAGGATTATTCGTAATTTGAAAAAATCGACCATTAAAATAAATCAACACAAATTATATGCTGTTCTAAGTAATATTTGCTTTAAAGAGCATTTGCTATCAAAATACACAGTATGAGAGCAAATGAGATTACCTGATTTAATATATATATATATATATATATATATATATATATATATATATATATATATATATATGTATGTATGTATGTGTGTGTGTGTGTGTTTGAAAAAGAGAAAAAGACACAAACGTTTTTGATTATGCGGATTTTTCCGTATTTAATATTGTATATATATATATATATATATATATATATATATATATATATATATATGCGTGTGTGCGCGTAGGTAAAAAGGCTTATATGTTTCAATTAAATAATGTAAGTGCTTGTGGGTGCACCTTAACGAGACATGTAGGTTACAAAATATTTATTTAATTATAGAAACTGCCTGTGAAGGCACTGCCTCAAAAACTATGTGTGTTACACCAATATTTTCACTATAAGTAAATCAAATTTTCATTGGCTATCAAATCGGTATTTGAGTTTTGTGTTTTATTTACTTAACGATTCTTTATGATAGAATTTCAACAACCAGAGAGGAACTAGTTTTAAATTATGATGTTGCCAGACTGAATAATCCGAAGAAAGAAATCCCAATAAAACTTGTCATTTGCCACTAGATATATATATATATATATATATATATATATATATATATATATATATATATATATATATATATATATATATATATATATATATATATATATGTATATGTGCGTGTGTGTGTGTGTGTGTGTGTGTGTGTGTGAAAATATATAGAAAATAGGAAAGAACTGGTTCGGTAAATAATTCAAAGTTCTTTAGTATTTTTGTTATTTTTAAAAAATAGTGCTCGATACAAAAGTAGACCATAAATATAATTATTTATTTAAAAATATGATTCCAACACGCTACATCTCTTATGTAGCGTGTTGGAATCATATTTTTAAATAAATAATTTAAATAAGTATATATATATATTAAATAAGTATATATATATATATATATATATATATATATATATATATATATATATATATATATATATATATATATATTAAATAAGTATATATATATATATCCATGCGTAGGATTCTATGACTGAAGTTTTTAAGGCGGTCGCCCATCTGTAGATGAGTTTCAGAACTATATTTTTATACTAAAAATTAGCCCAACAGGTTTTTCATTATTTTTCACCAAATACATGTCCCAAGATCCCCTCAAGGTAGAGGGAAACAAAATGGAATTGTTTTATGTGCGTAAGAATTGTAGATTATGAACAATATGTAGATAGATAACGGTTGACCCTAGACTTGAAGGCGTTAAGTCTTTAATGTTCAAGGAAGCATCCTTTTGGGAGTCTGTTCAGCAAAACTGCGACTCTTGGAAAGTAGCTGTTTGAATATAACTGCATTGTTTGGTATTTGTTTTCTCGCCGCTTTTATTTTTTCCCATATTGGAATTGAAGCTTAGAAGACATCTACCTCTTTGGCTAATGGCACAACACTATCTTTCTTCAAGAGAATTATTTAAATCAGCCAGTCATTAAAACGGTTCACAGTGTCTGTGTGTATGTTCTACTTCTTCTTTATGTGGCCTGTTCCCTTAGGACGTAGACGATCATGGCTCTCCACAATTCTCTGTTCTTTGTAGCTCTTAATAAATTTTGTCTTCTTGTTATGTCTCCTAAACCCTGTTCCGCCAACCATTTCCTTAATCTCATCAAGTATGTTATACATTTTTCCTCTGTCCCTCTTGCTCTCAATCGACCCTGTAAGTATCAGATTTCCCAAGCCCTCTTTCCTCGTTATGAGGCACAGAAATTTCAAGTGTCTCTTCCTCATGTTAAGTATAAGTTTCCTTTTTGTTTCTATTTCCTCTAAAACCTCGTTGTTGTTTCCATGTTCGGTCAATGACATCCTCAGCTTCCTTCTGTAGAACAAATTCTTGTTGCTTCTTCATCTTTAAGGATATTGTTCAGCCTTCACTGCCATACAGGAGAGAAGATATCATGTAACAGTTCTTATCCTTTTTGTTTCTAACGAAAATTTTCTACCTCTTAAAAGTCTGCTTAACCTTTGGAAGACATTCATCCAATTTGCCTCTGGACTGAGATATTTTTACCACCAGTGGTCGACATTTCAGCCTCGAAAAATTATGTATACTTATCTTTAAAGCTAACAAACAATCAAAACTTGAGAGATTGGTGCAATACAATCTTCCTTCTACTTCTCTATTGTACTAAACTTAGTAAAATATAAAAACAGACGGTGCCTTTTCTTGTCATAAAAATATAGAAACGGCGTCTTGTTAAACCAAAGCAATCACTGACCCATGATTTGCTGCCGCTCTTCCAGTAAATTCATTACAAGAGAAAGGTTTTGACATTTGCAATCCCCTACTCAGTTGCAAACCTCTCTCTATTGTCTTTCACGAATATATATATATATATATATGTGTGTGTGTGCGTGTGCATGTATGTATGTATGTATGTACATAAAACGACGGCTTTTGTAAACAAAATTCGCCCTTTCTTTATCTTTTTTTTTTTATTGTAGTTTTTCTCTCCTTGCAATGGGCGACATTAAATTCAAATACTACAACGAATAATAAATTTAGATTTTGAAATTATGCCCTCTTCTTTTACGCCGTTCATTCTTTTTAATCAACACTCTCTTTTTGCCTTTTTCAATCTCCACCCATTAGAACGTCTACCCGGAGACATAACGCTGAACTCGAATCAACTAAAAGCGAGTTAGGTATAGACGGTGATGGGACAAAGGCACTGAATACACAAGAGAAAACGACGGGGTAAAGCGAGCACTTCGCTTTGGCTTGCAGTGTTGATTCTGGCTGTGGTTAATGAAAAAAAATAAAATAAAATAAAATAGAAACGATAAATAAACCTACAAACTGAAAGGAAATAAAATAAAGAAAAGAAATGGGGGGGGGCAGGTTTGTCTTCTTTTTCTTGTTTATTTTTTCTCTACACTTGACACATACACTTACATCTGCTAAATAGGGACTTGCAGAACGACCGATTCAGATAAAAAAAAGAACTTGCTTTTTTTCTTTCTTTCTTGCTTCTTTTCTAGCCTTTTTCTTCTTTGTTGTTTACTTGCATTCAAGGCCTCTTTCTTTCTTCTTTAATTGCTTTCAATGTTTCTTTTCTTCTTTCTTACTTTCTTTCTTTACTTCTCACTTGGTTACTTGCTTTCAAATTCTTTTTCCCTTCAAGTTAATTTTAACGTTTCTTACGTTCTTTATTTTCTTTATTCTTCAAAGCATTTCATTCCCTTTCCTATTGTTTCCGTTCTTTCCTTCTTTATTTATAGTTTCTTTTTTACCCTTCTTCGTTGCTAATTTAGTTCTTATCCTTCTTCGATGCTAATTTAGTTCTTATCCTTCTTCGTTGCTAATTTAGTTCTTATCCTTCTTCGATGCTAATTTAGTTCTTATCCTTCTTCGTTGCTAATTTAGTTCTTATCCTTCTTCGTTGCTAATTTAGTTTTTATCGTTCTTCGTTGCTAATCTTCTTGCGTTCTTTCACGTTTTCAGTTTTTCTTTCTTTTATCTCTTAATTTTTCTTGCTTGCTTTCATGATTTTTTCTTTTATTTTAATCATTCTTTCAAGTTTCCTTCTATCATTCCTGCTTTCAAGATTTCTTTTTTTTTTCCTTCCTTCATTTCTTCCTTTGTTCAATTTCTCAACATTTCTTACTAATTATTTTTC